>OX104069.1:88776773-88963721 GCA_944474145.2 Dicrocoelium dendriticum | reverse complement strand
GTTCACAGACAATCTAGACACTGTATTGTTGACTCGGTTTCTGACTATTGCCTCTGAGGTTGGTTTCCGGGATGAGTATTCATAGGTGGCGGCATAAATGTAAGTGGTGGCCCAGTATTTGCTAAACAATTAGGAGTTCTCCCCATAGTCGCCGGTATCATGCACTGAACACTTCGAGTGTCTTTAGTCGTTACTGGTACATAAAGTTGTGCAATACCACATTGGCACTAACTCAAAATCTTTAGTGTTTGCTTCCGTATTATTTTCTGTAATCCGTAAGTACAAACTGAATCGAAATCTGTCGCACATATGCCAGTCAGGAACATTTTTATTTCTGCACATTGTATACCTCTCTTTATACATTGTTGTTCACGACTGGGCCGATCTCCTGAACTGAGTGCAATGACGCTTCAGGCTTAATGAATACACATCAGGAGGCGAAATGCCATAGAACGACTGGCGAGTAAACCGAATGCCAACACAAAGCCTATTGTCACTGACGTGGCGAGTGAAAAGGAAGTGCCATTTTATACGGAGAGCCATATTAGTTCACTTGAACATTTTTCCATAAGCAATTTTATCATACTCTCAACTTCGCCTGCTTTCTGACAGTTTACCCATCGCATTCCCCGAGAAGCCATGTTGGAACTGCATCGAATAATTGAAAATCAAAATATACTCCTTAATGTCCTTTATAGCAAACGATCAGGCCAAGTAGTTTAACACCGTTTCACACAGTCGAGATATTTACAACATATTACGTGCTAACTTGGACACTATAGACGTAGCGAGAAACGCCACCATATCATAACAAACCTACGAACAACATTTGTCTTCCAAACATCCTGCAATTTGTTAAGCAATTAATGCAGATAAGGTTTAAACTAATTTGACTGTAGGTGGGCATTTTGGTATTATTCAACCTGTGTTCCAATTGTAAACCTTTGGCTGAGTAGATTTCGATACACCGCAGGTTAAAGCTCAATTCAATTGCCAACCTTGGTTAACTGAATTTAGCACCATAGTGAAGAGGAGACACAAAGATTCCGTCTTTGGTTTCACATCTGTATTAATGATCTTAATCACTCTGTAAGCATGGGTGGCTAATTTAGATAAATTTGATGCTGATTATAATATATCATCTGCGAGTCCTTGGTGTGGGTTTAGCAGATTATAAAACCTGGTCCGTCAGTGGAGTAGCATCAACCTCTGCAGCTCGGGGGCGGTGGTAAATTTTTACAAAAATGAGGGCAGAATAGACTCGCGCTGTCCAGAGAATGGGCTCAGGGTAAAGTGCAGTTTAGCTTTCGATGAAATGGTTGATCGTTTATGACACTGGGGTAAATGTGGTGAAATTGACCATAATGGGATAAGTAAGGGGATTGCTAGGAAAAAGCTTTGCAAAGGTGTGACACATGGCCCAAATATGTTGTTGGATATACTGAGTAACATTACTGTTTTCGCCCGTCAGCTTATACAAATAGTGGCCTTTCTATTTGTGCCGAGCAATAAACAATACTAAACATGACGCTTCCTGTCACATACCGCCCTGCGTGGACCGCCCACCCACCCCCTATGCCACTCCTCTGCGGTCAGTCGAAAACCGTCCAATACTGTGTTCTTGGTAGGTAACAGTTGACCCATTGTATCGTCCCACTAAGATGTCATCGCAACTTCGATGAGCTACGCGGTCGAGGCTGGTCAAACAAGCAGCTTGTTACCAGCAATGTTTGAGGTGGACAGTCGCAGTCACGTTCGCAGCATTTCGGAGAATCCCAATTGCTTGCGTACAATCGGATGGTAGCCAAAGTGCTTTCTGTTTGGTTGAGTGCAGGGTTGCACCAATGAGGGAGGGTGTGTGGCTTGGCCAAAACATATTTCTTTACAATGAATGCAGTTTGGAATTCAAAAGCAGAAAGGAGTTAAGCCTTTTAGGTATTCGCCTTCTTATTGACAAGACTTAGAACATGTTAGTGCTCAAAATGTTACAAGAAAATTTAGCAAAGCGAAGAAAAACAGCGAGCCTATAAAACCGAGCAAACTTTGTAAAGTTCAGTAACCATGAATTCACTTAACCTTTTCAATAGTGGATTTGGAATACCTGCGGTACGGATACGTTGAGACACACACCCTCTATTAAGTCATGGTTTTGCTTTTATGTATACCTCGGTCATTCCGATCACAAAGACAGTATCCCAACTGAATTTATGTTGGCAGTGCTCATCGCAACGCTGATATCGATGGGCCGAGCAACACCTAACTAATCATTTGATATTGCGAATACAAGATCGTATGCACCTGTGCACAAAGGTCAGCTTGTTTTCAGGTCACAAGTGCTTCTCTCATGCTCACGTGAACAGGCTTCCCTTACAGGAAGCGATGTTGGCGTTCGTCTTTCGCTCAGCCATGGTTACCAAAAATCAGAATTCCAAAATAACTGTATTTCCAACTAGAAGATCTAGATAACAATATGTAGTACGCAACATCATGGAACTTCTGACATGTATTGCAGAGATTGACCTCACTTGGTTTGTCGTTTACCCGACAGTATGCAAAGAATTATGTCAAGTGGAATTTGTGATTCATTTCCTCACTTCTGTTCACGGGATATTGAGACATCTGCGATTTGTTCTTCTGCTAATTTAGACACTGTCTCTTTTGATTGATTTCTCCAGTTATTTGGGCTTGTATCTTAGTGTTCTCAATCCTTAGGTCAGTGACAAAGTGCTCCAAGGTAGTGAGCGCAGTGTTTACAGCACTGCTCATGGCGTAACCGGAATTTGTGGACAGGCCAAGTGGTGGTGTTGGCGGTTCAAATGCTTCCCATGCTTAGACAAAGAGGCCAAATAAAAACTGAACAATGTGTTATACGTTCTTTACTTCGCTACGGAAAAGTAACATTGCATGCCTGTTTAGTCTTCTCAAATTTGGCTTTAGCTTAAGACCAAAATGTTTCGGTTTAACTCACTGGAGGGTTTTAGATTTCTACTACAGCAGTCACATCAGTGAGTCCACAATTTACTCTCATATCACACCATACATCGGTTTTGAGCTGAAGTAGCATCCAAGGTAGTTTACGCTTTATCGAACTACAAATCCGAAGGAATAAGAAAGCATTTGTTGATCAGCTCCAAGGTTATTTTAAAGAGATATCCAAAGTTACGCATACTGAGTGCATTTGTACAAGCTCCCTACCTTCTGTCTTAAAGAGACTGCGGTCAACTAAGAGAGTGACTACGGTTAAGTGCTTAGTATTTGCTCCGTGTGCTAATTAGAACACCTGTGAATTAATGCACACCTAATCCATGATTGTGCAATTGGGCGCGAAGGTTACTTCCACCGCCTGATTTTGTAGACTGAAGTTTTACTCGTTCTAACCGGGTATATTTTAGTCGTAACCAACCAGTTGCAAATACAGTTTACATTAATATGTTAGCCTGTACTAACCGTGAGAAGAAAAGGTGAACTTCTTACTAGAAATATTGAACTGATCGATTTGCCATTATTTTGATTCTGAGAATACATCCGCAATAAAACAATTCAAATGCTCAAAGCCACTTTTAGGTTACTGAAGAAGAGTGCTTAAGTATTTATACTAAAACCCTGGCACGGCAGTGCTTTTCGGAAATGCTACAAAACTTGTCCGATGACAGGCTTAAGATGAAATAATGTTAAATAGAGAGCAGCAAGGAGGTAAACAGAAAAGCTTTGAACCCGGAATAACAAGAATGCCATAGGACTACGTTGCAATTCGGGTTTGCCAAACTTGTGTTCCGCAACTGTAGGGTTTAGCAGACAGGATGTGAATTCCGACTGGAAACTTTGCATGCTTACTACAAGTTGTCGTTGAGTTCTCGATGTAAAACCGTTCAGTGTTTGGAGGAATTAAAACGTCCGAGCGACACACGGATAAGAGAAGCCGTGTTGTTTGTAGATAAATTGTATTGTCGTTTTTTTCAGTTACACGACTCAATTTGCATTCACTAAATTATCTCAAACAGATATTCATCAGCAAGAATTGGCAATGGACTCCGTCTGATCCAGAAGATGTTGCTTCTCAGTCCATTAACCCCAGTGGAAACTCTCAACGGCATCAACTTGTTGCTGAATGAAATAAGCGAAATTGAGAAAAAAAGGTGGAAAGTGCATGACGCGTGTCAGTTAGTTAACGGTGGAGGAGAAATATATAATTTTCCAGTAAAAATTCATTTGCGCAGATGGCAGTTAGAATCAACCCAAATGCTTCACAATGCGCCTACTTACTTTTGTAAGTAGGAACAAGGGATAAACGAACTCTTTAATCTTGGCAATGACAAATACTGTGGAAGAAATTTGTCATGCGTAAAACTTCACGCTTGGCTCAAACCCACAATCGCATATGCATTTCGAATTCATACCAATCCAAAACCACCGACAACTTGGTCTATTTCACATGGGTAAACATATTGCGCAACGTGAAGCTTAAATCTGAAAGATGAACACTAGTAAGCATGTAAAATATAGTGCGATTAAATACCATGCACAGTGAAAAACACGATCTGCTAATGATAGTATTCGTCATGATGTTCAGTATGTAAATAAAATGAAGCAACTGAAGCGTAGAGGAAGTCATACCGAAGCCTGACCATTGTTTGCTCCCGTTCGCTTGTGAAGTTGACGCGCACTCCCGTCAAATGCGGCCGACGGATTTCCAATAATGCCATTGGATAACCGCTCTGAGATGCAGGAATGGAGGTAAGCTCAGAGTCACTAATCATAATGCAATGCATGGTGTCTGTGGGAACTTTAGTTAACTCACCAGAATATACTACAATGGACCCCAAAACCAATAACAAAAGAAAGCATGGTAGCAAGGTGGTAAACATTGTAACTGTAGCTGTTGACTAAAGTTGAGCAGTTGTCGTCACAATTTATGTTGTCGTTCCAGTACGCTCGCTTATCACATATTACCCAATGATAACTTATCCCTCATCGAGTATCATTGGTGATTGGTTAATGGTTGCGCTGCAATAGGTTCGACGGAACCAATGGATGTTGCCAATATATGTGGAAATAGCCTTAGTTACAGAAGAAGGATAACTGTTTGCATCGGGGATTCAACAGACTTTTCACTGGGACTGTCTATTTGAATGAACAAATTGTCCCTAAAAATTGAGTATTGGGACCAGAGCACTGACTAAACACATGATGTTTGTGAAAATGGCAGTGGCAATTCAATCGATGCGCTTAAAATGTTCACGTTCGTGTTCGGTTTATTGACCAGCCTATTAGTTTAGTCACATCAAATTTCAAATTCTAATTCATAATCAAGTTGCTTGTCTTGTGTCGAGGCGTGCAAAATTGTAAACCAAGTGAGTAAACTTCCTTAAGAAATGTATCCAAGTTCAATCTAGAAAAGTTGATTACGCACCCCTCCGGCCTGTTTAAAAAGTTAGCTTACGGCTTAATTTTGCTAGGTGACTTTGCTGATCGGTAACGCCTTCTATGTACACGGTTGCTAGAATAGACCTATTATTACCAAGAAACATATACTTCTGCAGCTGAGTTCTCCGTTGCCGTGGCACGTGCTATTTATCTTATAATGGACGTCTATCCCTGTTCACTTGCACACACTTAGTTTTTGTCCAGTGTAATTTTGCAGGTTGTGTATTGCTTCAGCTCACTGACCGATTTGTAAAGAAAATGTACGCTTGATGTTAGCCACACGTTTTCCTGTGTGTTTGGACTCTAAATTGGTAGACGACTGTTACTGACCAATTGTTATCATGTAAATGCTGTATTACTTTTGTTGTAATTAGCCCACTTCACTAACACAAATTTACTGTCGTCAAATCACGACAATAATTTCGGCGTTCACTCAGTCGAGGAGAAGCAGAAGACACTTCGTTTTACGCTGCGTTGACGGCTCCTTAGAACAATATATATATATATATATATATAGTTTTCAATTGGTTGAACCATTTATATTACAGGTAGGTACTAAGTGCAGAAATGATCAGCATTTTCTTGAATGCATATTGGCGGCAAATTTAAGCTATTATAACATCTTTTGTCATTGTAACAGGGATCTTGTGACTTGTCGAATGAAACATGAAGAATAGACTTTTAGATTTAAAAATCCGTCGAGTTTGGTGTCGAATGATAGGTGCTCACATGACGTGTTTGTAGTCGGTAAACTATTTCAAAAGGCAGAGTAACTGATGAGGAAGTAGTTCGAACAATTGCTTTTTATACTCCTTGGTATCGATGACATAAATTCCTTGTTACGCAGTCTTTGATAATTATCATGTCTTATATTTAAATTTGACAGTCCTGAGTGCATTTTCTGATGCAACAAATTGTGTGGAACCATTGAATACTGCTTTAGGCATCGCAGCCAGAGATGCTCAATGTAAAGCAGCTTGCAACTTCTGTGCCAATCTAGGCTGGATGTGTTAGTGAACAAAAATTGGGTGAATGACCTCTGTAAAATAATCATTGTTTTCCCGTCCAATTTTTGCATAGTGAGATAGGTGCAATTGCAGTAATCGAGAATAAGATAAGTGCGATAATTGAATAATTCCACATTGGCAGACACTATATGGATATATTGGCAAATGCTTTAACAGATTATCTTGATCGGGCTATTCGACATCGGACTTGTTACGAAGCGGAGTTTGAAAGGAAACCGGATTTCAAGATCACGGGTAAACTGCCGTATTTTCATACTTTTGCTGTTAGTTTAAATTCATCATTTGGGGTTTGAGTAACACACAATGTAAGGCTTCATTTGTCGGTCGAAATTGTTAGCAGCCACGTTTCGGACCATTCCTCAAAAAAGTGAATGTCATATAGAATTGAATGTAATGTGCTCTGAATCGCTTCACACTGGAGTTTATAGCAAGTCTTGATGTCAGCATCAAATAGAAGTATTTGGTCATGTTCAGAGGACATGCCATTATATGTGATGTAGAGAAGTATAATCAAATGCCAAGTACAGTTCCTTGGATGACGCCACTGGTAAACAAACATGGAGAACTGGATATCAGCCAAAGCGAAATGATGAGACCATTTGCGAAGGTGGGAAAAAGGCAACAAAAAAGCGGGTTCAGGATTGCAAACGATTAGATATTTTACAATATTCGTTGCTGCGGTATACAATGAAATGCTTTTTCTCTGTCCACAATAAATTTGTATTGTGTTTCACACGTCTATTTATTCTCAATTATAATTAACCTAGTGTATTTGGCTGGTTGCTCAGGCTCGTCTTTCAAGGAAAGCGTGTTCAGAAATGGTACACAGGGCCAGAGAATTAATGAGTTACGTATTAATCATTCAAACAGCACGCGGATGCTGGGAGTACGGTGAATTGGTCAGTAATTGGTAACGTTTTGCTTGGGACCAATTTTGTGACGTAGGTTAATGCGAAGAAGCTCTAGCTTTACCTCCTTTATACGAATTATTACTTCAGACTGCCTTAACAATCACACGCATTTCCTAAGCGAAATCACACACCTATCGATTCTACAGATTGCTCGCAATGGCACGATTACATTATGCATGGCGTATCACGTGTTGCCAGATAGGCAAGCGTGCAAGGAATACAACCTGCAGTCAACCCGTAAGCCTACAAAGCTTCTCTTCCAATAGCTTGCAAGGCTTACAGCCTCAAAACAATCAACCAATCCGCTTCTTATCATTGTTCAATCAGATGTCCTGTCGCTAGTATAAGTCTGCAAAGTTTCTCTTCCAACAGCCTGCAATGGTTGCAGCCGATTGGGACCTTACAAATAAGCGTTTTCATTCATCCTGAAGCATCTGTGTCCCATTATGAATAACTATTCTCCGGGCACTATACTCTAGGCTTCCGAATGTCAGGATGTCATCTGTACGTGTGAAAACTGTTATTCATCCGCATTTCGTGACATATTTACTGGCGTTTCTCTAAGGTAAAGACCATTCATTATCTCCCAGGAATGTCTCGTTGTGTAAGCATGGACCATTAAATCCAAGCTTTTCGTTTTTTCTTGCTCTGATAACACATACCTTAAGTAGACAATGCACTAACCCCTCAGCCAGTGGTATGCAGAATTTAGTAAAAATATGGGTTAGAAATGATTTCAGGAACTGCGTAACAAATCGCTCTCCTATGTAGGTTACCAATCTAAGGTATATGGCTGTCTTCGACACGACAATTCCCCAACATCTAGAGATAAACACAGCAATCCAAGTAATGTGACACATTTGTGAGTTTTTGTAGAACATGTCGCCTCGCACACCATCTTTAGCAATTTCATTCACGGTATGATGCACTACCAACCATGAGAAACCGATCTACTCCAGATGCACCACTATAGCTTGGCAATGATCACTTAATGCATCCAAGAAAATTGCTCCCATGAATTTAATTACAGTTAGGTGTATTAGCCCGCGGCAAATCATTGCCTTAATGCCAAGGACGGTCATCAATCCTTATTATGGTCTTTAAGGCTTTTCCTTCTATCCCGACGCATAATTCTTCTGAAGCCATAGCAACTCTACGAAAGAACCTGCGGGAAATGTAAATGGAAATTTGGGCTCGTGAATCAAACGATTTTGCAATGCAGTGTTATGACGAACCAGATAGTAATTTATAGAATGCTTTGCTTTGTATGTTTTGACCGATATTGTTGCGCTTCTTGTATTCCATAGGAAGCGAATAATTGGTGGTATTCTGTGCTAGAAATCGTTAAGGTTTGCATGTCTACATGTGTGCTTGGCGCAGCTTTGTCACACATGATTCTGTTTGTTTGTGATTTTGTCTTCCTAGATCAGTCTTTCCAGGTTTCTTTCGGTCGCTCGGCCTTGTGGAGACACCAAGAGAAACCAATTGTGACTAACTTTTCGGGATGTCTCTCCATAACATCTTTGGATTGGTGGAAAGATAGAAAGCATTCAGGTGCTATAAGCTTGCAGCCGTTGAGCCTAATGTCGTTGTGGTTGTGTTTCGGATGATTTCGCCAATGCGGCTTGCAAGGCCGTTGCAAGGCGATTATGCATTTGACATATCATTTGTGATAAATTATTAGAAATACATACTTAGCAATATCATAATGATCATTACACATGTTGGCTAGAGGTAGGAAACACCTCACTGACTGTGCCGCAATATATACCAGAACAAAATCTTACCACAGTTATATGTCACCTAAGATGCCAGTAAGGGATGGACAAGATTCCGGAAGGCTGACAGCCGGCTACAAGGTAACAAAACGTGATTGTGTAAAATAATATTATGCTAAGAAATAAGATCGTGGTCGGAGAGGGAGGCTAAGATGGATGGGGTGGGCAAAGAACCTCATAGCACGAACGTCATTGTGGTCGACTCCTGGCCAAGTCAGCAAATGTATGCAGCAAAGGTCTTCATCTTCATTCGGATCCCAACCATGCAGCCGAAAAGCTCGAACCGAAGATAGCTTCGAATTGAAGGCTTTCTTTCGTGTCAATCTAATCATCAATTGGTCATCTCTTCTCTTCTACCATCCACACTCCCAGAGTGAAAACAGCCCGCGTCGCGGAAGCCGGTGGGCTGGCATGCCTAACTCTTGGCCTAATCACCGGAGCTTCGTGCGTGAAATGACGGTGCTGAGCAGATCATTTACATTTCATTTGCTGTAAACAAGGCGTTGAAGACGTTAACTGCTCACGCGATGTACCCATCAGATGTGAGCCAAACTGCGAATTCATCAGAGATCGAGTGCAACTAGCAATTTGTGTCCGCTGACCTGAGGGCCAGTTTTCACAACAGTATAGCAGGATCAAACGTACCGCTGCATTGCACCCTCTACCCGTCAACGTGAGAGTGATTTCGCGCCATCGCCTTAGGTCGCAATGGCTGGCGCCATGAGATTTTTGCTATACCTTTTATGATTTCACCTTCGATCGCAAATGCACTGCTACAGTTCCTAAAGAGCACAATTTTTGGAAGATATTTCCTATCCCCAACAAGCCTTAGCGCAGGATGTAGTCCGTGCCAATCATTTAGGAAAGCATTGTCAATTCAGGGGTGTACAACGTAGCCCAAAGTGGCTGACAGCCAACGATTATCTGTTTAGTGCACCATGGCACATCTAGGAGCTGTCAAAGATGAAGGCAATATCATCTGCAGACGTCGATATCCAGGAAGAAACTGTACACTTTTACCTCGTGTTATGTGAATGTAACCTCCGTGACTCCGTCAATAGGGATTTCAAATGGAATGGTGACAGCGTGTAACCTTCTTTCACACCACTGGATATATTGTAGGTCGGCGACAGCTCGCCGTAAGCCTTCACTCTGCCCGAAGTACGCGCGGATGAGGCTAGTATTTCTAAAGGACACCTTTCATGAGTAAGGGACCTTGAAGGGCACATCGAATAACCGAATCGAACCAACAGTTGATGTAGAGTAACAGGACAACAGTGGACTGACAATATATGTGGATGTGGACAACGCAGCCACGACCTCAAAGAAACCCGCACTGCTGCTCACGAATCTGAATTCCACGAGTGCAGGTTGGTCTGTGAAGGATTACAGAGACAAATAATTTAGTGGTGATGGGGAGCAGGCTGATTCTTCTATGGTTGCCGCACTCCGCTCCTGAGATTCCCTTGAAAATTGGAAGTATGACGACACGGTTCCAGTCGGTTAGGACATCTTCTTGCTCCCACAATTTCACTGACAATTCTTGTACATCATTAACAAGAGCCAGGCAACCGAATTTGTAGATTTTTGGATGTAGATCATCTGGTCACGCGGCTTTATTTACTTTCAACAGTCCGATCTCACATTCGACTTCAGAGCAAGAGGGCGGGTTCAAAGCGACAGCCCAGAGAGCAGGACGATCAATGGCCGGTGAGGAATATAACAATTCCGGTTGAATAAATTTCATTCAAATTGCTCAGCCCAACGCTCCAAACGTTTTGACAACTTTTGCATAGGCTGTCTAACCACGTCACGGATATTTTCACTAACAACTCTCCTGCTGCTGTTTGCTTCCGTAATAGACTGAATAACTTCCATTGGTTAACTAGGGAAGCGACCACGTCCATCTCTGACACACCAAACACCACCAGGAATCGTGGTCCCGCTTTCGGTTAGCAAGGATTTATTCCGGAGCTGTTTGCGAGTCTCAATGTGTTCACTTCCAGCCGGAATGTGCCGGCGATCATCGATAAGTTCCAGAGACCGCGAATAGAACAAGTGCCCATGTTGGTTATTAAACTTCCCGCATGAGAATTTGGCCGCATCTAGTTAGGTCTGGTGAAGGTGCCATCAGTGGCCTTCAATCGTCTCCCATGAGCAGTTACTCAACCCGCATATTAGCGTACCTCGATTCTCACTGGGAACAGATAGCTTCAGCAGAAGTTGGTGTCAGTTCGCTAACAGAGTCTTCGTGGACGTTCGCCGAAGCGCATCCGTATGTCAGCACCTACAAGTATGTGGTCGATGTGAACGCTCGTGCTCTACACAGAGCGACAGTTTTGGACGTAGCCTCCCTAGCGCTAACTGATTGCAATGTTGTCGATTTATGTCCACAGCTAGTTTGATGCTGCTTGGCGCCAAGTCACCGTCGGGGGGGCTGCTGTGTCGGACGTTATTGCTCGCATAAGTAAACAGGCAACATGTATCACACTGAAGTTACCGCTCACTGTTTTAATTACAGGAGCCTACACCGTGTTGGTCGCCCAGGTGCAAGTAATCAGTGGCTAAATTTCCAACTTGAGTTTTCAGATCACTCGGCAACACAACACTCACCGTGCTCCTCCTGAAGCGGAGCTTGTTCATTGGACGGTAGAAAGCGTCCTTTATCGCGTCATCGTTAGAGTTTGTTGACGCGTATGCAGCGATGACGAATATGCACTTATAATTCTTGCGCGACTTCGGAGGTTTGAACCAGCCAGCCAACCGGACCACGCACATCCGGCTACAAAGTGAAATTCAATCGATCAAGGCAGCTTTAGCCCATGAACTCAGGACAGTACGAACACCCGCTCCGCCGGTACTCGAAGCTGCGTCCTCATTAGATAGGAGTGTTGTATCAAGAAAGCCGTAGGAAAAGTAAATTGTATCTGGCAAAAGTAATTAAGTACAACTGAGTCAATCCTTGTTAAACGGAGAGTCAAGCGACTGACACACACAACCAATAGTAATGAGTCAGCAAGCCAACCAATGAGATCGAGCCAATCGATGTTGCTGACATGATTACCACATTATCGTTCCCCCTCCGAAAAGCTGCCTCAACCGGGTTCGTAGCGATCAATAGGTTTCACCGTTCTCGCGGACCGGCGCAGCTGGCTTCGTGGTAATGGTAACTCAGGCGGGACTTCGCGCGCGGATCGGTCGGGCTGATTAGCTGGTCCGTGAGCTGTGTGGAGTCGACGCGCGTTGACAATTAGGCCGTTCTCCAATCGATAGGTGCCCGGGCCAAGCGTACGGTCGATGCGCAGTGGAGCGGAAAGCGAAGTTGGGTGACATCGTCGAGGAAAATTCTTATATTTTCTGAGGCGAATATGAGCAAATATCCAACGGCTGATTGTTGAATAGGTGAAAGTCATAAGTTAACTAATCTTGAGAAGAAAAGAAACAAGGTGAAGCTATCAATTGTTTGGCACGTTTTCTTCACCAATTAAGTCTGTGCGCAAAGAAACAGGTGGACCGTTTAGCTGAATATTGTAATTCCAAAGTCAAGAGGTTTACACATATGCCGTAATGATGATATTATGTCGGAAAAACACGCAGAATAACGTTAATATGAAGCTCTTAATCAAAAATTTCACTAGAGCAATGTCCTTGCGGTTTTAGTGCGCCCACGAAATATACAATCCTTTCAATAAATGTCTACGAATTGCCTTAAATCCAACACAGATTTTTGCCTACTGTTGCGTTGGGCAACTTGTTTCAAAAACTCAGCACCTGAGGCTCGAAGAATAATCCATGAGCTACTTGCTTCGGATTCAATGATATAGATTTGCTACGGTGCCCGTTTGTGCTGTCTGTTTCCTTCACACGATGCATCGGTATAATCATGGGGATTCACCCAGATGTACTATGCAGTGAGCCATTTTGAGATCAGCTCGAAAGCAACGATTCGACCAGGTGTACAGCCCCAGTCGTCTTTATCCGCTTTCACACGACATATACCGTGAACTGGAAATGGGCCTTTTGGCTACATGCTGAACGCAATTTACCATTTGCATCTTATCATGGGTTATTGTTCAACAGGCCGGGGTGCCCTATTCTGGTAGAAATCTAATAACATGATGGCAAATGCGTCGAGAAAATTTAAACCTCTTCACAGCAAACATATTAATCCTCACCTCTCAATGCACCTTAGAACAAACAGCGAATTTAAATCCTTGTAGTGGCGATAGGGGAGCTGCTTTACTACCATAAATACCAGTGCACTGATCCGTTATGTGGAAATTTTTCTGAGGACATGTATCCAAAACTGCCACAAAAGCTATGCCAATCTACTACATTTGTACTAGCAATGGTGGATAAGGTTGGATTGAACCAATTGAAATCTAATCACATTGTCGTTATCAAATACACAGTTAAACAAATTTAATGAATCCGTTTGGATTTCAGTCGATTTGAACCATACCCATCTAGTCGGTGATGTCAAAATCCCTCGAAAATGTTAAACTGCATCCCTGTCTATGCGATCGTTTGATGTTGTGAGAAGACACTAACACATTTGGGCTAATTAGATTCAACCGCTATACAACTTTATTCGTGGAAAGCTTTGAGGGATATCCTGTAGCACTCGCCATCGCCCATCATGTCCAACTTTGCTTCCATATATCACGTGTGGAATCCGCGGATAACTCTATCACCCACATAAACTTCCCCCCTGCTTCACAAAATTAGACATATGAATGAGGGATCAAAACTGCCAACTTCCACTGCTAACTCTCATGGAAGGTCGTCAGCGTCCTGGGACCCAGATTACGCTTCCGATTCTCAACGTTTTCAAGTTTCAAGTTTTAACTCTAACAACCCTACCAACGGTGCTGATCGTTAGAATCTGCTACCAACCACTGATCCTACTCACATTATAGCTATAACTGAGGATTCAATATATTTTCTTCATCTACTTACGAACTTGCACAAGCTGTTACATTTTTCTGAAGTTCTAGTAGACTTTGGTGAATCGCCTGCTATATACGTTGGCGCGCTTTCCAGATGGAGATCAGGAGCTAGATTCGGTTTACCTCCCTACTTCCTTCTTTCTGTTTTGAAAACTACATCGGATATCCGCCAAATTCTTGGATGGACGTTGCTACATATTAAGCCTATATACTAATTTCCTCGACAAATTGCTGCCGCTAATGTTTTGGATGGAAGTGGATAAACTTCCTGTTTGCAGCATGGCAAGCAGCTTTAGTTTTTGCTGTACCTGAAACCTGTGATCCTTTTCCGGTACGGTATCTTAAGCTTATGTTTCTGCGAACAGTGTTCGCTGAGGAAATGATTTCCGCCCTTTGGTTTGTGGAGGCAGCCGCACCCGTTGTCCATTACTTTTCGCCGCAAGACATATCGCCGGATGAATCATCGTTATATCAATTCCTTTCTTGCACAATCCGCGCTGCATGATCGTTGCCCGAATAATTCGGGCGCAAGATTTCCAATCGAGCACGCTCCGAAAGTTTATGTGAGCTCTGTTTTCACAAGCCTACTTCACCGCATTATCCACAACAAATGGATTCCATGAGTTTATGGACCGCCTTCAGCTTGGCTTTCCTTGCAAGGGTGGAAGATGCGGAGCCCTAAATATTATTCAGGCTGTACTTCGTGATCCCAGAAATCTCACACCTTCGTGCTTGGCCAGTGGAGCTACCCATGGTACGATATCAATGATTAAAAATGTTTCCCGATGTCTTGATATACCTACACATTCACAGCGACTATCTGACGTTGTCAATTGGCTATGAGTTAAAGAATATATATTGGTTTTGCACCTTGTTCTTAAATAGCTGCAACATCGTAACGCTATTTCGGTCATCCACATTTCAATTCTTACCGAATATTTTGACATCCGGGTACATTCTATTCATCATGATCCCCTAATTCGGAACACTCGCCTGGAGCATGCTTTGACTAACTCCCATTCTGTAGCCAATCTGGCGATCCGTGATCCATCCGCGAACTTTATTCACCACATTTTCCTAACTCACTTGCTTTTGTGGTCATAGTCCTTCTTTGGCAATTCTTCTGCGAAATAATCCGTACAAATAAATATATTTTCCTCTTTTGTCGGTGGTCCCCAGCTTCGGAAATATATAACTGCACACTCAGATGGTCACTGCCCCATGAAGGCGACCAAAATATCGCCTCGGCTATTCGTACGAGTGAATCAACTGCGGGCGGGTTCTTTTAAACGAACATACACCGAGCTGAGAAACGTTTACATTCCTCAACACCCCTTCCGTTTGGCGTTGGAGCTGGTGACCAGAAGAAAACTTGCGCACGCATTCTGCAGTCATGTGCAATCACGCTCGCTATAAAAGACAAGGCAACCTCACGAGACAGCTTTTGACTGCAGTCTCTTATCCGGGCATTCAAATTGCACAAGAACAGAGTTATCTCTGACGCACTCCGCATGAATTGGAGCACCAAACTGAGACTAAACTGGACAATAAGACGATGAGCACTGTAAGATGAAACCATTTCTTTTTAGCTGATAGCTTTCAAACACATAAATTAAAACAACCTATCTAAGTCACGTGAGGGCATAAGGTGGTCGTTTTTAATGGGTCTGCCAACTTGGATACAGTTGTCTTTTCCCCTGAACGGGATATATGAAGTTCATTTGGCAGGTTGAATATATCATACAACTAAGCAAGTTTAGCGACCCACACTTTTTCGCTACTATGTACTGAAAACGGTGAAGTTTCCTGCGAGAAATCTTTGCATTGGCTCTTGTAATTCAACAACTCTGATTAGCGAATTTCCTCTGGAAACATTACCTCTATACAAGAAAAGACCTCTGTGCTCTACATCCACCTCTTTAAAAAACTGTTCAAATAGGCGCGGGTTAATTGCGTTTGCTTTGCAGTGGATAATGGCTTTAACATCCTCAAGCAATGCGCAGTCGAATGGCAGGGACATTTCTCCGCTTGCCAGCATTGTCCTGTGAATGAGACAATGCGTAGATTCACTCCAGGCTGCAACCTCTTTAATCCGAGCATTTAAAACAGACAATCGTCCGGTCATGGCAACAGCTTCGTCTATGCAAATACCGACAAAAAATGACCATTATACTTGTCTTGATCTACAAATATCCATTGACTTGAACAATTCTGCTCCTGTGGTATTGGTTGCCAAAGATTGTGTACATAACAAATCCTCATACACATGCTCCTGATAAAGATAGTGCACATTTAACAAGTCGTTGTGCCTTGTTGTCGACATCAGTAGCTTCGTCAACCAGCAGTGCGTACCACGGTGATGCATTAGGCCACTTCAAAATATTCGTCACAATATGTTCGGTTAATTCCTAATTTCTCCTAGCCACAATGTTAGCCGACAAAGTTAAATGTGCTATCTTCTTAAAAACAGCCTCTCTTACGTTTCACGGCAAGTGTCTTTAGTAGAGGACAAGATAAATTCTTCGCCGATGGGGAATACGCTTTTAGCCTTATCAATACAGTTAGACACCAAAAATGATGCTCTCAGTGGCGTTCTCCTTTAATTATGTGCTAGTCCTCAGCAATATTGTTTTGTCCTTCGTGTTTCTGTTTGTTTCTTTCAAAATACTCCAGCGGCTGTGTTTTAATCCACGGTGCTTGGCGTTAAGTGACGAAGCAGTTTTGAAGGTTTCATCTCATTATTAGAGAGCCAGTCGCCGTAAACTACGCTGAACGGGGTTGTTTATGCGCTTTATCTGGTCCGATAAATTCATATTTCCACTGGGACTAATGGTATTGTCTGTTAAGTTATAAGTTTCTTTGATTTTGTAGACTCTTCCTCAGCCACTTCAGTAGGTCTTTTCTTTTTCCCAAGGAAACTTACTATCGACGTCTGTTTCGTACGTATTTTTGCTAATTTGTGGCTTACGTTTGAGCGCTCAAGTGACTGAGATGTAACCTGAAAAATAAGACACCGTTAAACTCAGACATTAAGTGTGTACGAAGAAATGGGGAAAAGGATAGTAACATGTACATGTAGACCTTGCAGTGTTAAATATAAGAAGGTGCCGGCGAACCGAGAGAAGATATATACAAACCTCTTCACCAAATCTACAAGGCCACTGGCGCATGCAGCCGCTCAGCTCACGGTTAATCTCTCCTCCATGGAATGTCACATAAGCCTGTAAGATATAAACCACAGTAAATAACATAGAAATTAATTTAATGTTGTTTGGGAGGTCTGGTATAATTTGATCCGCGGACATGAAACGTTCTGCGACCCAGGGGTTGGGGACCACGTCATTGGACCGCAATTTTTCTTCTATCAATCATCAGCTTAACCTCGTAGCATTTCTTACCAATCCTCCAGATTGATTATGCTGCTCGTCATCATACATTGTTCCGTCCCTTAATTTTAGATTTCCACAATGGCTAGTTCAACTATTGAGTTAACATCATCGGCCTTCCCCTTGTCAGTTTCCTGCACTTATTTACTTGTACCCCTTTATCCCTTTAACTACGGTCTGAGCTCGCTAGCTAAAGTGTTGCTTTTTGCTTGTCTATCTATCTGGCTGGAGATAAATGTTGGGTTTCGCCATGTCCAATCTTGCGACCTCATCCATGCCACCTTCGTCAAACCCCCACAAGTGACTGCACCCGGCACACCGGATTCACTAGTGCATTGTACCATAAACGACATTCAGAATACCACATTCAACACTCTGCGGGCTCCGACATAAGGGACACTTTAAATAATAAGAAATCTTTCACGAAGCCTTCAAATCAGCCGTCGCTGTTTTCACCTCGGAGTACTGTTTACGCTATATATCAGTGATCTATCAATTGTGTCTTACTCTTCCTGCATTTTTATATCTCCGAACCATACTGAGTTCATCGATGTTATCTTACTCTGCAGATGTTTTGCAATTGTATATGAACGCGGCGAAAAGTGCGCCGTATGTCGCATGTGGTCACAAAGTCGGAGACACCAGCAAACGAGATTTTCAAACAAAATTAGCAGAAGAAACATGCATCGTACTGGCTGGCAAGCCGGAATCGTGCTGTCAATATGCAGCTTAGGGGATATGCAAACGCAACTAATGTGACGCTGTAAGAAATTTGGTTACATCAGAATGTGGACGATGAGGTAATTTAGCTTGATGGATTCCGCCCCGTGATATCCGATAGTCCTATATAGCCGCAGAATTACAGAGGAGGCTGGATCACTTAAATGAACCAGTCATGGTACAATTTCATTACTTTGATATCAACGTACTCAACAGTACAAAGTAGCTGTCACTTAATTCAGTGTAAACTGAAATTTCTGAGTGGATTTCTTACCAACGTCATCGGAAAAATCTATATGCCTTCCGACACGTCATCGACTGAGCTCAAAGTTTAGCGGATCAGCTCTCACCAGCGTTACCCCTTAAAATTGACTGCTCTTTTTGTATATTTAGTTGTAACTTTAATAATCGTGATACGAAGTGCACAAATACAGTTGGTCCAAAAAATGTGGTATCTTTTGGCACCAGACATGATCCGTAATTGGATTTTGTTTTCACAAAAACTCGCTTTATAGGAAAGAGCGCTTCTTTATGTAACTAAGAGCAATGTGTCCTGAAGCTATAACAATTTATTTACTGCAACACAAAACATTTGTATTTGTCAACAAAGCTTCACAAAACCATAAGACGACGCGACTACCTGAAAGCAAATATTGCAAAACGCAATACGGTTTTGGCTTTAAATTGGATTGCAATTTGCACGGAAGGAAACCTATCGTTTGAGTGTGAACAACTTATGGGAGGTAGCAACTTCTGCTTTGATTTATGCTGAGTTGCTTAAACTATCTTCCTAGGCATGGTCAGGTTCTCTACACCAGGAATGAAGCTACTGAGACGTAAGAAAGACGGAGCATATCAATCCAAAATTTGCCTAAGGCAAACGACTAAATTTGGCATTAAATTCAGAGGTAATGAAAAAGAATAATTTATACATTGAAATTGCTTTAGGTAATCACGATTATCTTAGACTTTGGAGACTTGTATATCATCTGTGCTACGAAAATTTTCTGAAGTGTTTTCTAAATGTGGAGATGGACAGACACAAAGTCGAATTCTTTTATTTCACCCAGGTTACGTGTTCTCTGCTTTCCTTCCTTAACACTGGTCTCGCTTTCAGCATTGAGCATTTGGATGTTTACAGGGGACGTAAAAATTTGTTGCTTACTCTGACTGCTGAACCTTATGATTTATCCCTAATCACTCTAATAGTGTGCGCGAATTATGTCGCGGTACTCTTAATTATTCCATGCAATCGCTGTCTTATGAGTGACACAATCCCTGACAGCTCGAGACCAGTAAGGATAATGCTTATGCCCCAAAAGGAATCTCACATCTATAGTCCGATTGCATGTACGCCAGTTATTTTGAAAGCCTTCCAGAAACTACCTGTAAATCAGATCTTTATGTGCACGTAGGCAGACGTATATCAGTTTCCCTGAAAACCCAACCGTTCCACACTGAAAGCTGTGTCGCACCTCGTACATTCGGTATCCCCTGCACTGTATGAAAAATGCAAAGCAATGCGCATGCTATTTCTGGATTATTCGGGTGTTATTGGAGCGGCAACAGACAAATCCTACTGAATCAGCTGCACACGAATGGTGTAAATACAGACGTGCGTAACATGAGTACAAACTACTTTACAAACCCTACCCTCTTCGTTCAGCTAAACGGAACAAAATCCTCTGAAGTTTGTTCTGGTCGTGGTGTTATACAAGCAGCGATTCCCACTCCCCTACACTTTTTTTATATATTGAAGGCAGCTCTATACCGACAAACATTATTAAAAGCAAGTAAGCAGATGATGTTGTTAGACAATGCTTACCTCCAACTGTTGATAAATTTGCTCTTCAGTTTAGTCTGGATGAGTCTGTGCTCTGGTCATCGACCCTGTCGATCAATTCTAGACATTTTTAAATGCAGTGATGTAACTTCCTTTTCGTTGGACAGATAAAATGCAAGCAGGTTTAGGTGCAACTAACTCACTGGCACGAGTTCATCTGTTACAAATCTTGGAGCTTTTATCCAAAAACCTATCTTGGTCTACCCTTAAAACTGAAACATTTGACAAGGTTAGAAGGCTAACTTTTCTTTCCTTCATATTTACGATGTGTTGTATACCTCGTGATTTGATGTTTAGATTTGTTTCTGTATGCTCTATCTCACACTGGCTTCAATGTACACAATATTCTTTCCACTTTAATAAAAGAGATGAAATATTGTTCTGACGTTCCTTGAAATTTATGTCTTGATGCAGTGGACTGGCTGGGGAGGCACTTGTTGTTCTTATTGTCCACAAGTATGTATACTCTTGTACTAGCTTTTTCTTAAAAGTATTAAATGGATATTTTCATCCATTGTTTGAAGATCTGTAGTAGGCGATATGTTTTTTCTACACGCAAATAATTCAGTCCTTTTTGTACAGCTTCTCACTAGAATTATATCCTACCTTACTCGTCACGAGCACGTTTGGATTCAACGAAACTCTTCAGCATGATACGCAGTGGTTTCCTGCGGTGGTTGGCAAAATATTTATGGTACACTGTTTATGGATTTATCTCCATTAATTCTCATGTATTTCTCCATTTACTGTAATAGTGTAAAAAGCTGAAGATGTATCTACTCAGGTGCCTAAGGCCTATTTTGTCTTGACTTGACTATGCAATTGCCATTTTCTAACTAAACTCACACTGACACCACACGGTCGGCATATTCATCAAGGCCGCAGCATCTAGTGTTCACTGCTCCAGGTAAGAGAATCGGCGTATGGTGCGAATTGCGGCAAGACTGAACACCAAACCCTTACTTAAGGAATTATTACGTATGATCCATGAACAACCCCTGTCGCGTCCGATCCCAGCTACTAGGAAAAATCTGAAGCAGTTACAATTGCACAGGCACCCACGCTTAAGAAGCGTGTCACAGGCCTGCACCATAGACCGGTAGATCGTCTCCTGTAAACCAGCTCCAGTAAAGTCCTCGTTTACTTCCTAAACTGCATCTGATCTCATTGGCCTTCACCTCGTTAACCGCGGTGCCTATGAACCGCCCACGACGCAGGTATCCATATATTTTCCGTTATCCCTCGTCCTGCATTGCGAGGGCAGTGGAACTGCTGATAAAGCCACATAACTTTGTAACGCAATGGCCCATGCTGATTCTATTTCTAGACTATGGGATGGCATATCACCATCATAGGTTATGATATCACCTCTGTGCTTTGCATGAAATCCCTGGAAATACGTCGTTCATTCTCACCTGTCATCATCACATTTCCCCTAAATTCGCTGAAATTCCGGACAACATTACCATCAAGCCACCTTTCAACGGGGACTATCGTCACTACCTCGTCGACACAACCTATGGCTTCCAATTCTATCACATCCATGTGCATGTTCCGAACTATTTACGCAAGGAAAAAAGCTTGGTAAACGTCGTTGCGATCCTTCAGACTAACTCCTCATAGTCTTCGAACGCAATGAACCACCATTCTTGTCAAACCTATCAGAGGACAACTTTCCGAGTGTAGCCTTACTTAATATCGTCACCTCAATAATCTCGTTCAGCAAAACGCATAGTATTTGGGATTCCCTTCTACCTAATTAACCCTTTAAAGCAAAGTACTGAGACGATGTAAATAAGCATTGGTGCATTCGGCTCACTTTTAAAATTTTCTGTGGGCCTAATCAATCACTCTGTGTATGATCGTTTAAAGTTGTGAGAAGACACTAACACATTTGGGCTAATAAGATTCAACCGCTAGACAACTTTTCTCGTGGAAAGCTTTGAGCGATACCCGGCAGCACACGACATCGCCTATCATGTCCACCTTTACTTCCATATATCACGTACAGAGAACGCGGATAACTCTATCAACTAACAAATCAATCCCGTGCTTCCCAGATTTAATCATATGAATGAGGGATCAAAACCGCCACCTTCCACTGCTAACTCTCATGAAAGTTCGTCAACGCCCTGGAACCCAGATTCTGCGTCAGCTACTCAACGTTTTCAAGTTTTAACTCTGGCAACTCTACTAACAATGTTGCTCGTTAGAATCTGATCTACTACCAAGCATTAATGCTACCCACATTATAGCTATAACTGAGGATTCCATACATTTTCGTCGTCTGCTTACGAACTTGCACAAGCTGTTACATTTTGCTGAAGTTTGACTAGACCCTCGTGAATCGCCCGCTATATACTTTGGAGCGCTTTCCATATGGAGATCGGGAGCTAGATTCGGCTTACCTCATATTTTCCTTCACTCTGCTTTGTAAGCTACACTGGATATCCGCCAAAGCCTTGTATGGCTGTTGCTTCATATTAAGCGATGCTACTAATTTCTTCCACAAGTTGCTGTCGCTACTGTTTTGGATGGAAGTGGATAAACTTCCTGTTTGCAGCAGGACCAGCAGATTCCGGGAATTGTTTTACCTGTAACCTGCGACCATTTTCCGGTACAGGATCCTAATCTCGTGTTCGCACGATCAGTGTTCGCTGAGGGAATGATTTCCGCCGTTTGGTTTTTGGAGGCAGCCGCACCCGGTGTTCATTACTTTTCGCCGCATGATATAGCCCGGATGAATCATCTTCATATCAGTTCCTTTCTTGCGCAATCCACGCTGCATGATCGTCTCCGGAATACCTTCGTGCGCGAGATTTCCAATCCATCCCGTTCCGAATGTTTATGTGAGCTATGTTTTCACAAGCCTAGTTCACCGCATTATGCTCAACAAAGAGTTTTTATGCGTTTATGGACCGCAATTTGCTTAGCTTTATATGCAAATATGGCAGAAGCGAAGCCCTAAGTATTATTCACGCTGTGAATCTTAATCATAGGAAGCTCACACCTTCGTGCTTGGCCAGTGGAGCTACTCATTGTATGATATCAACGATTAGAAATACTTCCTGATATCTTACTACCCTTTCACAATCACAGCAACGCTCTGAAGTTGTTGCATCGCTATACATTAAGGAATATATATTGGTTCGCACCTTGTTCTTAAATAGCTGCAACAGCGCAATGCTATTTCGGTCATCCACTTTTCATTTCTTACCGAATATTTTGACTTCGGGATACCATCACTATTCATCATGATCCCCTTATTCGGAACACTCACCTGGAGCATCACTTGTTTAACTCCCATTCTGTAGCCAGTTTGACGATCAGTGATCCATCCGCGGCCTTTATTCATCTCATTTTCCTAGCTCCGTTGATTTTGTAGTCATAGTCATTCCTTGACAATTCTTCAGCAAAATAATCTCGCAGAAATATATTTTCCTCTTTTGTCGGTGGTCCCCAGGTTCCGAAATTTATAACTGCTCACTCAGCTTGTCACTGCCCCAGGTAGGCGACCGAAATCTTGCCTCGGCTATTCGTACGAGTGAATCAACTGCGGGCGGGTTCTTTTAAACGAACATACACCGAGCTGGGGAACGTAGACATTCCTCAATACTCCTTCCCTTTGGCCTTGGAGCTGGTGGCCAGAATAAAAATTGCGCATTCATCCTACAGTCATGTGCAATCACGCTCGCTATAAAAGACAAGGCGACCTCGCGAGACAGCTTGTGACTGCAGTCTCTTATCTGGGCATTCAAATTGACTAGGACCGAGTTTATCCACATTTAGTCAATTGATCAAACCCAACCCGCTAGCTGCCAAGAGAGCGACCGCGATTTGTATAGATGTTATCTGTTACCCAGATCGCATGAAATGGAGCACCAAACTGAGACTAAACTGGACAATAAGACGATGAGCACTGCAAGATGACACCATTTCCTTTTAGCTGATCACTTGAAAACACATGCATTAAAACAACCTTTCTAACTCACATGTGGGAAAATGTGGTCTTTTTTAATGGGTCCGAACTGAAAGTACACCGATACAAATCGAGAGATGATTGGGCCGTGGCAAAGGTCAGTTACGATCACAGCTAACATTAGTTGCTTATATAGACAAAGAATAAAACGACGCCGTTTAAGGGTCATGGCCACGACAGACTTCTGCAAAATGGGGTTTGGTTTCGTTATGTTTCCGTAAACGTTGCCTCCAGGTCAATTTGTGGATCAGTACCGGATAGATCTGTAGCGAAGCAGGCGGCCATCAGTTTGCTTCTTTCGCCTTGTCCTGTTGCTCTTTGCACTGTCTTCCTTGCAATATCCTTCTTAGAACACACTCCCTACCGCTTATTTAATCAAAGATTGGTTCTGTCAAACAGCTGTTTCCGCAGCTACATGCGGATGCAAAGATTTGACGGGGTTGGCAAGAGAGATCGGCAGATTTTAGCTCAACATGATAGTCCAGGTTTTGGGAGCTTTGAATTTTTGTCGAACAACTGTGTTCACTGGTTATTCAATTTGCGCGTCACGACATTACCCTGTACGGGTAACCAACTAGGCATGTATTTTGGGCAAGATAAGTAATCTCCACACGTTTTCCTTGGGGTAAAACTGAAATTCGACTAACGCGGTGCTGGATCACATACAGATATGAGTTCCGATTTCGCGTGGTCACGCTTTTCGCTAATTTTGACTAGTACACACACTCCCGGAATTGTAAACAACCACAGATTTATCTGTCCTGTTACAGCGAGACATTTCGTCCATGGGTCCTTCACGGTCCGAGATTTGGAATCTGTGTGTCTCCCCTATTCGCCGGACACTACGCATGTATTACGTAAAAATGAGCGATGCCTCCTCTTCTACCATTGTACACAGCATACACACATTGAATAACTGAATGCGATTTCAGCCGGTTTATAGAATTCTGTATTATTGAATACTGTCTCCTTAAGCTGCCTGGAAACTGTCTTGCCTTGGCACTTTTTGTAATTTTCGACCTTAGATTGTGCACGCAAATTGACAGGAACGAGCGTAATTGGTTAAGTTTTGAAAAGGCTAGAAATCCCTTCATACACCTGCGGCAGCTGTGGCATCACAAGGGTTTTCCTCCGGTCTGATAGGCCATGAGTACTAAATCACAGCTATTTCTGCCCTACTCTATGTGTGTGAGACTTGATCCACTTTGGTCAAAGCACCGGAAGTACCTTCAGGATATCGCTGCTTACGAAGAATTGCTGGTAATGGATGACACCAACTTGTCGGCGGCAGTGTTGTGCATAGGACGGGAAGCTTGATGATAAGAATAATGCTAATTACTTAGAAAAACAAATAATGTCTTACAGAAGAGTAGTAGGGGGAGATGAATTATATAGGTATAAATTCGTCACATCTAGACTCACTCAGACAGCCGACACACGCCCGGAAAAGCACTGTACGCGCGTTTCATCCTTTCATGAATCATCGGCAGTGCACGTTCCATCGAAACCTTGGTAGGGCTCGAACCCGCAACTCGACTGTTTCTAGTCCGTGGTTGAGACCACTGAGCTACGGGGGACGGCTAGTTTCTTAGAACAACAGGCTGTTTTCATTGGAACACGTGCTACACATGCCCAGCTATCGCCTACTCAGAGGTTTTGTTTTGTCTGCTAGTTGCGGGTAGCATAAAGCTTGAGGTGGACGGAAGTTGACTTGGCAGCGGGAAATGAAGATGCTGACTAGAAAACGTAGTACAGGTGTACCGTGTTGTCTTCCAGTGTTGATTCCGTGCGACCCAATTTGTGCATGGCTGGAGAACTTACATTGGATGGCTTGCTGTTTACATCAGTGATTGCTGTCGTCTCTCACTCGAAGTGCTTGTTTAAATTGTGTCTGACGGAGTTAGATTCGGTTTAGTGACTGATCATGTCGCGGGGCAGTGCAAGCCACGTCGGTCGCACCGTTAGTGTCTGCACAATAGCCAGCTGCTTGTGAAGGGTTGTGTGGACAATGGGTAGGTATCATGTACCTGAGTGTTTGCTTATGGCTTACTGCCGTTCTCTCCAACTCCTTATTATTCTTTTCACGAGCCATTTTGGTTGTGAGGGGACGAGGCATTAGTTTATTTGGCTGAATCACTGCTGTTGTCGTGATTATTATTTGTATGTAATGTGTTTGGATATTGGGGCAGCAAATCAGGGTTAAGATCTAAGATAAATGGTGTTGGACTAGTACAAGAGAGCACGGTTTAGACGAAAATCTCACATGGAAGCGCGTCAATATATTTACCTGAAACATGCTGTGCATTGGAACCAATGCATTCAAATGCGTACGGTCGCGTTTAAAGCATAATAATTCGGAAATTCATTCATTCAATCATTACACGTTAGCTAGAGGTGGAGAGGACCTCAACCATTGTGTCACAATACAAAAGTAGGAAAAAAGGGCACTCAACGGAAGCACACACGCTGAGTCACCAGTAACGCATGGACATTGATCCAGGGAGCTGACAGCCAGTTATTTTATCGCAACAAAGTTATATTACGTCTATCAAAAGAGATCGGGTTTGGAGAGGCAGTGCAAGCTAGAGAGAGAGACAAGCAAACTCACCACACAAAGACCACTGTGGTAGGTTCCCATTCATGTTTACAAGTGTATTCAACTCAACGTGTTCAAAGTGTTTTGGACACCAACCAGGGAGTCAAGAGGGTACAACTGACGCCAACTTCCAAGTGAGGGAGTTCATTTCACTTGAGCAAGTAATATTTTGGCCACCTCTCCTTTTCTGTTATTCGTACCACAGGTGCAAACACAGTGCAACGCGAGAGAGTAGATGGACTGATTTGCGAAAAAGTGGCCCAGCTATCGGAGTCTGGTGCGTGAAATAACGGTGCTGAGAGATTCACTTCTTCTTCCTGCACCATAACCAAGACGTAGAACCCGCTCATTACTCACACGGTGTTCCCACAAATGTGTGCCAAACAGCGAAGAAACTGGTGGTCAAACTAACGGGCTTCTTTATATCGGCTGCTTTAATGGGCCATGTTTCCCAACAAGTTGGTTGTGATGACATGCTAATAGACGGGTTATGCTTCGTAAGCCGTAAGTGGAAGATTATCAACAAGAAAAGAATGGAATCAATTGTTGTTTGCCTTAATTCATGCCTTATTATGAATGAGTGCTCCTATTCTCTCAGACAAAATAATGCTGTCCTTTGAGATTCGTATTCGAGAATTGAATTGCTTGTGCTTAGACTAACACAGTGCCCTTTCCTTGTGAACCCTTCCAGAAAACATTTTTTGAAATATTATATGCGAAGGCACATCGAATCGGTTCTTTCTATTGAATGTGTTATTGATAGTGCTAGTTAATTGTAATCTTACCATTGGGTTGTACAATTCCATCATAACATGACTGTACGTCAGGGTAGTGCGACTGTTCACGTTTCACCATGACCGATTGAACTATGCTGGGTAAATTTAGAGCCACTCATACCTGCCAGGTTAATGGTTTTGCGTCAGACAAACTCAGTTTCACCATGTAATCCTATTCGGAGGTTGGTGAGCGTTCCATAGGGGCGTCCGGTGTGCCATGCAGAAGTAGCAACTGTGGAATTGGACTTGTTTTATCCCCCGGGGTAGTCCACCTATCACTAAACAATGAACAATGAACAATTATTTATCACTTGATAAAAGCAAGTGTTTGACACGTCCCTTGGGATGGTAGCGGTAAATATGATGCAATTAAAATATGTCTGGGTCATGTATCGAACGTCTGCCGAGATTAATACTTTGATAATTAACAACAGTGTAAAATGAAAAAAATTATCGCGCGTAAACGTTCAGAAAGACACTGGTGCGCAGTGATAGTTGAGGTTAGTAGTGAGAAAATAAAATACGGTCGCTCACTTAGGTCCATTTGATACATTAGCCCTGTTGAAAACATGCTTGGCGTAATCCACAATAGAGGAGCTTAGGTAATAAAATGTTGGGAGCTAAGAACAACATCTAATCGCTTTTTGAAAACATCCAGGGTAGGAGAGGGTACAACTGAGTCTGGGAGTGCGTTCCAGGGTTTGCAAACCCGAAGGGAATAGTAATTCCGTCGACACTTTAGGCGGCTATATTGTTCCTTCAAATTTCAGCAGTTACCACTGAGCTGCGTATTGTGGCTAAGTTTCAGCAAATGGCGGCATACGTGGTTGGGGTCACTCAATATCTGATACGCTAATATGAAATCGCCGCGCAGCCTTCGATAACGTCCGCTGAAAATTCCCAGCAACTTCAGCCTTCGGTGGTAAGAGTGATATCGCTGGCCCTCTACATTTTTGTCTCCATCTGTCACTCAGCTCTCATCTGTGACTCCATGATGCTGTTTGCACGCGGCAGCGGTCACATCTCGGTCAACCGAAGAGCAGTCGGGCTAAATCAGCTGGCTGTACCCGGGAGCACTGTTTCAGGTGAGTTCGTACCCGCGTGCAACGTCAGTCCTTACAACTGGGAGGAAGAGATCGACCCCTGAACCAACAGATAGAATTTAACACAATTTTTCCTATCCCTGCTGCATTGCAAGTAGCACATAGCTGTGCAAAGGCTAGAAGTCAACCATGGAACAATAGCCGGAAAAGGTTGGGGTCCTCAAACTTACCCATAATCCACAAGGTACTATATAACATGCAGGTTATCCGCGATTATTCTCGTGCTACGGCTTTCCCTGTAGACGACGCGCTTTGCGTTAATTCAGTGGCTATATTGATAAGTAAGTTAGCTAGGTACCTTAATCCCCAAAGTCGATTATTATTTGGATGCTGCAATGTCAGAACCTTGTTGGATGTCGGCAGCTGAGTATTGATAATGCGTAGAATACACGACTACCTGATCGACAAAGCTTGCCTCTCAAAATCTCGATAACTCGAATATGGCTCTCAACAAATCAAGGTTCCGCTTCAGGCGATAAAAGATGTCAACAATTTCTGTGGGTGATGTTGGTGAGCAATTCACGTCATATCCTGACTTGGTTAATGCTGTCATCTCTGCTGTGGTGTGTAGTGGGCGGGGTAGGAAGTTTCTAAAATGTTTCCCTTCCGTATTGAATGACAGGGCTATCCAAATTGCGAAATATCGGCTGTGGTAGATAGCGCCTGCTGGAAGCTAAACGGACGAGACTAAATGGCTGGCCCAAATTACCAGAATTTAATGCAACTTCCATGTTGTCTGTGATTACAGACTAGTAGCGGTTGCGATCATTCCGTGTTGAGCGTTGTCTCATGTCTCCAGGAACGGTAGTCTGGATAAGTTGTGAGACGTGCTTCTTTCGCTTAACCGGACAAACGGATACTGTCTTCAGAGATCCAGCACTTCACGTGCTTAGAACTAGATCTAAAACTAGATAAAGCGGTGCGCTATATTGAAGAGTTTAGAGTAAACCAGCGAACGTCGACAGATACATCTCCTGCTAGTACGAACCGTAGTGCACTGGCAGAAATTGCTGCTTCTATTGCTGCCTCAAGGGATCGGCAGCTGTCAGTATATTCCACTGAGGCACGGTTGATATGCCTTGGTGGAATGGTCTTCCGGCGCGTTGTTAGGCGGATTCTGAATTTGGCGCCCAGTAGTACGTGATCCGAACCAAATTTATCGTCCGTCCTTTTGCTCGACAGTCATCGATGGAAGGCATCAACCGGGATCGCATTAAGTTATTATCTATCTGGCTTGCTGTAGGGCCATCATTGGAGTACCACGAAAAAAATGCTTCCTAGGATGCAGGGACCGGGTATTGGTTATGCTCAACCGAGTACGGTCAGCGAAGCTGTGCAAGTGGTCTATATTGCCACAACGCTCTAAAAGGGCGGATCTCCCAAATATGTGATAGGTCTGATCGTTCCTAGACCCGGTTCGTGCATTCCAGTCCCCAGCGCTAAAGAGGATGTTGCGGTTTTTAACATAGTTCACCACTGTATAATAAGACATGAATTAAGGCAAACAACAATTAATTCTTTTCTTTTCTTGTTGATAATTTTCCACCTACGGCTTATCAAACACAACCCGTCTATTACCATGTCATCCTCATCCAACTTATTGGGAAATCTGGCTCATTAGATCAGCCGACATAAAGAGGCCAGTTAGTTTGACCACCAGTGTGTTCGCTGTTTGCCTCATATCTGTGGGAACACCGTGTGACTAATGCGCGTGTTATACATCTTGTTTATTGTGCAGGAAGAAGAAGTAAACTTCTCAGCACCGTTATTTCACGCACCAGACTCCGATAGCTGGGCCACTTGTTGCGCATAACAGTCCATCTACCCCCTCGCGTTGCATTGCTTTTGCAGCTGTGGTACGAATAACAGAAAAGGAGAGGTGGCCAAAACATTACTTGCTCTAGTGGAATGAACTCCCTCACATCGGAGTCCGTTGTCGCCTCTTGACTCTCTAGTCGGTGTCCGAAACATGTTGAACACGTTTGGCTGGATACAATTGTTAACATGAATAGGAACCTACCACAGTGGTCTTTGTGTGGTGAGTTTGCTTGTCCCTCTTCCTCTAGCTTGCACTGCCTCTCCAAACCCGATCTATTTTAATAGACGTAATATAACTTTGTTGCGATAAAATAACTGGCTGTCAAATCTCCGGAACAATGTCCATGCGTTACTGGCGACTCAGCGTGTGTGCTTCTGTTGAGTGCCTTTGTTTCCTACCCTTTGTATTGTGGCACAATGGTTGAGGTCCTTTCCATCTCTAGCTAACGCGTAATGATTGAATGAATGAATTTCCGAATTAGTGTTCATTAAACGCGACCGTACGCATTTGAATGCATTGGTTCCAATGCACAGCATGTTTCAGGTAAAAATATTGACGCCCTTTCATGTGAGGTTTTCGTCTAAACCGTGCTCTCTTGTACTATTCCAACACCATTTATCTTAGATCTTAACCCTGATTTGCTGCCCCAATATCCAAACACATTACATACAAATAATAATCACGACAACAGCAGTGATTCAGCCAAATAAACTAATGCCTCGTCCGCTCACAACCAAAATGGCTCTTGAAAAGAATAATAAGGAGTTGGAGAGAACGGCAGTAATCCATAAGCAAACACTCAGGTACATGATACCTACCCATTGTCCACACAAACCTTCACAAGCAGCTGGCTATCGTGCAGATACTATCGATGCGACCGATGTGGCTTTAACTGCCCCGCGACATGATCAGTCACTAAACCGAATATAACTCCGTCAGACACAATTTAAACAAGCACTTCGAGTGAGAGACGACAGCAATCACTGATGTAAACAGCAAACCATCCACTGTAAATTCTCCAGCCTTGCACAAATTGGGTCGCGCGGAATCAACTCTGGACAACAACACGGTGCACCAGTACTAAGTTTTCTAGTCCGCGTCTTCATTTCCCGCTGCCAGGTCAACTTCCGTCCACCTCAAGCTTTATGCTACCCGCAACTAGCAGACAAAACATAACCTCTGAGTAGGAAATAGCTAGGCATGTGCAGCACGTGCTCCAATGAAAACAAAGTAGAAGACATTATTTGTTGTCCTAACAAACTAGCATTATTCCTATCACCAAATTTCCCGTCCTATGCACAACAATGCCGCCGACGAGTTGGTGTCATCCATCACCAGCAATTCTTTGTAAGCAGCGATAACCTGAAGGTGCTTCCGGTTCTTTGACCAAAGTGGACCAAGTCTCACACTCATAGAGTAGGGCAGAAATAACTGTGGCTTAGTGCGCACGGCCTATCCGACCGGAGGAAAACACTTGTGATGCCACAGATGCCGCAGGTGTATGAAGGCTTTTCTGGCACTTTCAATACTTAACCAATTATATTCTTTCCTGTCAATTTGCGTGCACAATCTAAGGTCGAAAATTACAAAAAGTGCAAAGGCAAGATATTTTCCAGGCAGCTTAAGTATACAGTAGTCAATAATAAAGAATACTACAAACCGGGTGGAATCGCATTCAGTTGTTCAATGTGTGTATGCTGTGTACAATGGTAGAAGAGGAGGCATCGCTCATTGTTACGTAATACAGGCGTAGTGTCCGACGAATAGGGGAGACATACAGATCCCAAATCTCGGACCGTGAAATACCCATGGACGAAATGTCTCGCTGTAACAGGACAGATATATCTGTGGTTGTTTACAATTCCGGGAGTGTGTGTACTAGTCAACATTAGCGAAAAGCGTGACCGCGCGAAATCGGAACTAATATCTGTATGTGATCCAGCGCCATGTTGGTCCAATTTCAGTTTTTTTCTCGAAGAAAAACGTGTGGAGATTACTTATCTTGAACAAAATACATGCCTAGCTGGTTACCTGTACAGGGTAATATCGTGACGCGCAAATTGAATAACCAGTGAACAAAGTTATTCGCCAAAAATTCAAAGCTCCCAAAACCTGGACTATCATGATGAGCTAAAATCTGCCGATCTCTCTTGCCAAACCCCTTCAAATATTTGCATCCGCATGTAGCTGCGAAAACAGCTGTTTGAAAGAACAAATCTTTGATTAAATAAGCGGAAGGGGGTGTGTTCTAAGAAGGATATTGCAAGGACGAGAGTGCAGAGAGCAACAGGACAACGCAAAAGAAGCAAACTGAGGGCCGCCTGCATCCCTACAGATCTATCCGGTACTGATCCACAAATTGACCTTGAGGCAAAGTTTACGGAATCATAGCGAAACCAAACCAGATGTTGCAGAAGTTTGTCGAGGCCATGACCCTTAAACGGAGTCGTTTTATTCTTTGTATACATAAGCAACTGATGTTAGCTGTAATCGTAACTGACCTTTGCCACGGCTCAATCATCTCTCGATTTGTATCGGTGTACTTTCATTTCGAACCCATTAAAAACGACCACCTTATTCCCACATGTGACTTAGATAGGTTGTTTTAATTTATGTGTTTGCAAGTGATCAGCTAAAAGGAAATGGTGTCATCTTGCAGTGCTCATCGTCTTATTGTCCAGTTTAGTCTCTGTTTGGTGCTCCATTTCATGCGGTCTGGGTAACAGATAACATCTATACACATCGCGGTCGCTCCCTTGGCAGCTAGCGGGTTGGGTTTAATCAATTGACTAAACGTGGGTAAACTCGGTTCTAGTGCAATTTGAATGCCCGGATAAGAGACTGCAGTCACAAGCTGTCTCGTGCGGTTGCCTTGTCTTTTATAGCGAGCGTGATTGCACACGACTGTAGAATAAGTGCGCAAGTTTTCTTTTGGCCACCAGCTCCAAGGCCAAAGGGAAGGGGTATTGAGGAATGTATACGTTCCCCAACTCGGTGTATCTTCGTTTATAAGAACCCACCCGCAGTTGATTCACTCGTACGAATAGCCGAGGCAAGATTTGGTCGCCTACCTGGGCCAGTTGCTAGCTGAGTGCGCATTTATTAATTTCCGAAGCTTAGGATCACCGACGAAAGTGGAAAATATGTTTCTACGAGATTATTTCGCTGAAGAATTGTCGAGGAATGACCATGACTACAAAAACAACGGAGCTAGGAAAATGAGAAGCATGAAGGCCGCGGATGGATAACGGATCGTCAAACTGGTAGTTAAAAAACAATGCTCCAAGTGAATGTTCCGAATAAGGGGATCATGATGAATAGAGATGGTGTGCCGAAGTCAAAATATTCGGTAAGAAATGAAAAATGGATGACCGAAATAGCATTGCGTTGTTGCAGCTATTTGAGAACCATGTGCGAACCAATATATATTCATTAATGTATAGCGATGTAACAACGTCAGAGAGTCGCTATGAATGTGAAAGGGTAGTAAGATTTCGGGAAGTATTGCTAATCGTTGATATCGTACAATGGATAGCTCCACTGACCAAGCAAAATGTGTGAGCTTCCTAGGATCACGAAGTGCAGCGTGAATAATATTTTGGGCTTTCCATCTGCCATCCTTGCAAAGGAAGCCAAGCTGATGTCGGTCAATAAACTCATGGAAGCCATTTGTTGAGGATAATGCGGTAAAGGAGGCTTGTGAATACAGATCTCACATAAACATTCGGAACGGGATGGATTGGAAATCTTGCGCACGAAGCTATTCTGACGACGATCATTCTGCGCGGATTGCGCAAGATAGGAACTGATATGAAGATAATTCATCCGGGCTGTATCATGCGGCGAAAAGTAATGAACACCGGGTGCGGTTGCCTCCAAAAACCAAACGGCGGAAATTATTCCCTCAGCGAACATTGATCGTGCGAACACGAGATTAGGATCCTTGTCCTGGAAGAAGATCGCAGGTTGCAGGTAAAACAATTCCCGGAATCTGCTGGTCCTGCTTCAAACAGGAAGTTTATCCAATTCCGTCCAATACGTTAGCGGCAGCAACTTGTCGAAGAAATTAGTAGCCTCGCTTAATATGTAGCAAGAGCCATCCAAGTCTTTTGCGTATATCCAGTGTTGCTTTCAAAGCAGAGTGAAAGAAAATAGGAGATAAGCCGAATCTAGCTTCCGATCTCCATATGGAAAGCGCTCCAAGGTATATAGCAGGCGATTCACGAGAGTCTAGTCAAACTTCAGCAAAATGTAACAGCTTGTGCAAGTTCGTAAGCAGACGACGAAAATGTATGGAATCCTCAGTTATAGCTATAATGTGGGTAGCATCAGTGGTTGGTAGCAGATCAGATTCTAACGAGCAACATCGTTGGTAAAGTTGCCAGAGTTAAAACTTGAAACTTGAAAACGTTGAGAAGCGGACGCAGAATCTGGGTTCCAGGACGTTGACAAACTTTCATGAGAGTTAGCAGTGGAAGATGGCGGATTTGTCCTCTCATTCATTTGACTAAATCTGGGAAGCACGGGAATGATTAGTTAGTTGATAGAGTTATCCACGTTCTCTATACGTGATATATGGAAGTAAAGGTGGACATCATGGGCGATGTCGTGTGCTGCCGGGTATCGCTCAAAGCTTTCCACGAGAAAAGTTGTCTAGCGGTTGAATCTTATTAGCCCAAATGTGTTAGTGTCTTCTCACAACTTTAAACGATCATACACAAAGAGATTGATTAAGCCCACAGAAAATTTTAAATGTGAGCCTAATGCACCAATGCCTATTTACATCGTCTCATGACTTAGCTTTAAAGGGTTAATTAGGGAGAAGGGAATCCCAAATACTATGCGTTTTGCTGAACGAGATTATTGAGGCGACGATATTAAGCAAGGCTACACTCGGAAAGTTGTCCTCTGATATGTTTGACAAGAATGGTGGTTCATTGCGCTCGAAGATTATGAAGAGTTAGTCTGAAGGATCGCAACGACGTTTGCCAAGCTTTTTTCCTAGAGTAAACATTTCGGAACATGTGCATGGATGTGATAGAATTGGAAGCCATAGGTTGTATCGACGAGGTAGTGACGATAGTCCCTGTTGAATGGTGGCTTGATGGTAGTGTTGTCCGGAAGTTCAGCGAATTTAGGGGAAAAGTGGTAATGACAGGTGAGACTGAACGACGTATTTCCAGGGATTTCATGCATAGCACAGAGGTGAGATCATAAGCTATGATGGTGATATGCGACCCCATAGTCTAGAAATAGAATCAGCATGGGCCATTGCGTTACAAAGTTATGTGACTTTATCAGCAGTTCCACTGCCCTCGCAATGCAGGACGAGGGACAACAGAACACAACTGGATACCTGCGTCGTGGGCGGTTCATAGGCACCGCGGTTAACGAGGTGAAGGCCAATGAGATCAGATGCAGTTTTGGAAGTAAAGAAGGACTTCACTGGATCTGGTTTGCAAAAGACGTTCGGCCTGTCTCATGTGAAGGCCTGTGACACGCTTCTTAAGCGTGGGTGCCTGTGCATTTGTAACTGCTTCAGATTTTTTCTAGTAGCTGGGATCGGGCGCGACAGGGGTTGTTCATGGATCATACGTAATAATTCCTTAATTAAGGGTTTGGTGTTCAGTCTTGTCGCCATTCGCACCATACGCCGATTCTCTTACCTGGAGCAGTGAACACTAGATGCTGTGGCCTTGAAGAATATGCCGACCGTGTGGTGTCAGTGTGAGTTTAGTTAGAAAATGGCAATTGCATAGTCAAGTCAAGACAAAATAGGCCTTAGGCACCTGAGTAGCTTCAGCTTTTTACACTATTACAGTAAATGGAGAAATGCATGAGAGTTAATGGAGAAAAACCAATAAACGGTGTACCACAAATATTTTGCGTACCACCGCAGGAAACCACTGCGTATAATGCTGAAGAGTTTCGTTGAATCCAAACTTCCTCGTGAAGAGTAAGGTAGGAAATAATTCTAGTGAGAAGCCGTAAAAAAAGGACTGAATTATTGGCGTGTAGAAAAAACACATCGCCTACTACAGAGCTTCAAATGTTGGATGAAAAGATCTATTTAATACTTTTAAGAAAAAGCTAGTACAAGAGTATACAAACTTGTGGACAATAAGAACAACAAGTGCCTCCCCAGCCAGTCCACTGCATCAAGACATAAATTTCAAGGAACGTCAGAACAATATTTCATCTCTTTAAGTAAAGTGGAAAGAATACCGTGTACATTGAAGCCAGTGTGATATAGGGCATACAGAAACAAAGCTAGGCATCAAATCGCGAGTTATATAACGCATCGTAAATATGAAGGAAAGAAAAGATAGCCTTCTAACCTTGTCAAATGTTTCAGTTATAAGGGTAGACCAAGATAGGTTTTTGGATAAAAGCTCCAAGATTTGTAACAGATGAACTCGTGCCAGTGAGTTAGTGGCACCTAAAACTGCTTGCAGTTTATCTGTCCAACGAAAAGGAAGTTACATCACTGCATTTAAAAATATTTAGATTTGATCGACTGGGTCGTATGACCAGAGCACAGACTCATCCAGACTAAACCGAAGAGTAAATTTATCAACGGTTGGAGGTAAACATTGCCTAACAACATCATCTGCATACTTGCTTTTAATAATGTTCGACGGTATAGAGCTGCCTTCAATATATAAAAAAAGTGTAGGGGAGTGGGAATCGCTGCATGTATAACACCACGACCAGAACAAAGTGCAGAGGATTTTGTTCCGTTTAGCTGAACGAAGAGGGTACAGCGTGTAAAGTAGATTGTGATCACACTACGGACGTCTGTATTTGCACCATTCATGAGAAGCTGATTCAGTGGGATTTGTCTGTTGCCGCTCCCAAAACACCCGAATAATCCAGAAAAGCAGGCGCACTGCTCTGCATTTTTCATACAGTGCAGGGGATACCGAATGTACAACGTGCGACACAGCTTTCAGTATCGAACGGTAGAGTTTTCAGGGAAACCGGTATACGTCTGCCTACGCGCACAAAAAGATCTGATGTACAGGTAGTTTCTGAAACGCTTTCAATATCACTGATTTATATGCAATCGGACGATAGCTGTGAGTTTCCTTTTGGGGCATAACCATTATCCTTATTGGTCTCGAGCTGTCAGGGATTGTGTCGAACTTAAGACAGCGATTACATAGAATAATTAAGAGTACCGCGACATAATTCGCGCACACTATTAGGGTGATTAGGGATAAATCATAAGGTTCAGCAGTCAGAGTAAGCAACAAATTTTTACGTCCCCTGTAAACATCAAAATGCTCAATGCTGACTGCGAGACCAGTGTTAAGGAAGGAAAGCAGGGAACAAGTAACCTGGGTGAAATAAAAGAATTCGACTTTGTGTCTGTCCATCTCCACATTAGGAAAACACTTCAGAAATCTTTCGCAGCACAGATGATATACAAGTCTCCAAAGTCTAAGATAATCGTGATTACCTAACGCAATTTCAATGTAAAAATTATTCTTTTTCATTACCTCTGAATTTAATGCTAAATTTAGTCGTTTGCCTTAGGCGAATTTTGGATTGATATGCTCCTTCTTTCTTACGTCTCAGTAGCTTCATTCCTGGTGTAGAGAACCTGATCATGTCTCTTGAACCACTGTTCAGAGATCGACTGGCCTATTTTGAACGGCCTGAAGCAGCACGATATGTAGACGAGTCTGGCGGACACGCCTACACTGGATGAGACGCAGAGTGCACTTGCTCATCTGCGAAACGGTAAGTGTGCAGGGGCAAACGTTATCTCGCCTAAAGTATTGAAACACAGCGGACCCCAGATGGTGACTGCACTGCACCATTGGGTGCAACGCGTATAGATTGAGGAGGGGGTGTCTGCTGAGCTGAAGAATGCTGTCGTTACATCACTGTACAAGATCAAAGGGAGCAAGCAATGTTGCATGCATTATCGTGCCATCAACTTGCTGAGTTGTGTGGGCAATGTGATTGCCCGAATCATGCTCAACCGCCTCGGCAGTCAGGTTGTAGAACCTAACATGGCGGAAGTTCAGTGTGGATTACCTTCGGGTCGCAGCACTATTGATACGGCATTTGCGGCTCTTCAGTTGCAGGATAAGTGCAGTGAAGGACAACGGCCATTTTACTTGCTTATCGTTGATTACACCGAGGCATTTGATACGGGGAACCGCAATGCATTGTGGCTAGTGTTGGGTAAGTTTGGTTGTCCGCGTAAGTTTGTAAGCTTAACTGGACGTCTGCAAAACGGTATGCGGACGTGGGTGCAGCCGAGTAGAGAGATCTCGAATGACTATGCAGTTGTCACTGTTGTGAAGCAAGGCTGTGTCTTAGCTCCTGCCGTGCTTAATATATGTATTCATGCAAGCATGTATTGTGTTTTTGTTGCGGCTTGTGCTTACGGTGTTCAGGTGGAGCATCGTATTGATGGTGGGTTGCTAAACATCCGTCGTTTCGGTGCGAGAACTCTAGTCGGTGAGACAACTATCCGGATATTGCTATTTGCTGACGGTTGTGCGTTGTTCGCACACAGTGCGAATGAGTTGCAACACCTGACTAGTGCTCTGGCTTCGAAAGCGGCCAAATTAGGGCTCACCAACAACACAAGTAAAACTGTCTGTCTCTTTCAGCCTTCATTGGAGGTGCAATATTCAATATTGCCTGGGATCAGCGTTGGTGCTGAAGTATTGGAAATCACGTCCCGCTCCTTCTATCTTGGGAGTGTGATGTCGACTGACCAGCAGCAACAAAGTGAGCTGCGTATTCACGTATCGAAGGCAGCGGTGACATTCGAGAAGCTAGAGTACCGAGTGTGGAACAACCATCAGCTTACCATTGGCACGAAGGTGATAGTGTACAAATTCATGGTGCTGTCCGTTCTTCTATACGGCAGTGAAACGTGGAGTATTTACCAGCGAGATGTGTGATATCTCGAGCGGTACCATCAACAGTGTTTGCGACGGATTCTGCGCATCGGATGGGGCGACAGAGTTGCAGACACGGAAGTACTGCGTCGAAGTGGGATGTATGAAATGGACTGCATACTCTTACTGCGACAACTGAGGTGGCTCGGTCATGTGAGCCGTATGGATTCGATGCGGATACCGAAACAATTATTATATGCACAGCTGAGTAAAGGGGAAATGGCATGTGGGGCAACTTAAGTTAAGTTCCCAGGATATGCTCAAATTGAGCCTGTCACATTCTAATCTTGATTGCAGATCATGGGAATCGAAGGCGCTTGATCGGCGTGCTTGGCTCGCTCTGATCACGAAGGCAGTTGCCGAAGTGCGGGAGAAAGACCTCATACATGCAGAGAAGAAGCGGCAAGTGCAGAAGTGGCATGCACTGATGGGTTGTTTTCCATCGACGTCGAGCGCATGGTGTTGTAGCACATGCGGTCGCAATTGCCTGAGTCAGGCAGGCTTAGTGAGCCATGAGCAAGGCCTCTCGGGACCACCACCGAAGAGACAACCGGTCCCGCAGGGAACGTAGGCAGAACCGGAGCAGCGTTTGTCGGTACGCTGCATTCAATTTACTAACCGCGTGTTTGGATGCTAAGTCTATTTCAGTTGGTGGGTTTGCAATTTTCTCTTATGCTTATCTTTCTCATATTAATGTCTACCTATAATATATTCTATAAACTTGCACACGTCGCTGAAGCTACTTGTAGTTAATTTCGATAACATTTTCGCGTTTGTGGCATTTTCTTATATAATATTTTCTCACCTCTTTACCTTATCGCGGATTCGTTCGTAAACAATTTATTTTATACGTCCATTTAGTGAAGCGTTACGCCACAGTATCTGTCTGAATTATTCGATTTAGATTAATTTTACCTTATCGTTTCAAGTGATTGGCTGTTACTTAGTATCCCGGTATGACTGCGCTTGATGTGCATGTTAACAACGCGCCTACCTATTTACTACCCACTACTTCGTCCATACTGGCTCCAGGAGACAGTCGGTCGTTGCTGGAGGAGACGGGGTGCAAGGCCCTTGTGGCCGTGTTAGGCTCGAAGAGTGATTCCATGCACTGAGTGTGGAGCGGACAACGGTACATCCACCGCCTTGTGTGTGGTTGATTTCCCAAATACAGCGTGCTTATGTTTGCTTGTGAAATTGTGTGGGCCGACTCCGTTGATGCAGCGTGGCTCTGATCCACATGCCCGGTCTTATTCCCTTAGGGTTTACACTGGATATGGGGTGTGTGGATGGAACTGTGGATGGTTCAGCGCAAGCCACCCATGGTCCCTCTGTAGGCGCACGCATCCTGTGGCTGGCCTCAATGAGAGGTAAATCTTAAACCGGATGCCGCGATCCATGTACGTGTGCCCCTGCTGAGGCCGATGTTGCATTTATGATGCTTCTTCACCGCAGTTGGGCTAAACCTAGTTACAACTAAAGTAGGTATTTTTAACCTGGATAATTTTCATTCCAATTTATTTCGTTTGTTCTTCTTAATTGACTAATCTTTTAGTAATTTGCCACTTTGCTTTTGCTGATTTTGGACATATTCTTTAACTATATTGCGTTGGTGGCATTTGTTAAATAACTTCAGGACATTTTGTGCTAATCACGTATTCGTTGCTAACCCACTGAATTAATATGGTAATTTAACGAAGAGTTATATCTGCATAGCCGTATACCTTAACAGACATACAATTTGGATAAATTTTATTTCAACTGATTGGCTGTTGCTTTATATCCCCGGTGCGTTTGAGCTTGACGTGCATGTTGACAAGGCGCCTACCTGTTTATTACCCTTTACTTCGTTCATACTGGCTCCAGGAGACAGTCGGTCGTTGCAGAAGACAGGGTGCAAGGTACTTGTGACCGTGTTAGGCTCGGAGAGTGGTTCCATGCACTGAGTGTGGAGCGGACCAGAGTCCAGGCTTTAATGGACTACCTGGAAAAATGCAACATATTGTTACCGGAACAACATGGCTTCCGTCAACACCGGTCATGCACCACCAACCTACTGATTCCACGAGGTAGTTTGACAGAAGTGGCCGATGATGGGGTCGGAGTCGACGTCATCTATCTGGACTTCTCCAAAACTTTCGACCGCCATGATCACCGCATCCTACTTCAAAGACTACAAAGTTAGGGAATCGGAGATCCTGTACTTGGTTGGATTGGCAGCTTCCGTTACCAACGAAAGCTTCAAGTTCGTGTTAGGGGATCACTCGCTAACCCAATTGAGGTGGAATGTGGAGTCCCACAAGGCTCAGTGCTGGGACCGCGTTTATTCCTGGTGTTTATCAACGACCTGGCAAGAGTCATCTCCTCAAATTTCCTGCTTTCCGCCGATGACGTCAAGATATGACGGGCGGTTAGTAACAAGCCAGATCAGGATCTGCTCCAACATGACCTAGATTGCATTTACGAATGGTCAAAGAGGAACATGCTTCAATTGAACATAACTAAGTGCAAAGTGATGCATCTGCGTCACCAACCGGTGAGCGCTTACAAGATTGGAGATCTCAGCTTGGAGAAAGTCTCTCAGGAGCGTGACCTGGGTGTGTTGGTACAAGAAGGTCTTGGGTGTTCAAAACAAGCAGAGAAAGCGACGAGCACCTTGCAATCAACACTTCGGCTTTTTCGCAAAGCCGTCGGTCTGTTTGTACCATCAATATTTCCCCAAATGCTCAAAGCCTGCGTGGGATCTCACGTGGAATTTGTTATTCAGGCGTGGCAGCCGTGGCAGAAACAGGATCTCGTTGCTCTCGAGACTCCTCGACGAAGGGTAACCAAGAACGTCAGGGGCCCCTTGCATCTGCCCTATCAGCTTAGACTGAAATCGCTAAGAATCTACAGCAGTCGATATCGGCTTTTGCGGGGGGATCAAATAATGGTTTACCAGATTCTGGAGAACCCAAACCACATTTGCTGTCCGCTGTTGGAATTGAACCACAACACTAAACTAAGAGGTCACCCTCTGCAACTGACAATTCATTATAACCGGCTTGAATGCCGTAGAAATTTCTCTTCTCTCCACGTGTGTGAGTCTTTGAACGCCCTTCCTAATTATGTCGTCTCTGTTCCTAATCTGGCTATATTTAACTAACTCGTTGACGATGCATTGTCTCACATTTCATTTTATGACTTGTTAACCAGGGGCTACAAAACACAATCAAACGGTATCTTGCCAAACGCCAAACCAATGTATTTATGGATTTATAGGTCTAATACGCGAACATCTCCGTTATTCCACATAAGTCTTTGGTGAGTCCACCACAACGCTTTTCACTTTATTATGCAATTGATTTTCGCAATATTTTCCATCACACGGGACTTGTTAAGCGACGCTTTTTTAACCGTAATAAACCATTGTTTCATTGTTCAATCCACCGCCTTGCGTGTGGTTGATTTCCCAAATACAGCCTGCTTGTGTTTGGTTGTGTAGGTGTGTAGGCCGGCTTTGTTGATGCAGCGTGGCACTGATCCACATGCCTCGGTCTTATTCCTTCGGGTTTACACTGGATATGAGGTGTATGTGGATGGAACTGTGGTGGTGCAGTGCAATCCACCCATAGTTCCTATGTAGGCGCATTCATCCTGTGGCTGGCCACAGTGAGAGGCAAATCTTAAACCGGATGCTGCGATCCATGTACGTGTGCCCCTGCTGAGGCTGATGTTGCATTTATGATGCTTCTTCACCGCAGTCGGGCTAAACCTAGTTACATCTAAACTAGGTATTTTTAACCTGGATAATTTTCATTCCATATTATTTTGTCTGTTCTGCTTAACTGACTAATCTTCTAGTAATTTGCCACGTTGCTTTCGCTGATTGTGTACATATTCTTTAACTTTACTGCGTTTGTAGCATTTGTTACATAACTTCTGGACATTTAGTGCTAATCACGTATTCGTTGCTAACCCACTGAATGAATATGCTAATTTTACGAAGAGTTAGGTCTGCATAGTCGTATACCTTAACAGATAAACATTTTTGATAAATTTTATTTCAACTGATTGGCTGTTGCTTTATATCCCCGGTGCGTTTGAGCTTGATGTGCATGTTGGCAAGGCGCCTACCTGTTTATTACCCACTACTTCGTCCATACTGGCTCCAGGAGACAGCCGGTCGTTGCTGGAGAAGACGGGATGAACGGTCCTGGTGGTCGTGTTAAGCTCGGAGAGTGGTTCCATGCACTGAGTGTGGAGCGGGCTACGGTCCAGCCACCACCTTGTGTGCGTTTGATTCCCCAAATACAGCGTGCTTGTGTTTGCTTGTGAAGGTGTGTGGCCCGGCTCAGTTGATGAAGCGTGGCTCCCATCTACATGCCTCCCAATATTATTCCTTCGGTTTTACACTGGGTATGAGGTGTGTGGTTAGAGCTGTGGGTAGTGCAACGCAAGCCATCCATAATCCCTCAGCAGGCGCAGGCATCCTGTGGCTGTCCCTGTGGAGGCCATGTTGACAGGCAAATCCGAAGCCGGATGCCGTTAACCATGTGATTGGAACCGCGGCCATTCAAACGCACTAACTACGCAGCTGATGCCAAATATATGTACGCGTTATTTCTGCAATTTCTTCACAGGACCTGATAAGCTCAGCGCCATGTCAAACACCATGTAATCCCAGAGATGCCCTAGCGCTTATCGTTTCCTTCCGGTCGCGTGTGCGCTGCACTGTCCGCATGCTCAAGGTCATCATGTTCTGAGTCTGACCTAGACGGGGCAGGTTTAAGCGGCTAGATCGTTCATGCCGCAAACAGAGCGACTGAGCGACAAGGACACAACTTGTACGATAGCTACTTTGATGATCGGTCCACAGCTGTGGTTTCTGATTCGTCAGATGAAAGCTGTAGTTGACTTTCGTTTGAGACTACAAATATTTCTGTTTGGTTCGTCATTCGGAAAATTCCTCGATTGTTTTGGGGGAATGGCGAAAAAACCGCAAATGTGGAGATAATAGACGATTCACACAAGGTAGACCCGAAAGATGGTGTGCACTAGATAGCGCAGATGAATTTAGGAAGAATGAGTGTGAACACACGTTTGTGTGACAAAATGCAACTTAGAATTGCCGACAAAACAACGTGTTAACAAACGAGCGATCGGAGCAAATGACTTTAGTACGTTCTTCTCCATTTGATCTCTGGTTCCACACAAATACTGACATGCCTAGGTAGAGACAAATTACTACTTAGCCAGTAACATAGAACCGTCGCCGATCTACAGAGATCCTGTGGATATATATCTGCTGCTTTTCGGATTTTGTCTGCTGAACACGAATTCCGTGTTCGCTTTTGGAGCAGCTTCATATGACTGGATATACTTCCTCACTGATTTCATTCAGCAACAACTCAGCTTTGAAGTATCGTCAAAGAAGTGTGGATATTTATTTAAACCTACTGACTGAATCTGATGCTGCGGACTTGATATAATTCAGTGGCTAATTATGCGCCGTTCGAATAGCTGACTCATCCAACTACTCAAAGGCATTCGCAGTCAGTAGGTGACCTTTCGTTACTTTGATCTGCGGCCTCACAAACGGTAGTGCTGATTTCATGAGTTTGCTGTGAAAAAACGAGCTCCTTAATCACAACGAAGGTACAACTACCGTAGTATCGGCAGGAGTTGTGAACGTCTAGGTTGGAAAATTGTCTAGTGATAAGCCGCATTTTGGCAGCCAACGAAGTGTAGTCTGTTATAGTAAAACATGTAAACGGTTGTCAAATTTTATGCTGTTATTGGTCTCTTTGGCGCATGCACTAAGTTTAGGCACTCATCAGCCGGAAGGTGACCTGGAACTTACCAATCTGAAAACTGTCACTGAAGCAGATCAAGTCTAGCACTCTTGGCCATCGAAGAACAAAACAGACAATTAATTTTGGATAGAATCGTTGACCTCCTGCAACTATTAGAACACGTCGATCCCGTGTAGGGTTTCGGCCGACGTAGGCAACTACCATGTAAATTAGTACACCCAAAATTGACATTAAGCAGTTGTTCTGAATGCGGATAAATTACCCTATCATTTGCTTTGCAAGTTGGCTGGATTATATAATCAGCAGGTATACCTTCATGCGGTATTTTTGGGTGACGGAGCTTCAAAATCGGCAGTGACATGAGATATCTTTATATGAACTTTTGCTTGTAAACGTATTTGTCTTTATACACACAGTCGTATTTCCGGTCTTTCTTTCGGCTACAATTGCTATAATGCTAAAATACATGTCGATATCTTGAAACCACCTTGTGTTTCTGAGCACGCATACTGTCATCTCCAACGTTCAGGTTTTCGGGAATAAGTTGCATCAGTGTGTAATAATTAACTTCATGTGCAAGAACAGCTGTGCTTGTTGGTAGAATACACTGGGGGAAAGAAACTGTGGAGCATGCGTATAGCTAGCTTACATACTTCAAACAACCGATCGCTTATAGGAAAATGACTGAACACACAAGTGCCATTCACTGACGGGTATGTTCGCAAATAGGCATAATTTTGCTGCAAGTGCGCTAACTTCACGATAGAGTTGATAACGCATTTGTGTCGGTAGTAGGTTTCAAATCTCATCGGGTAAACCGCACTTGTGTCCATCGCGGCCGTGTTGGAGGAGCCAGATTTTACACCAAACTTCCTAGAGCCTATCAAAGGTATTTTTGCATTTATTCTCAATGCATTACGTTCTTAGATTTTAGTTCACGTCAAGAGTACTTGATGCATATCGCTAATTATTTTTGACTAAAATATAGACGGATGCATGTTGGTCGCAAAGTTCCAGTGTTTTCACTTTAAGTTTATTTTTTCATCACCAAATTAGCGTACCCTGTAGCTCTGCGGCTAATTCAATTCGGAATCCATTGCGTTACGTAACTAAACTTAAACCAAAGGTAAATTCTCAAATCATCAATCGCTAACTAGCTACAGCATTTCTGGTTAGAGCTCTACCGAGAATAAAGTAAAACTACCAAAGTCGTTGTGTGCGACAACAAAGATTTTTCCTTGAAGAGCACTCATTAACGGCGTTCCATCTAGGTTGACCTGAGAATAATCGGAAATTGAGTTTGGTACGTACAGTTAATTTTACAGAAACTATCATCACATTTATCAAGTAACCGCAAATCTAACTTTCACGCCAATCGGTCGTGACTGTACGCGTATCAAATCATGATCTTCCAACAGCGCTGCTGCGTTGTTCAGTGCCTCGCAAACATACAAACTATAACGGGTGAGGCTGATGGTCTGCCACTCAGCACTCAGTAACGGGGAATACTGCAACACAGGCGAGGAAATGAAACGGCTGCTGCTCACCAAACAACCATAACGGTTGGTCTTCCCTTTTTCTGCTTGCTAGAATTCATTATCCGGCTCTTGGCTTTTTGCACTATTACGCACTATCTCCCGCAGGTTCTAGTTTACAAACTTAAGTTTAGATAATAACCTAGCTCATTTTGCCCATTCTATTAGGGCCTACAAGATCTTGGGCTGTGACACAGAGTTCCAAAAACAGCTACAACCGTGTGGGTTGATAAATCAGATAAGACAAAACTATACACAACAGCCCAGCCAGCTCAGCTCACTAACATACAATCCAAGGTGATCTTACCCAGATTAAGAGCAGAAAGTCGTCGGTCAATAGTTCTCTATCAGTTCTCAGCGCATTTGAACCACTAACTACCATAATAACCATTCTTTTAATTAAGTATATATTGCCCGCAACTGTGATTATGCGCTCCATCTTCGCAGAAATGAATGCGACGCTCAAAAACGCAGTGGTCTTTATTGTCCCGATAATATTTCGCCGGATGCATTATGGATTATTTTAATTAACGCTGATATATGGTTAGTATTGAATGCGGCTGCATTTAGATTATTAAGAAAGTCGGGTTTACTCATGTGCAATCCTATTATAATTTCCTATTGCCTGGGAGCCTAAGATAAATGCCACCAGTTTTCCGTCACTCCTTTCAAACACCTGAAAATCACTGCTGATAAGATACCATTGAAAGCAGTATTTTACAGTGCTTTGTCAGTCTTACTCTATCCTACGTTACGATCCACTGCCATCCAGTGCTTCCGCAACTACTGTATCTACTGAAATCGTCTCTCACTGCTTAACCGACACACCTACTGTAGGGTTACTTGTGGATAAAGTCACCCCTTACCGTTCCACCAGTGCAATAAATTTACATAGCTTACAAAAATGATTACGAGTGCGTCTAATTTCTTGGAACTTCCGAACTCTAAAAGAAAACAGAGGCACTGAGATGAACCCGAGCACTCTCAGTCATTCGAACGTTACGTAAAACAGTTGCAGAACACCAACATTCATGGCGTTGATCTGGATATGCTCACCACATTACTCTGCACCCGATTGGATTTCCAGTGCAGCACAAGAAACAAAAATTGGCAAGCGGTTTAGAAACAGGTAATTAGCCATTATCCATACCTCGGAGCACTTAAATAGACTTTGTCTGATTATGGGTTATACTGCACACAAACACCATGTATATGAGTTTTCAGTTCCACAGGATCTGTTACTCATCAAATATTACAGCCACGCCCATGAGATCCACAGTTCTCTCCATATTGCCAAACCAAGCAAAATCATCAACTAAAAAATTTAGGCGCTCCACACAGCCCAACAAATTGTCATATGTATAATGAATCCCTGTTTTCAACTACCTTGACTTGGCTGATCTCTATTTTGCCTAAACTGCTTTCTGTGAATCAGCTCATATTAAACCATCAGCTTGACGCAAATAGGCTTCCCAAATAAAAACATGCATATCCGGCATCAGACAAATTTAGTTGCACTGATCAACCCAATTCGGAAGCACTGATTGGAGAGATGAGTACCATTAGAAAATAACACATCAACCATATTCTTCACTAGGCTGTTGTCTCGATCTTATGATGCGTGCTTCCGAAGCCGTCTAGTGGTTCCACTCAGTGTATTTGTAAACCTACTGATCCTTTCTAGTCACACAAACACAAAACTACATAAAAGGTATTTTTTCGAGGTTGGGGAGACAGCTCAATGTTAGCCGTCCTCATCAAGCCTTCGGAATGTTTATGAGATTTCCCAGTATTTTATATCCAAATACGTGCCCAATCCTTGTTAGAAATGGCACTTGGGTGGTACTGAGTCTTATACGAAATAAAGTTTAAATTCCTACAGCAATTCAATTATTTTTCCCGTCGCAACTGCCTTCACACCAGCTTATAAAAAACTAAGTCAGATGTCCCTTCGCTGTCACCTGCCGGCAGTCCAAAATTTCACACTTTGTTGACAACCTACTTATAATCTGTAATCACTTACTTCATCGCTGTCCCATACGTATAGCTTCTGTCCTACATAATCGACTTTTAGCCCTTACCTTTTACCACAGTTTTTGTAACTCAAGTCGTACTAATTCATCGCCGGAAATGTCGCCCGACGTATACAAACCTTGGACACGCCTACGTACTCAGTAACAACTCAGTAAATCACTTCTCTTCAATGACCGTTCGCTTCATAATAAGATGCACACCTATTATATCATTGAATCACTCTGTGAACAACAGTTTATATATGTGACAGAGACAGTGTTAACTAACGCTACTTACCAGGCATGCTTCAATTTTATCCGGTACAGCAGTTTTCTTGCCAGTTGAACCAAAGTACTTGGCGGTGGTTGCATTATATTTGTACCCGACTACTACCATACATAACTGTTAACATTTCTCATTAAAACAGCAACCTTGTCACCATAGTCGTAAACGTTGCTTCAGACAGCCCATCGATGACTGCGTGTTTTATTTACTCGCCTCTGATTCCCAGAGGGGATTAGTTAACAGAACTAGAGCACTTGTTTTTCTACTTAGCATTGCTAACCGTCATATATAAAGTACCTGTTGTGGACTCCAATGTACCTGATTTTCGGTGGATATCGTACACCGCACCCGCTAAATATCCGAGCCTATTTGTTTCCTACGTACAAACGGATGGACAGGACATATCCATTCCCCTACCGGAGTTAACCACATCCTTTATTTGTTCTATGCATCAGACTTATTCAAAGGCTCGGTCTTTATGATGAACAAATTTCTTGACGGAGAACATAAGATGATTGAAAGTTCCTACGAAAGGCCATACACTGTTGCTGCCACGACTTAATCTACCACCCCATAAAGACCATGCAACTTTACGTGCTTTGAATAGCTTTCCACCCTCCCGTGATCTATGCTTTGGGACATTTACTCCCTGACGAAAGACGAACAAATGGCTCCTGATGAATTCTACTGGAATATCGAAAGCTCTTGAACGCTCTTGTCACATTGTGTTATCGGTGCTTTGACTGCAAATAAAAATCCATCTCCCATACACCAAGGCAGCTCCACAGTGGTTATTTATAAACGAAAGAATTCTTCCTAATATGGCAACAGTAAAACCTCATTCCCGAACTCAAGCAATTTGCCCATAACAGGCATATGACTAGAGAAAGATACGCGCTCAACAACCATCATAAAAGCCACAAAATTACCATGTTTTTGTAAGGGATAAACAACACCACGGATACTCCATTCAATTTGATTTGTGGCAACGGAATGAAAAGCGATCCGACTCAGATAAACAAAGCGCTTGACAACAAATTTAGCTGCACCTTTAACATCACTACTGGTTTCTGCGCGAATTCCCCATCTGAGTACTGACGATAAGCTCTGTACAGTAGAATCCGAAATCCGTGATATCATTCGTCTTGCTTCCTCCACTAAGCTATATGATCAGCTGGACCGGACAATTTCCTTTCAAGATTGATTTTAAAATTGTGCGTTTCGATATCCTCTGGCTATTTTCGAATGTTTTTCTCTATCTGGTAGTTCCCTATTATCCCAGCACTGTGAATAATGCTATAATTTCCCTTCGTTACAAATCAAAATTTGTGCATGAAACGGCAGACTATTTCCATTTGCTCTAAGCTGACGGGACGTTGCATACAGTCCGAAACGGTTGGTTTTTCTTAAAGTGTAATCTCATCAACCTCGCGATTCCAGATAACATGTTGGATCAAAATGCTCAATCATGTTATTAGTTCGACTGACTGCAGGTAATCGGCTGGAGTAGCCTATATGGTTACGAAAAAGATATTTGATCGCATTCCGCATATGTCCCTCAACCTAACTGCACAAGGCATAGGCAAACCAATCTCGGTTTGGATCGTTTCTTACCTCACGTACAGAACCCAGGTTGTTCTTGCTAAATGAGGCCAAGGTATTCGATCTACAATCCTCCATAGAATCCGGCCCGAAAATATATGACCTATTGATTATTTAGCAACGATACTCATAACATATAAAAAAGAGTTAAAGTTCCATGATGAATGCGGTTCACGAAGGAAATGAAGATGAAACTCGCTGTACAGATGATCGTTCCACAATTTGGAACGCATCCCGCTCGTCAGAAAATATAACGTCTATACTTATTAGGAATTCATGCCAAATCCTTTTACAAGTGCCGTGAAACTAGGCTGTGTTCTGCACTCTACCTTTACTACTATGTATGAATGATATTTTTGGAGTTTGTTTCAGTCGAAGCACACTTCTTTTAACTTATATCCATCATTTACACTGTCAATGTACAGATGTCAAAGGTGTTCACAGAATAATCCGGTATGATATACATATGTTTGATTTATGGTATTCTAAGTGGGATATAACATTCCTTCGTTAAAAATTGCTACATAGTATCCAACAACTATGGCATCAGACAGAGTTCTCATATTATTGACGATTAACAACTATCCCGCTACCATACCTAGGGAAATACTACACCAACACCCTTATCTTCGCTGAGCATGTTGAGCGTGCGGTTGTTAAAGCTCTTCGGAGAAAAACGCTTTTGCTTGAAACATACACTGTAAAGGAATTAATTAACGCTGCCTACAAAATTCAAACAAGTCCACTAATAGATTATGGAAAAGTAGCGTTAACCACTATGACAAAGATTTTGCCAAAGTCAAACAGACAGTCTTACACACAAAAGCGATGAAGTGCCCTAGGTGATATATGCAGTGGAAGTGGAGAAAGATGTAAGTGTGTACGATATGAAGGGGAATATCAATAACTCTTCGGATGCTAAAAATCCTTTCTAGAGGCAGTATGCTTCAGCACCTGCGTCAACAAACTTCTATTACTTGTGGATATGCTGTGAGAAGTGTAACGTTCGTAGAAAGTAGAAGTCACGATTAAACTGCACGCAATAATCTGCCTCGACATGGAATCGAACCCCGGTCCCACGAATTGCCGGTCTGCTGCTCTACCACTGAGCTACCGAGGGCTGACCATCAGGTGCGCAAGTTAATACATGAATTCTGATTGGTGCGCAAAGCATTGCCAATGGGCTCACAGTATCTGTCCTGGTGTTGCAGTTTGGCTCACTCACTCTTCACTTCCCAATGGACCGAAGTATTTGTCCTTCTGTTGTCCAAAGTGCGATGGTAGATTACCGGTGGAAGTTTAGTGAGGTGTAATGTTCGTAGAAAGTGGAAGTGACGATTTAATTTCACACAATAATCCGTAATAATCCGGTAATTCGTGGGACCGAGTTTCGATTCCCCGTCGAGGCAGATTATTGTGTGCAGTTTAATCGTGACTTCTACTTTTACGAAAATTTCCATTAGTAAACGAACTGTGGCTGTGTCCAGCAGGTACCTTAGACGAGGAACAAGTAAAGTGATTTCCTAAGTTATGCTGATCCACAAAATATTCATCAAAATGTGCGTTGATATCACACCAATTCATCGCTACCCAGTTGAAAATACTCAGGTGCATTAAATACATGGACCTGGAAGGCGAAATCGGAAGTCTTTCTAAATCCACCACACAGACTACGTATATACCATAAAGGCGGAGCAATAAAGTACCTCCCAAACGGCAGTAATATATTGTTATTACCTTATCTCTGTCAGCTAACTATGTACGAAAATGAAGAACATCAGTTCATCAGCTCACAGTGATGCAAATGACGCAGAAAGAAATTAATAATATCCGATAGATAACTAGTAAATATCCGCTTTCGGTTTCGTTTACTTTTGAAATCTGAAATGACATATTTGTTTTTCTTAATGATGTCATAATCTTGGGCATAATCGAAGCGTTCGCAGCACGTTTGTTGGTATTGATACTACGACGATAACTGGTGAGTATACTCGGACAGCTGAAAAACGATATAATTTAACGGTATGTTATTCTAGTATTGATTTATCATTCTATGTTTATAAGGTGCCCTTTTGTATACGGTCTAGCATACAACCATCAATGCTCTTTTTTCTAGTGTTAATCGAACCAGCATTTTATAAATGTACAAGTACTCTGCTTAGTCGATCATTGCGTGGCCTTAGATGACCAGACTGGTTGAAATTGCAGTGGCGAAATCGTTGCCGAATTGAGTTTTATCACGGACGCTTTATGTCTATAGTCGAAACTAAAATATGAAGCCTTAAATAAGCCACGATTAAGCCTAAAAGCAAGGAGCAAAGGAACAACAGTAGCTAGGTTGGTGGAAATGAAGAGTACGTTTGTCTTAATTTTAACAACCTGGTTGGCATATAGTTTTTAAAACTCGTTTAGAACACAGGCATTGTTGTGGATCACAAATCAAGGTGTGGAATGAGTAAGGTACCAGCGAAAATGCCGGTAATCATGTTGACACTAAATCCTACAATGTGGAATGGTGTTTCCTAACCGTTTTCATCATCAGTATAAATTTCAGCTAAGGTAGATTTCTGCATGTGCGTAAAATCTCATGTGGCTTCAAATCATGTGTCTCAACTACCCACAAATCCGCTCCGACATTTTACCTTCCTCAAGGGTCAGAGGTCAGACAAACTCCGTCTCCTAGTCATACAGATTGGGGATTTTTAGATGCCATGACGTCCATTTCTGTAAAACCAAATCACTGACATTCTCCACTGCCTTATGGACAGGAATTTAAGCCGAAACTTTAGTTAGAACCTTAATGTTCCTCCTGTCTATGTCCGTGTAGGCGCCATGACCCCAAATGTTTGTTTACGGCACTGAGGTTTTAACGTCGATCACCTTCGATCCCTTTTATTGTTCTCTGTTCAAGTGCTTGTACAGGAGCGAAACATCAGTTCAAGTTGCTTATGTGCTGTTGTTGATGCTAATGACGTTGATGTGACCGAGACAATCCAACATTTAACCCTCAAGGTGGATCTCAGACATTCGATATTAGTGGAAGTGCTTTAGACCCATTTCAGTCACCAGCTGCTATGTGAAACGTTGTCAGAATAGATGATTAAGATTTAGAAACTACTGACAATATTCGGCCTCAGAAAGCTATTGATCAGTGGAAAAGCAAAAATTAAACGCCCTGCATCGACTTTGTAAATTAAGGTGGCTCTGCACTATTTAGAAAATGTGTAATTTCATGCTAAATTATTGTGGGTATTGGGGTTAATATCCCACATACTCAATCCTCCTACTTTAACGTAATTCGGATCATACCTAAGTTACGTACGGTCAGGAAATTTTACACACAAAGTTAGAACATACGGAATTCCCGAAATGTCACAGTGAGTGAAGATAGGTAATTGTGGGAGCAGATAGGTGCAAACGTCCAAGTCAATATGACAGCAGTAATTCAGTAGATGTCTTTGTGTCAGGTATTAAAACTGGCAAGTACAGCAATGCAATCAGTGATTTCCCATAGAGACCATTGGGTTACGTACACGAATAAACAGGAAAGCTCGACATCTAGCAAGTAAAATTTAATGCAAAGTTATTTATAGATAGTACTGTTTCAGTTCAAGTTACCCATCTATGCCATATTTTTGGAATAATCGTACGCATCCAAATCAGCTTCTTCAGTTTGGGCAGGTACAAGTATAGAATGAATAACAGTCGCCTCTGTGGCCTCCGCTGATTCGTATGCTATCAGCTGCTCCTCTGTGACTAGCAAGTTAAACGTAATGGACTTCCAATACTGTTCATCGGTGAAGACCAGACGATGATTGGACCGACGTCGACGGACAAACGCATAGCGTTCACGCAGGTCAAAACAGAGGCACCGAGCATTGGTAGCTAGTACCTCCAATATGTGATCATATCCGCTCAAATGACACATCGGCGTAAATGGAATCGTAGAGTTCATAAATAGTAATGCACGAAAAGGGGTAGGGAACCATTGCTTACCGAGCGGTCGAAAGAGCAGGGGGAACACCATATCACGTAGCCAGATCGGTTGTTTCCCCCCATACAATGCTAACTCATACACATGCGTTTCATTAACGACGTAATATCCGATATCGAGAAATGGCCAAAGCCATGGGTGGGAGGAGGTATTTCGACTGAATTCTAAGTCTTCTGTCTCCCGGTTCGGATCAATTTGTCTTGTGAAAAGTTTATCTCTATTATACATTCCGGAATACAAATATCCAGAATTCATATTTCTGAACAATTGGTGCAATCTCGAGCGCACCCTCAGGTCAACCAGTACATCGACGTCCTCGTCCCAGGGGATTATATCATGGTGTCGGAATGAACCCAACAACGTCCCTGCATTAAGGAAAAAGCGGTCTCCAAGTCCATTAGCAAACATCAAATCCGCAAATACTCCCAGAAGCCGTTTGAATAGCGCCTTCTGACCTCGACTCATAACGGGTTCAAATGATCGTGGCGGTCTAAACACTGTTCCGTTTGTGAACCGCATGCCTGCCGGTTTATCTGCCAATCGTGTGATGGGCCATCTGAGTTTTGTCAAATCTGGGAGTAAATGTGCTTGATAGCTGTTCAGATATGCTTGAACAATGAAGGGCTCGATCCTCATACTCATGCTCTCATGTCTTGTTGTCCAGGTCCAAAATTCGTAGGTGATTATAACTACGATAATTGCGACAACACCATAGGTTCTAAGGGCAACGCGCTTCCTTCCGCATCGAGGACACACCGAGGATGGAAGCATGGTAAATGAGTACAGTATAGTTCCCGTTAAGTTGCAGTGTGTTCCACCGAATCATACGTTTCGATCATGATTTATCAGCAAAACCTGCGAAATAATTAGTTATTGTGTATTGAAAAGGAGAAGCCTTACACATTCGTTTAAATACCAAAGCAAATCTAGTTGTGTGTATACCAACCGGTTCACCGTGTCACACACGCAAACAAACGCACGCGAACACATTGTTCTTGGTTGATCTCACATCAGGTCAAATGATTGGTGCAACCTACCCTTCCACGTGACGTCGGAAACGTGATGAGCGTCTGAATTTCAAAATCCATATTCCTGGAAATCCTACAGACCATTAGGTTGAATAAACTGCATCCGGATAGCTGGGGGATCACTCCAAATTTAGTAAATTGTGTAATTGTGATAAGCATAGGTTGTTCAAGCTTGACCTGATACCGTGTGAATTGAAAATCAGCAATACTTATCCTCAACGGAGTCACATATCCTCAGTGCACGCTTGTAAATTATGTATTAAAATTTGAGCTGTATTGGGATAACGGCATACTTAAATTATTTATTATAATTTCTCCCAATCCGATGAAATACATGGATTCACGAGTGAGTGAAGAAGAGTATAATTAAAAGCCAATTGTACGATTCGCATGCCATTTAGTAAACTTCAGGTCGCAGAGTTTTGATGGCACAAATTAGACTAGGCGAAGCTTTATTCGAATTTTAAATAAAGTAATTTAAATATGTAAATAAGTAAATAGGCGTGTGGCTTATTTTGCATTGTGCGAAATATATGATCAATTTAACGCAATATTTTTAGTGTTCGAATTCTCATTGTACAATTCATGTAAATTTTGTTAGGCTAAAATATTGTGGATACTCATAAATCGAGGTGTGAATGATGGTTGTGGGTTGTTCATTTAGCTCGGTGTCTTATTGCAACTGTTTCGTAGCTACTACTTTGTTATCGTTGTTGTTGTTATCGGGGTTGTTGTTGTTGTGGTTAAGGATAGCCGAGCTCACGAATTCACAACGCTTACTTGTCAACACTATCGTGCTGTGCATAATCTCGATCAGTGTCTGGCAGATTTTCACCAGTTAAGCAATCACTCACCCACCATAAACTCCAACTCTAGAAAGACACTTAACAGGACGAGTCTGTGACTAATCGAAATATGCGTTCTTCTGATCAAACATTCATTGACCTGTGAGTTTGTTAAACAAACATGAACCACGAAATCTACGTCCGCTGAGAATTTACGCCCAGAAGCTCGGAGTATAGTTGATCAGAGGGTCAGAATGTGTCAAGGCAGACAAAACAAAGCCGTACAATGGTGAAAGCTAGAAAAGAGCTCCACATTTCTTAACGTCGACTATGAAGTTAATACGAAGTCTGGATTACAAATGTTGTGATTGGTTATCATGAGCCACGGTCTGTCTGGTCATGCACGTGACTTATTTGTGTGAATAAATGTCCATGTTATCAAGTCAACCAGTGACTTGGTCGTGTGTACACAGTACAGCTGTGTCCCTTGCATCTCTATGTTCTTACTTTATTACTGGCGACGGCTTATTGAACCCGTGGCCTCCATTGAAAAAATGGAAGAGTACACTGAGTAATCCGTTTCTGGAACCATTATATCGAGCATAGAAAGTGTTGTTCCGCCGTTAATGAAGTGGTCAGTAACAACCGTAAAGTGAATATCATACTGATTATCTGTGGCTCAAAAACATACAAATTACTTTGCAGCTTGGTAACTCCCGATTTGCCATGCACCAAAACAATTTACTTAACTGGTCATACTGGTTTCCAATCACAATAATAAAGAACATCAGTTATTGTGCAGCGCTTTAAATTCCTTACGTGGGGCCAGTGTTAGAGTGAGTCAAATGCTTCCTTCGTTGCCGAGCTTTAGAAGCTCACAGAATATTGTGAGTTCGGTAACTACCGAAACGACATGAGCCGGGATCGTCTGGTGGTCGGCATGAAAAACGTTCGCATTCAGCGCTGCCTTTTTGGCTGATAACACATTGACATTGGAAAGTGCTATGATGTTGCGACGGGCATGGAGGCTGCTGAAAGTAGTTCACAGCTACTGTAGAAATTATAGCTCAGTTCAAACACGTGCTTAATATGCCATGGACGAAGTCGACAAATTTGATAAAAACACCGCGCGCTCATTCCACTGTTGTCGCTGTGTTTTGCGACGCAGTTAATGTAAATTTGAACAGACACTTTGTAACAAGTGCCAAAAACGTGGACACTTGGCCCGTGTGTGTCGGTAAGGGATAAACCCGTGTTCCCAGATAGTAAACAAACAACTTATATTTGACACAACTACCCCAAGTGCACAACCGTCATTTCGCGTGCAGCTTTGTGGTAATCAAATGCCGGTGAAGTTCTAAATTGACACGGGCAGTGCAGTAACGCTCTGCACCGAAAGCATGTGGTCCCAGAGATCGACTCCAACGAGCCACACCGAATTGTGTCAGGCGCTACTGTGATTGCGTACATATACGGGTGGTGAAGTGCAACTGCTGGGGATGAAGGAGGTTGAGGTGTCCCATGGGGGATCGACAACCCGAGGAAATATTTACATCGCACTCGGAGATAGTCCAAAAATACTGGGCTGCGACTGGATCAGTTAATTACCAATTTTGCAGATACACCATCTTTAATTACAATCGGAGGCACAAAACCTGTTCCAGCAAATGCATCAGTAGTTTAGACGCCGGAGAAATGAAAATCCACCGGGGGACAAGTTGACAGCTTCATTTCACCTGGAACAAAACCGCGATTCATCAAGAGTCGATCGTTGCCGTATGCTGCGATCGGAGGTAGAAGCGAAACTTGATCGCATGCAGATTAGCGGTGTTATAGAGCCAGTAGATTTTTCGGACTGGGCTATACCAATTGTTCCGGTACTCTAGCCTGATGGATTGATAACTATATGTGCAAACTATGAAATTGCTGTCAATTGCAGTATTCCTACTGATAAATACTTGATCCCTGAAATTGAGGACGTTTATGCGCTGCTCTGTACCCGCAGGTATTTCTCAATATTGGATCTCGCGCACGCTTATCAGCAGCTCGATCTACACGAAGACGCCAAAAGAATAAGGACGTTCGGTACGCAACGCGGTTTGTTCAGGTACAACAGACTAGCATTTGCATACATTCGGCTCAGACCAGTTTCTAACGAACAGTAGAGAACATCATAACATGGTTGCCAAAAGCTTTTGTATACCTAGACGACATTTTGGTTACGGGGGCGACAATTGACGAACGTCTACAAAATCTGCGCGTTGTTTTGGACCTCCTGAATGAGAATAGTTTGAGGCTGATATTTGAGGCTGAATTATTTGTTTTTCCGTATGAGTGCAGAGGGACTGAAGACGAGTGAGGAGAACATTCAGCCTATACTTGAGTCGATGTCATTCTTAGGAATGTACAATCATTACTCAAGGTATGTTCTGCAATCAGCCAGTGTTACACCCGTTACACCATTTTTATGTAAGCGCACTCAATGGTTGTGGTCTGAGACGGAGGAATTGGCTTCCCGTCTAGCTAAAAGTGCATTGGCCAGTCCACTGGTTTTGACCAACTATGACCCCGAAATGTACATGACAATGATATGTGACGCATCACCTTCCTGAGTCGGAGCTGCCCTGTTACGAATTGACGCGAACGGAGTAAACAAATTAGTCGCATTTACTTCTCGGACCCTATCACAGATTGAACGAAATTACGCCCAAATTGACAAGGAGGGTTTGGCGATCGTTTTTGGGGTTGTGCGATTTCACCAATACGGACGGAGATTTGAAATACACACAAACCACCAGCCATTACTGAGAATTCTGTGTGAATGAAAAGCGATACCCCAAATGACATCACCCTGGATGTTTCACTGGGCTCTGCTATTCATTGGATATGAGTCTCAACTAAAATACATTCACAGGAAGGGGAGTCCTTGTACCCATGCTCTCAACCGACCTCCAGACAGCATTGAGAGAATTGGTAGAAGTAATATCTTGGTTGGATGATTCGCCGGTGACAGTGACGGAAATAAAATCGGAAGCAATGTGTGACCCGGAACTGTCGAAGTTGCATGATTATATGCTAATTGGTTAACTGGACCGGGTAGATTAAAGCCTAAGAGCATTTCGCACTCCAAGAGAGGAATTAAGCATCGAAGACGGTTGTATAATTTGGGGCTCACGATTCATCGTCTCCAAACGGTATCGTCAAACTATCCTGCGGGAATTTCATTTCGGTCACCAAGGAAATTCAAAGATGAAGGCATCATCACGTAACTACAACTGTTGGCCGGGAGTCGATCAAGATAGAACAACTCGTACAATTGTGCGCTAACTGTCAAGAAAATAAATCATCCCCACAAACTGTGCCAATGTATCCATGGCAATGGACCTCGCGCCCGTGGGACAGAATACACATTGACTTCTGTGAATCCATTGAGAGCTTCAAGGTTCTGGTTGTAGTGGATGTCTATTCCAAATAGATCGAAGCTAGGAAAACCACAGCCATGACTGGGTCGACCACTCTGCACATCTTAAGGAATATAATCGCTACACATTAAGTATCATATACGGTTGTTTCAGATAACAGCCCGACACTTACCAGCAACGAGTTTGCACAGTTCCTACATCAAAATGGAATCGATCATATTCTCTCGGCACTATATGGTGCCTTACTCCAATATTCTGGCAGAGAGAACAGTTGCGACAATCCAACTGGGTTTGACCAAACCACAGTCCGGAATTTTACAAGCCCGCCTGGACAAATGCCTATTACAACATTGCATTACGTCACACATAACCATGGATCATCCGCCGTGTGAACTTCCAATGGGACAACGTCTGCGCACTCGGTTGGATCCGATTAATCCCAATCTGCATCGACCGGTCGGTAAACGCCAGTCTGTGATGAAGCAAAGCTACGACATGAAAACCAAGGAATGTGTGTTTGAGGTAGGCGACAGAGTGTAAGTTAAACTGGGGCCAACGGATAGAACTTGGATCCAAATGGATTTTGAGATCGACAAGAGGTAGTGCAGGTTGCGGATGGGCCAAATAACTGGAAAAAATGACGGTTATGACCTTCACTCACCGAACATATTGACTTGCCATGACAAGGTTAGATTTGCTAAGTGGTTAAATTGTTTGTATACATTTGACTTCATTTGCCGTACGACGGAAGTCCCAGCATACCTAGGCAAGCTTTTAGTAGTGTGTATTGAAGACTTTGAGAGATTCACGAAATTATTTGTATAAATTCTAATTAGGCAAAATAAACTGGCAGGTTTCTTCTTCTTCGTTAAGCTGCAAAGATGGCGCCGCATTATGTTGGACCATAGTCTTCTTTTAGTGCTGATAATATACATGCTACCGCAGGTGCAATTAAAGTGGTAAGCGTAGAAGGGGATAACTGCACGCGTTTACATATTATGGTTTAATACAGCAAATATATTCCAGTGAAACGGCACTAGGTAAGCTAACTAGATATCTTCATTCTTGATTGGTGTATTTCCTAGCAGAAAACGTCCTTTATTCTTGTGTGCCTTGCAAGGTAATCAATACTTTTATTCTAAGGTGCTATTGTAGGCGTCTGGATATCGCTCCCCAAAGTGATTTGGTACTTTTTATCGATATGTCCTTTATCACTTATTGTTGATACAATGTGCTGTTATTCAGCCACGATTTGTCTTCCGGGTGAACTTGTCGAGGCAGCTTGAAACAGTTTTGGACTAAGCATCACCAATAATTCACTATGCAATAACTGGTAAACTCCGATACTAACCCATCCACTTCGGTTTATGGTATCTCGGCCACTAGAGTGAACGGTCTGACAATGTCTTCAAACATGCATGCAAGAAATTAATGAGCCCATAAAATGATTTTCACAGTGAATATGAATTAATTGTGATATGGATACGCTATCCACCTCCTGAATTTTATTGACAGACACGAATTTGTTGTCCCCTATAGAACCTGCGGAATACAGCAAGTGTTTGTTGGAGCCGTCACAAATTAGATTTCCCAGCGTTCAGACGCCAATGCTAAGGCTAATCGCGTTGCTTGTTGACATGTGTGCCTTCGCGCATTCAGGTTAGGTTTGCCGATCCTAGCCACTGATGTCAACCAGAACCAATTTGTCGAGAAGTGCACCTTAGGTGCGAAATGGCTGGTTCCCTGAATTTGAGTCCTGCGGGGTTGGGCACAGCGCCAGGACAACAAGATGGTACTATGAGTCACGAAAGGGTGGACGCATGCAGCGACAATAAACTTGTAATCTTTTCTTATTGGTTTAGGAATCGGTCGACAATCAGGACCCGTGCTGTTGTTGTTTATTGATGGCTAACATATAGATCCACAGCCAGCAGTTTACAAACGGAATGTAATTAACGCGAAGGTCAGAGAGAGATAGTTTGCGGAAGGCTGAACGATAATGATGACACCATTTTGAATTGGAGTAATTATATGCACGCTCAAAAAGGCGGTTAACTCACGTGTAGGATTTAGCTACGTATCTGCAAAAATTGTCGGATTAAGTGATGGAATAGGGTAAAGATTCCAGCAGTTCTATACCTGCATGAACAGAGCATATACATGCGTGTCGAATAAATGTTGGTCATTGAGTTAGCGCAAAGATAGTAGCGTATAATTCCGAGAATTGGACAAGTAGCTATCTGGTACGACAGTAAGGTACAGAAGCAAAGATACCATATTCAAATACGTCTGAAAAGGCAACCACATCAGCAGCATAGGGTGAGATAAACAATGGAACACGCACGACGACCTGACCGGATGCGCTTCCTGTCTACCGTTGTGCTTCCATGAGTACGCTGATTGTTGCATTTTCAACCTGTACGTTCTTTGATACCCAATTCTTCGATATCATTGGTTTTCGTAAATTTAACGCCGTTACCCACAAAGCGGAGTAATAAAAAGAAAAATCTCTATTTTAGTTTGAAAATATCATCCATAACCTACTGCAATTTAAAAATAAAGCAACATGAATACTAGTTTTAATTAATTTCGAGCATTCAAATAAAAATGCCTTTTGTGACCAATTAGAAAAACACACCAATTACTACTTGATGCTATGCACTCGACGAAACACATTGTCTCGTATAGCCAGCACACCTTTGCAGGGAATAACTGCACGTTTTATTTACTTCCAATTTCATTACAAAGTATTTTGGAAGAGTTTGCATTTGTCATACTACGGTGAATGGGATGTACCATTTTCACTACCAGGGTAACTACGTCCAGCAAGGCAGATGGAAGAATTTTCGATGTTAGACCATTGGGATGTATAGTGCAATTTAGTGTGCGAATCATCTAGTTTGACTAACGTTTGGAATCCGATAGGAACACCCAAGTTGTCCGCTCTTCCGTCTGTACAGATACCCAGGAAAATCAACCAATGAAAATTGTCTGATTCACTACCAGTAACTATAGATAATTCACTGATGACCAATCAATAGGGCTCAGGAAGCTTGTTACCTGTTTTGAAACAGATGACTTCATTACTAATTTTGTTTGGCTACCGACTGATTACCCTGTGCTCCTACTTACATTTGTCCCCCGTAAATTGTCAGTTTACCCATTTTGGGGTAATTACCCCCAGGTTGAGAATCACTGATCTACATGAATAGCTTGCACATTTTAAGCAGAGAATATGGCAGTATCTCGTTACCTATTCTGTGTTTTACGTGACCAAGTTGAAGCACTTACCCGGAGCGTTTGGTACCCAACCTTTAACACATATTAGTACTCATAGAACTAGATGTGTCCATGGTTCTGATTGGTTGCCTCCCACATAGATTCAAGCGACGTCGCCTGAAGCATCGAAATCGTTGTTCTGTGATGCTTTTGTGTTCATACAATATTTCAGTCCTTAATTTGATACTCTGCATTTATGAACACAACAGTGCACTTGCATCGACAAAGTGATACGTTGATATTACACTTGCCAAGTATACCGATGTTGTACTAATGAATGGGCAGGATTACACACAATAAATAGAAGCTGTTCCTGAATGAGTTTATACTATAAGTATCAAACAGGCGGCAACAGAAAAAACAGGTGGCAAAGCTATCATTCATGAAGTGTGAACACTACACGAAAACCATGAAACAGCTGCCTTCGTGACGGACCACGTCATCGAACTTAATGATTGCAAAACTATTTAAACATGTGACTCCAGTGAGACTGATTGCTTCCGTGGTTAGTCCACGTTGTCGACCGCTAGGTTAATGGCTGTCCATGGTTTACAAGAAGAGCTTGCAATTCCTTGACAAGATTGGAAGTTGAAATTAAATGAGAATTTCATGGTATTATTCAATATCTGACATGCATCATTGATGTTCCACGACAGGTTATTCAACGGCATATTTATGCATGCGATCCAGGTGGGGTTTGCCTCGCAGCGCTTAAAATCACAACTAGAATTGTACTAAAACTTTTAATTTATTTTTATTGGAACATATGTTGACAAACTGAAAGCATAACGATCGACAGTGAGCTTAGACTAGTTTTAATTGGTATTCTCGTAGGCCGATATTTAATCACGGTATGCCATAGAGAAGACATCCTTCTACAGGGACAACAAATTTGTGTCTGTCAATAAACTTCAGGAGGCGGATAGCGTATCCATATCACAATTAATTCATGTTCACTGTGAAAATCAAATTATGGGCTCATTAGTTTCTTGTTTGTATGTTTGAAGAGAATGTCAGACTGCTCACTCTAGTGGACGATATACCATAAACCGAAGTGGATGGGTTAGTATCGGAGTTTTAGCAGTTATTGCATAGTGAACTATAGGTGATGCTTAGTCCAAAGCTGTTTCAAGCTGCCTCGACGAGTTCACACGAAAGACCAAATCGTGGCTGAATAACAACACATTGTATCAACAATAAGTGATAAAGGACATATCGATAAAAGTACCAAATCACTTTGGGGAGCGATATCCAGACGCTTACAATAGCGCCTTAAAATAAAAGTATTGATTACCTTGCAAGGTACACAGGAATAAAGGACGTTTCTGCCAGGAAATACACCAATCCAGAATGAAGATATCTAGTTAGCTTACCTAGTGCCATTTCACTGGAATCTATTTGCTGTATTAAACCATAATATGCAAACGTGTGCAGTTATCCCCTTCTATTTTTACCACTTTAAGTGTACCTGCAGTAGCATGCATATTAGCAGCACTAAAAGAAGACTATGGCCCAAAATAATGGGGCGCAATCTTTGTGGCTTAACGAAGACGAAGAAACCTGCCAGTTTTTTGCCTAATTAGAATTTTTACAAATAATTTCGTGAATCTCTTAAAGTCTTCAATACACACTACTAAAAGTTTGCCTGGGTATGCTGAGACTTCCGTCGTACGGCAAGTGAAGTCAAATCTATAAAAACAATTTAACCACTTAGCAAGTCTAACTATGTCATGGCAAGTCAATATGTTCTGTGAGTGAAGGCCATAACCGTCATCTTTTCCAGCTATTTGGCCCATGCAATACCTGCACTACATCTTGTCAATCTCAAAATCCATTTGGATCCAAGTTCTATCCGTTGGCCCAGTTTAACATACACTCTGTCGCCTACCACAAACACACATTCCTTGGTTTTCATGTCGTAGCTTTGCTTCATCACAGACTGGCGTTTACCGACCGGTCGATGCAGATTGGGATTAATCGGATCCAACCGAGTGCGCAGACGTCCCACCGGAAGTTCACACGGCGGATGATCCATGATAGTGTGTGACGTAATGCAATCTTGTAATAGGCATTTGTCCAGGCGGGCTTGTAAAGTTCCGGACTGTTGTTTGGTCAAACCCACTTTGATTGTCGCAACTGCTCTCTAGGCACCATATGGTGCCTAGAGAATATGATCGATTCCATTTTGATGTAAGAACTGTGAAAACTCCTCGCTGGTAAATATCAGGCTGTTATCTGAAACAACCGTAAAAGGTACACAATGTGCAGTGATTATATTCCTTAAGATGTGCACAGTGGTCGATCCAGTCATGGCTGTGGTTGCCATAGCTCCAATCTATTTGGAATGGACATCCACTACAACCAGCACCTTGAAGCTCTCCATGGATTCACAGAAGTCATTGTGTATTCTGTCTCAAGGGCGCAAGGTCCATTACTATGGAGACATCGGCACTGTTTGTGGGGATGATTTATTTTCTTAACAGCTAGTACACAATTGTACGAGTTGTTCTATGTTGATCGACTTCCGGCCAACAGTTTTAGTTACGTGTTGATGTCTTCATCTTTGAATTTCTTTGGTGACCCATATGAACTTCCCGCAGGATAGTTTGACGATACCGTTTGGGGACGATGACTAGAGAGCCCCAAATTATGCAACCGTCTTCGATGCTTGATTCATCTCTTGGAGTGCGAAATGCTCTTAGGATTTAATCTACCCGGTCCAGTTAACCAGTTAGCATATAATCATGCACCTTCGACGGTTACGGGTCACACATTGCTTCCAATTTTATTTCCGTTGCTCTCACCGGCGAATCATCCAACCGAGATATTACTTCTACTAATTCTCTCAAAGCTGGCGTGTGACTCGGAGCCTTCCGTAATGGAGGTCGGTTGAGAGCATGGGTACAATAACTCACCTTCCCGGGGAGGTATTTTAGTTGAGATTCATATTCAATGAGTAGCAGCGCCCAGTGAAACATCCAGGGTGATGCCATTTGGGGTATCGCTTTCATTCACACAGGATTCTCAGTAATGGCTTGTGGTTTGTGTGTATTTCAAATCTCCGTCCGTATTGGTGAAATCGCACAACCCTAAAAACGATCGCCAAACCCTCCTTGTCAATTTGGGCGTAATTTCGTTCGATCTGTGATAGGGTCCGAGAAGCAAATGCAACTAATTTGTTTACTCCGTTCGCGTCAATTTGTAACAGGGCGGCTCCGACTCCGGAAGGTGATGCATCACATATCAACGTCATGTACTTTTCGGGGTCATAGTGGGCCAAAACCAGTGGACTGGCAAATGCACTTTTGCTAGACGGAAAGCCAATTCCTCCACCTCAGACAACAACCACTGAGTGCGTTTACATAAAAATGATGTAACGGGTGTAACACTGGCTGATTGCAGAACAAACCTTGAGTAATGATTGTACATTCCCAAGAAAGACATCAACTCGTGTTGATTTCCTGGTTGTGCTGCCTCAAGTATAGGCTGAATTTTCGCCTCACTCGTCTTCAGTCCCTCAGCACTCATACGGAAAACCAAATAATTCACGTGAGGAGCCAAGCATACTCATGTTTCACGTTTCAGCCTCAAACTATTCTCCTTCAGGAGGTCCAGAACAACGCGCAGAGTTTGTAGACGTTCGTCAATTGTCGCCCCCGTAACCAAAATATCGTCTAGGTATACAAAAGCTTTAGGCAACCATGTTATTATGTTCTCTATTGTTCGTTAGAAACTGGTTGAAGCCAAATGTAGCCAAATGCTAGTCTGTTGTACCTGAACAAACCGCGATGCGTACTGAACGTCCTTATTCTTTTGGCGTCTTCGTGTAGTTCGAGCTGCTGATAAGTATGCGCGAGATCCAATGTTGAGAAATACCTGCTGGTACCGAGCTGCGCATAAACGTCCTCAATTTCAGGGATCAAGTATTTATCAGTCGGAATAATGCAATTGACAGTAATTTCATAGTTTGCACATATAGTAATCGATCCATCAGGCTAGAGTACCGGAACAATTGGTATAGCCCAGTCCGAAAACTCTACTGGCTCTATGACACCGCTCTTCTGCATGCGATCAAGTTTCTCTTCTACCTCCGATCGCATCATACGGCAACGATCGACCCTTGATGAATCGCGGTTTTGTGCCAGGTGAAATATAGCTATTAACTTGTCCCCCGGTGAATTTTCATTTCTCAGGCGTCTAAACTACTGATGCATATTGCTGGGACAGTGTTTGTGCCTCCGATTGTAAGGAAAGATGGTGTATCTGCAAAATCGGTAATTAACTGATCCAGTCGCAGCCCAGTAGTTTTGGACTATCTCCGAGTGCGATGTAAATATTTCCTCGGATTGTCGATCCCCCATGGGACACCTCAACCTCCTTCATCCCTAGCAGTTGCACTTCACCACCCGTATATTTACGCAATCACAGTGGCGCCTGACACATTTCGGTGTGGCTCGTTGGAGCCGATCTCTGTGACCAAGTGCTTTCGTTGCACAGCGTTACTGCACTGCCCGAGTCAATTTAGAACTGCACCGGCAACTGGTTACAACAAAGCTGCACGCGAAATGTCGGTTGTGCACCTAAGGTAGTTGTGTCAAATATAAGTTGTTTGTTTACTACCTGGGAACACGGGTTTTTTCCTTACCGACACATACGGGCCAAGTGTCCACGTTTTTGGCATTTGTTGCAAAGTGTCTGTGCATATTTACATTCACTGGGATGACTGTGTCGCAAGCCGCAGCGATAACAGTGGAACGAGCGCGTGGTGTTTTTATCAAATTTGTAGACTTCGGCCGTGACATCTTAAGCACATGAGTTTGAACTGAGCTATAATTTCTGCAGTAGCTGTGAACTACTTTCAGCAGCCTCCATGCCCGTCGCAACATCATAGGCACTTTCCAATGTCAATGCGTTATCAGCCAAAAAGGCAGCGCTGAATGCGAACGTTTTTCACGCCGACCACCAGACGATCCCGGCTCATGTCGTTTCGGTAGTTACCGAACTCATAATATTCTGTCAGCTTCCAAAACTCGGCAACGAAAGAAGCAATTGACTCCCTCTCACACTGGCCCCGCGTATGGAATTTAAAGCGCTGCACAATAACTGATGTTTTTTATTATTGTGATTGGAAACCAGTATGACCAGTTCAGTAAATTGTTTGGTGCATGGCAAATCGGGAGTCCACAAGTGGCGAATTAACTCGTATGTTTTTGAGCCACAGATACTCAGTTTGATATTCACTTTACGGTTGTTACTGACGACTTCTTTAGCGGCGGAACAACACTTCCTTGGCTCGATATAATGGTTCCAAAAACCGGATTCCTCAATGTACTCTTCCAATTTTTCGATGGAGGCCATGGGTTCAATAAGCCGTCGCCAGTAATAAAGTAAGAACATAGAGATGCAAGGGACACAGCTGTACTGTGTACACACGACCAAGTCACTGGTTGACTTGATAACATGGACATTTATTCACACATATGAGTCACGTGCATGACCAGACAGACCGTGGCTCATGATAACCAATCACAACATTTGCAATCCAGACTTCGTATTAACTTCATAGTCGACGTTAAGAAATGTGTAGCTCTTTTCTAGCTTCCACCATTGTACGACTTTGTTTTGTCTGCCTTAACAAATTCTGACTCTCTGATCAACTATACTCCGAGCTTGAGGGCGTAAGTTCTCAGCGGACGTAGCTTTCGTGGTCCATGTTTGTTTTACAAACTCATGTTAATGAATGTTTGATCAGAAGAACGCATATTTCGATTAGTCACAGACTCGTCCTGTTAAGTGTCTTTCTAGAGTTGGAGTTTATGGTGGGTGAGTGATTGCTTAACTGGTGAAAATCTGCCAGACACTGATCGAGATTATGCACAACACGATAGAATTGACAAGTAATCGTTGTGAATTCGTGAAGCTCGGCTATGCTTAACCACAACAACAACAACAACATCGATAGCAACAACAACGATCACAAAGTAGTACCTACGAAACAGTTGCAATAAGACACCGAGCTAAATGAACAACCCACAGCCATCATTCACACCTCCATTTATGAGCATCAATAATATTTTAGCCTAACAAAATGTACATGAACTGTACAGTGAGACTGGGAACACTAACAATATTGCGTTAAATTGTTCATATATTTCGCACAATGCAAAATAATCCAAGCGCCTATTTACTTAGTTACGTATTTAAATTACTTTATTTAAACTTCAAATAAAGCTTCGCCTTGTCTAATTTGTGCTATCAAAGCTCTGCGAGCTGAAGTTTACTGAATGGGATGCGAAGCGTGCAATTGACTTTAAATTACACTCTTCTTCACTCACTCGTTAATCCATGTATTTTGTCGGATTAGGAGAAATTATAGTAACTGATTTAAGTATTCCGTTAGCCCAATACAGCTCAACTTTTAATACCTAAATGTTTACAAGCGTGCACTGAGGATATGTCACTCAGTTGAGGATAAGTATTGCTGATATTCAATTCACACGGTATCAGGTTAAGCTTGAACAACCTTTGCTTATCACAGTTAAACAATTTACTCAATTTGGTGTGATCCCCCAGCTATCCGGATGCAGTTTATTCAACCTAATGGTCTGTTAGATTTCGAGGAATGTGGATTTTGGAATTCAGACTCTCATCACGTTTCCGACGTCACGTGGAAGGGTAGGTTGCACCAGTCATTTGACCTGATGTCAGACCAACCAAGAACAACACGTGTTCGTGTGCGTTTGTTTGCGTGTGTGGCACGGTGAACCGGTTGGTATACAAACAACTAGATTTGCTTTGGTATTTAAACGAATGTATAAGGCTTCTCCTTTTCAATACACAATAACTAATTATTTCGCAGGCTTTGCTGATAAATCATGATCGAAACGTATAATTCGGCGAAACACACTGCAACTTAACGGGAACTATACTGTACTCGGTTACCATGCTTCCATCGTCAGTGTGTCCTCGATGCGGAAGGCAGTGCGTTGCCCTTAGAACCTATGGTGTTGTCGCAATTATCGTAGTTATAATCACCTACGAATTTTGGACCTGGACAACCAGCCATGAGAGCATTAGTATGAGGATCGACCCCTTCATTGTTCACGCATACTTGAACAGCTATCAAGCACATTTACTCCCAGATTTGACAAAACTCAGATGGCCCATCATACGATTGGCAAATAAACCGGCAGGTATGCGGTTCACAAACGGTACAGTTTTTAGACCGCCACAATCGTTTGAACCCGTTATGAGTCGGGGTCAGAAGGCGCTATTCAAACGGCTTCTGGGAGTATTTGCGGATTTGATGTTTGCCAATGGATTTGGAGATCGCTTTTTCCTTAATGCAGGGACGTTGTTGGGTTCATTCCGACACCATGATATAATCCCCTGGGACGAGGACATCGATGTACTGGTTGACGTGAGGGTGCGTTCGAGATTGCACCAATTGTTCAGGAATATGAATTCCGGATATTTGTATTCCGGAATGTATAATAGAGATAAAGTTTTCACAAAACAAATTGATCCGAACCGGGAAACAGAAGACTTGGAATTCAGTCGAAATACCTCCTCCCACCCATGGCTTTGGCCATTTCTCGATATCGGATATTACGTCGTTAATGAAACGCATGTGTATGAGTTAGCATTGTATGGGGGGAAACAACAGATCTGGCCACGCGATATGGTGTTCCCTCTGCTCTTTCGACCGCTCGGTAAGCAATGGTTTCCTACCCCGTTTCGTGCACTACTATTTATGAACTCTACGGTTCCATTTACGCCGATGTGTCATTTGAACGGATATGATCACATATTGGAGGTACTAGCCACCGATGCTCGGTGCCTATGTTTTGACCTGCGTAAACGCTATGCGTTTGTCCGTCGACGTCGGTCCAATCATCATCTAGTCTCCACCGATGAACACTACTGGAAGTCCATTACATTTAACTTGCTAGTCACAGAGGAGCAGCTGATAGCATACGAATCAGCGGAGGCCACAGAGGCGACTGTTATTCATTCTATACTTGTACCTGCCCAAACTGAAGAAGCTGATTTGGATGCGTACGATTATTCCAAAAATATGGCATAGATGGTTAGCTTGAACTGAAATAGTATTATCTATAAGCACTTTTGCATTAACTTTTACTTGCTATCTATCGAGCATTCCTGTCTACTCGTGTAAGTAACCCATTTGTCCCTATGGGAAATCACTGACGGCATTGATGCACTTGACAGTTTTAATACCTGACACATAGATATCTACTAAACTACTGCTGTCATATTGACTTGGACGTTTGCACCTATCTGCTCCCACAATTACGTATCTTCACGCACTGTGATATTTCTGGAATTCCGTATGTTCTAACTTTGTGTGTAAAATTTCCTGGCTGTACGTAACCTAGTTGTTATCCGAATTAGGTTAAAGTAGGAGGATTGAGAATGTGGGATATTAACCCCAATACCCACAATAATTTAGCATGAAATTGCGCATTTTCTAAATAGTGAAGAGCCACCTTGATTTACAAAGTGGTTGCATGGCGTTTCATTTGTGCTTTTACACTGATCAGCTGCTCTCTAAAGCCGAATATTGTCGGTTGTTAAGTTGAGCTTGGAGAATCCGCTGGTGATTGGGTTGCTAAAAGCAACCTCTATTGAGACCTCGGTTCACCAAGCCCAACTTTGCATTCGTTTCCGCTGGACCAAGTGTTGCTTGTGGATCTCTGTGGCATAGTGCTTATGGCGTCAACCATGAGGCACTGGACTCTGAGTTCCAGCCCAACTCAGGCTATCTCCAAATGATGAGTCCCAACCAGGACGAAACTGCGGTCTTGGGTTGCCAGTGTTGGGACGAGAAACACTATAATGTTTCCATTGTCGGTTGTTTCTATATCATAATCAGCTGTTTTGACAAGTTTTCACAAAGCAACTGGTAACTGAAATGGGCTAAAGCACTTTCACTAATATCAAATAAATGAAATAAATAAACAAATTTGTATATTTACCGACAGACGGTACACGGCCTCATAAGTGGGAGCGATCATTTGTTTAGTAAAATACGTTTCAAAATATTAAAGAAAAGTTTGTTAGTGGATTTTCGGATCGTGATTTTTTCCTTGTTTTAAATATTTGATTGCCTCGGTCACATCAACGTCATTAGCATCAACAACCGCACATAAGCAACTTGAACTGATGTTTCACTCATGTACAAGCATGTGAACAGGGAACCATAAAAGGGATCGAAGGTGATCGATCTTAAAACCTCAGTGCCGTAAACAAACATTTGGGGTCATGGCGCCTACACGGATCCAGACAGGAGGAACATTAAGGTTCTGAACTAAAGTTTTGGCTTAAAATCCTGCCCGAAGACAGTGCAAAATGCCAATGATTTGGTTTTACAGAGATGGATATCATCGCATCAAAAAATCCCCAAGCTGTATGAGTAGGAGGCGGAGTTTGTCTGACATCTGACCATTGAGCAGCCTGGTTGGAGTAGCACTTAAGTGGCCTCAAGTTCCCACCCAGTAGAGCTCAGTGGGTTGACGAGGTACGCTAACCGTCACATAACGTCAAGGTCCAGTCTCGTCGTGACGGACCTCGGTCACAACAAAAGTGCGTTTAACCAGTGCAGTTCAGCACAGCGCAGCACGGAATAATCTTGTTCTAACTGCACAAAATAGGTCTCAATCGCCTCCCCTTTTTGTTTACTACTAACCCCAGTCGATTATACACTGCACCCAATTTTCCGTTACTCGATAGAGAATGAACTGTAGAACACTCATTCTGCGTAATGTTTTTTATGCCAACAGTCACAGTTCCATGTGCATCTCCATCGTTAAGGCTCAGTTAAATCACCTTGTACCTGATTAATACACACAAAAGACTCTTCATGATTACCAGTCTCTCGGCTTAAAACATATGCAGTTCCTTAGGTTTCTTGAATTATTACGTTTTCCACTTTGACATACTCTACCTGATTATTTCGTCTCACTGGTTTGATGCAATGGTTTGATGCGAATCCGTAGCCGAAGTTTCCATTACTGCCATATGAGTTATTGTTTTAATTAGACTGCAGTATCGCCTCATCAAACCTCATTTGGCTATTTTCTCATATACAATGTCTCCAGCTATTGTGGCTAAATTTAGTTCAGGTATGCTGCTGAAGTTGGAGTGAATCGGTTATAAGTATGCTGTGATGTTGTATCGAGAACCACTACAAAGTGTTTAGAGGGCGGGTGACGCGTTAAGTGAATCAAAATGGAACAACCGATTTCTGGCACGACCAGTCAACAATCAAAGCTAACTAGTGTGAATTGATTTGTAGTTCCATTGATGATCATTTGTATTAAAAGGATTTCTGAACTTTAATAATCGTGCATCCATTGAGAATGAGGCGTTTATATGCAAGCAAATGATATTTAAAGGAACCTCAGTTAAGATTAGTCAACTTTGGCTTGTACTAAAAGCGAACATTAACATGTCAAATAAATCACTTAAGTTTGAGTCATCGCTAATTATACCAGCACCGGATTGCGGTAATAGAGTGATAGGAAAAGAAAGCTAAGGGGTGTACTAAATGATTAAAGACTTATTATTAGGGAACTGGGGAAAATATAATTATAACAGTGTAGTAGGGGTACTGTATGAAACACCTTGGTATGCATCGATCAATCAGCCATACCACGCCTGAAAAAACATCATAGGCCCACCTAATCCTTTCGGGAATCGACAGCAGTGCGTATTCCGTTCAACTCCTCTGAGGATGGAGCCTTGTATAAATGTATACAGTTCTGCCTGTATACTTTGCGTCCATTTCGAAATAATCGTTTTAAGGTGAATATAGGAAAGGGTTGTTAAGCAAGTCAAATTCAAATATCATGAGTGAAAAAGAATGTGCATACCTAGTGTTGCCTCTGTGTTACTGATTCTGTGCTAATAATTCAAGTACCCGTTAAAACTTTGTTTGAAGTACAATGGAACAATGGAGCAATGGTTTATTACGGGTAAAAAAAGCATCGCTTAACAAGTCCCGTAGGATGGAAATTATTGCGAAAATCAATTGCATAATAAAGTGAAAAGCGTTGTGGTGGACTCACCATGGACTTATGTGAAATAGCAGAGATGTTCGCGTATTAAACATATAAATCCATAAATCCATTGGTTAGGCGTTTGGCAAGACACCGTTTGATTGCGTTTCGTAGCCCCTGGCTAACAAGTCATAAAATGAAATGTAAGTGAGACAATGCATCGTCATCAAGTTGTTTAAATATAGCCAGATTGGTAGCAGAGACGACATGATTAGGGAGGGCGTTGTAAGGCTGGCACACGCGGAGAGAAAAGAAATTTCTACGGCATTCAAGCCTGCTATAATGAATTATCAGTTTCAGAGGGTGACCTCTTAGTTTAGTGTTGTGGTTCAATTCCAGCAGCGGAAGGCAAATGTGGTTTGGGTTCCTCAGAATCTTATAAACCATTATGACATCCCCCCACAAAAGCCGATATCGACTGTTGTAGATTCGTAAAGATTTCAGTCTAAGCTGATAGGGCAGATGAAAGAGGCCCCTGACTTTCTTAGTTGCCCTTCGTCGAGGAGTCTCGAGAGCAACGAGATCCTGTTTCTGCCACGGCTGCCACGCCTGAATAGCATATTCCACGTTAGGTCGCACGTAGACCTTAAGCATTTGGGGAAATATTGAGGGTTCAAACCGACCGAAGGCACTGCGAATAAGACCGAAGTTTTGCTTGCCGGTCCTCGTCGCCTTCTCTGCTTGTTTTGAACACCCAAGATCTTCCTGTACCAATACACCCAGGTCACGCTCCTGAGAAACCTTCGCCAAGGTGTGGTCTCCAATCTTGTAAGCGCTCACCGGCTGGTGACGCAGATGCATCACTTTGCACATAGATATGTTCAATTGAAGCTTGTTCCTCTTTGACCATTCGTAAATGCAATCTAAGTCATGTTGGAGCAGATCCTGATCTGGCTTGTTACTAATCGCCCGCCATATCTTGACGTCATCGGCGAAAAGCAGGAAATTTGAGGAGATGACTCTTGCCAGGTCTTTGATAAACACCAGGAATAAACGTGGTCCTAGTATTGAGCCTTGTGGGACATCACACTCCACCTCAATTGGGTTAGAAAGTGATCCCCTAACACGTACTCGACGCTCCCGATGGTAAAGGAAGCTGCAAATGCAAGCAAGTACAGCATCTCCGATTCCGTAACTCAGTTGTCTTTGAAGTAGGATGCGGGGATCAAGGCGGTGGAAAGCTTTGGAGAAGTCCAGATAGATGACGTCGAATCCGACCCCATCATTGGCCACTTCCGTCCAAATACATCATGCAATCAGTAGGTTAATGGTGCATGACCGTTGTTGACGGAAGCCATGCGGTTCCGGTACCAAGATGTTGCATTTTTCCAGGTAGTCCATTAAAGCCTCAGCGACGACTACTTCCATCACCTTCGCAAGCACAGGGCGGAGAGTCACTGGACGGTAGTTTGCAGGATATGAACGGCTACCGCCTTTAAAAGTAGGGTTGATAATGCCACACTTCCACATAGTGGGGACTGTGACCAAACCATGCGCCGTACATCAAGTCATCGGGACAAGCGTTTGTAGTACTTATGCAAGCCATGTGCGATGATCAAATTCAGATTATCAGTATAGAAAGATTGATACCGTAGCAGTAGATAAGACGTTCACGAAAATGAGCCTGGCTTGAATATAATGGAGTAAACTTAAAACCGAGTGGGAGATCAAAAATTTAAACTACTGTAGGGCTTGTATTGAGACAAACATTCGCCCTTGACTCAAGAGCTTCATCAGGTAGTGTGAACTAGTACAGTTTTGGCTTGGCAGTTGATAGTATTTGGAATGATAATATCGTGAAATAACTCTGGAAGTGAAAAACGTGATTCAGTTTCAAAGCTTCAAGAGCTAAATCTGGTGAAACAATTAGAAATGGAACCATCCCAATTGCATCGTTTCGTGGGTCATTCACATGTGGGGCAGTGTTGATGTTGCTCTTGGCTTTAGTGATGAGAGTTCGATGTTTTCGCTCCATCCTGAGTCCGTCTGCCAAAGCTAGTTAATCTGGCCGGGTTAAGACAGCCCGCCACGCGTTCGATAATTCCACACCCTCTATTCTGTGTACGCACCTAGTGATCGTTTCGACTACTAGCGCCACAGCAATTAATCTTTGGATTGTCCTTCTTGCTCCCCATCTAATAATTTCTACATTATTCCAGTTTATTGAGTGTTCCGAGTGTAACGCTCGTACCGCTATAGCCGCCTCTTTCGCAAGGCTTGTATTTCCATTCATTTTTGATGAACGCGAAACATAACATTTGTTTTGTCATCCTACTGCGTTGTTCTCTCTCTGTTTGACATACGTACCTTTGTGCACAGCCCCTGCAAGTAACATTATAGATGCAAATGATCGTCCTATATATGGGAGGTGAATCCTTCAAACACATCAGTGTGGAACGGAACGTTTGACCACTTTGGAAACCATTCCTAATCTCTCCTTACGTAGTATCTGCCGGATGCCTTCAGAGGCTCCCTCGTAATAAGGGATTCCTACCGTCCCTATTCCTTCCGTCCCACGTCCGGATAGTACGTTTAGCGCTCGCTACCATTGTGGTCAGACCAACCGCCACGGGGATCCACTACCTGTTACTTAGTTCACCACGTGGACAGCAAGAACGACAAACCAAAGATTAATTGTTGAGGCGCTCAAAGTCGTAAAGGCCACTAGTTGCTACACAGAATAAACGGCGTAGAACTATCCAACACGTGGCGGGCTGTCTTAACCCGGCCAGTTTAAATAGCTTTGGCAGACGGACTCAGTATGGAGCGAAAACGTCGAACTATCAAAAAGAAGCCAAGAGCAACATCGACACTGCCCCACATGTCAGTGACCCAATAACACGGAATGATTGAGTTGGTTCCAATTCTCAAGGATTCACTAGCCTAACCACTTATCGTTTTGAAAATATAAGCACATTTTCACGTACCCGGGTTATCTCATAATATTATTATTCGAAGTATTTACAAATCTCAAGCCAAAACTGTACCGTACCTAATTACAGGCAAATTCAAGCATACTGCTATTAAGTTAGCATGTTACAAAAATCAACACAAGGTTTAGTGCATTAAAGTTCACGCGAGCACCAATTCATTTTCTCCCTGAGGGGTAACATGCACGCAACATCAGTGACACTCTCATTAGTCATGGGACATAAACCTATGCTAATCCTGGATGTATGCCCAGGGATAGATGTATGCGTCTAGGAGCGACAGGTATACTCCGAGTAGGTTGAGACATTGGTGTTAACGGCAGGAAGACAGGGATGAGTGCGTCAAGGTTACGTCTCACCAACAATATTCCTGTCTGTAGCTGATCAAGCTAGGACGTTCTCCGTCAGCACCACTTTAACTGCTCTTTTGTCGGAAAGACTTACCATTGGTTGTTATTATAACCCGGCCGGTAGCCGGCGTCCCTATGCTCGAGTACGTAACGTACCGAGCGCACAATTTGTGTTCGCTTCAAAGTGCACAGTACAAGTGTCACATTTAGGACCCAGGTTAGTATTGCCTCTGGTCGAAACAATATGCCGCATGAAGATAAGAATGATAATAATAAGTAAAAATAATGGGCATATTTCTCATCAAGTGACAAGTTGTGACAATATTTGGCACGGAACCTACACGCACAGGTGATGTCATGTTGTTGCAAGAATAATATCAAGTTATATTCTTATATTCGTCTGCATTCCTAGCGAGGTATTTGCCCCATATATTTGTCTTATGCAATGGCAAGAGGCGAATTTGCAAGTTGGTATGCTGAAGACACTGATGCCTAATTACATTGCATGAATTAATGATATTACACCCATTCGTCATTATCTGGGCCTTCATTGAATAGATGTTCAAATAACCCTCCACACGAAAAAAGCGACATAACGGCATCCAGGCAGAGGTAGCTTCTCAACTTACTGCACAGTCTCACACGACCTGATTGTGAACGGCAACCGGTTCCACAACGAAGCATACATGGTGAGAAGAAAGTTAGACCACAAATCTGACTTACCTCGTGGTATAATCAGAGTAAGGTCTTTGTTACCTTGGTCTCGCATCCATTTGAGCTACAATATTACGGACGAATCGATTGCAATGGGTATTGTCATGAATCAGATTTCGATGAAGTCTCCAGTTATATTTTAGCTTCCGCAGCCAATGCGGAGAGACATGGAGTTTCTGGTATTGCATCCGAGAGTTTAGAATAGGACATGTCTTAATACGTGCTTAGTACATGACCGTTGAAGGCTTTCTATCGTTGTTCTGTCTCATTTCCTCATATCCCCTCCGATTATACTGCGATACGCCAGGATGGGATGTTTAAGGATTTCACATAGTTCAACTGTAGCTGTGTTTGCATGCATGTTATGAAAGAAGTTAGCGAAGCATTTGCTGGTTCGTGCTATGTGGTACTCAATCTGTTCTAAGAACCTGAAAGTGCAATAATATTTGATTCCGAGGTCACGGGTAGACCGTCGTACACAGATGCGTTCGCTGTTACGTGCAATAGATACTTCGGATGTCAAGCGACAGCAACATATGATATCCGACAGTTGTGCTTAAAAAGTTTTCATCCACCTGTTGCACCAAGTCTCAAGCGAATGAATGTATTCTTGAATGAGTATTAGTACATTCGGTAGCCCAACTCCTCGATATTTGTGGATAAATGTTAGACCACCAACACATAAATACGGCACGTCATGTTCGTTAACGGAACTGCCATCATTAACACAAGGAAGAGAATTAATTTATCGAGCGCGCATCCTTGTTTAATTCCGCTGGCAATGGGATGCAGGGAAGCGCAATAGACGCCCAATTTGACTATTTTAACGGAACCGTTCAGGTATGATGGTAGCCAACCCATTAAGGTGTTGCGTGATTCAAAGTATTCTATATGATTCGGTCACCTTTTGTAAGGCATCTGATCAAATGTTTTCGGCATGTGCATGCATAGAATTTATATGGCATACTTTCAGCCAATCGAGTCTGGTATGTAGTTCAAGTAATACAGCTACCATAATGTGTGCGATCGTTAGTCAAGGAATCCATTTTAGGACCTGTCTATTAGCTCCACTGTGTTGATGAATTTCCTTACACATATTGTAGCAATCTCTAGAGTAATCCGGCAAATATATGAGTGCCTTCGCTTGGCCTGTTATTTATCATCTCCTGTTTTGCACAACCATTATGGCGAGGGCTGTTGAATGAAAATTTCCAGTTTTCTGCAGGTTACTTGGATTCCAGTGAAACCGCAATCATATACAAAGGAGCAGTGACAATTCCGACCCTCCCAGTTCCATGGCGGTTGGGGGATGCCATCTGCTTCCAGAATTGATCACAGTTCTGTAGAAGGTATTGCTTGGTGGATATTGCGGAGAGCAATAGCAATTTGGATGGAGCCTTAATGTAATTATAGCATTAGTGGCAAGGGTCATGTAGGTGGAGAAGCGCTAAATATTCCTGGATGTCGTCCACCATTTCATTGATCAATGAAAAGCGTTCGTTTTTCTTTGATGGAGGATTCAGACCAAATTTCATCGTTGATGTATTTTGCGGTTGCAAGTACACCGACGCTCTTTAGACCGAGACCCAGAGAGAATCAAATACATCTTCCAGGCGTGGATGTCCAAACCGTTTAGCTGCACATATGTGATGAATTTGCATGAGGCATCCTCCACCTATTATTTTACAACGGTCATTACGCAAAAGGTGTTAGAGGGGAGCACTGGGATAACAGCCTATGCTATCAGCGGGGTGCCAAGTGCCGATGATGAGGATGGCTTGCAGCTCGTGTAAATGTGCATACGTGCTTGGGATACACCTTTGGTTGGTAATCCATCTGGCCTCAATCAAATGTAATGAGAAAATACTATACATAATGAATCAAGCTTCACGTTAATGTTATCTGAGTCATTGTAATCGCGGAATAATTAAGCGGTAAATATATGTGGGAGCATTGAGAACGTGTTCATTGCTAATAACCATGTGCTTAGGGGTAGTTTGCTGTCCGCGATCGCCGGTATACCTTGTGAGAAGGGAGTGTTGATGTACCAGGGATACACTGCGGTTGACTTGATGCTGAGCTTATCTGGTAATGTGAAGAAAATGCAGAAATAACCTGTGCATGGATATGGCATTTGCCGAGTATGTAGGAATGTAAAGAACCGCGGTTACATTGGTATATATATGCATAATGACATTTATACTGCCTTCTCTCCTGATATGAGTGCAGAACGTCAGCCACAGGAGAACGTTACAGCACGTTGTCTCATAATATCACTGTCGCCGTGTACGTGAACTGTGAAACGGAAGACATAAAAACAGCATTCCGATAAGCATGCTGATCATATAACCACGTTCCTGCTCATTTCCGTTACACTCCGGATGAGTTGAAGCAACGAAGAATAAAGGAGACTTCTACCGATCACATAGCCAGCATCGCGCTTTTCGCGTACTGCTTAAGATCATGGACTCCTTGACTGCGACGAAATTTGTCAAAAGTCCTGACAGATGGCAAAATGTACTACCGTCCAAACACTGCGCGTTCGGATAAACCAAACTCTGGTTCAAAGTGAAGTCTGGCCGAGTCGAGCCTAGTTGTCAGCTAATGGATTACAAATACAAACGTATGAATTGAACACAGGTATTCCAGGTCGGTAAACCGCCCCCCAGTCTGGAAGTCGCAAGCTGTACAAAAATGATGCCATTTAAATGAATCTGAATGCAGCTGAAACTACTCCATTAAATCCAGTGAATTAATTGCTAGATTCAAATCACGTTTCGACACAAAATGTCGTCTTTCTAAATGCCACATCATCCCAGAAAACTAACCACAGCGCGGAAAAATAAATAGTGGCGGTGCACGAAATTCACTCCGGTACTTCAGATAAATGCGGAAACTCCGTTCTCTAATTTACCGAAGTCCTTGTAGCTTGTTGTGAATAATTTACAGCGCGATCCTTGAACGCTCACACTGAGGTGAACAACTGTGACTGGCAGCCAAGCAAGCAGCCAGGTTTGCACGCAGTGACATACATTGCTGTCGACGTGCAAGCTACTACAATACATTTTGTCATCAGAAAGCAGCAAGATCCTGAAGCCTTGCAGGACGATGACATTGGCTCCACAACACATGCTTACACTGCATTTTCAGTGCTTGCAATAACACAATACGCAGGCAGCGCTTATAGGGAAACGAAAGTGTTTGTCTTGTCCAGCGTGGATTTAAACAGCAACTTCTTAACTTGATGCCAAACCATATGCTCGGCAGCGTAATACCTATACTGTCAATTGACGGAGATGACAACAGAATCTTGTATCATTTTAGTCTCCTTTGGATGGCATCCTTATGAACACCTTTTTCTTAGGGACGGCGGGCACTCGTTCGTTCCCGGTTTTCGCGTTCTCCTTTGAGTGCTTTGTTGGGAACTTCACCAGACGTCCATTTTCGCGTACTGCAGAGGAGACACATTGCATCACACATGTAACCGCTTCCCCTGAGCATAGGTGGCTACCTATCGCGAAGATGGTACGAACCGGAGCTCGATTTAAGTTACAGTTCACTATCTGTCAAACAGAGGGTAGTGTGTCATTTAGTTTTCTTTAAGGCGAACATCTAAAAATGGAAAGCGTTATAAGGTTCTTTGTTACCGGTAAATTCGATTGCGGGTTAGCTGTTGCTTAGCGCCAACAGTAGTTGTTCTGCTTGCCAGGCAGTGTGTACAAAGACCAAAGTCTGATTCCGGTAGCGGCTATATAAATGAATGTGATGTATATTACATTCTGATGATCCTTCTATGCAATCTATGCCATCATTAAAGTATGTGTAAATGGCTGACAAAAATACGCGGGATAGCGGAATTCAGATTATCCTGTCAAAATGTTGTTCTTCCTTGCTCTTTAAAAACTGGCAGTTGTTCATTGCGCATTTCAACTTACCTTGCACAAAATATTAACAGTCCTTGTCGTGGCCGGCAATCCCTCTCTTCGCTTTCAACGGATCGACGAGATAGGCAACAAAAGACGTAGTCACTGAATGACAACAAGTATGCATTTTGAAATATCCAAGGTGCACAAAGTGAACCGAGCGTGGTTTGCAAGGATTTGACACAGAACAATTGTTTAGCAAGCAGCGCTAGAGAATATTCAAAAAGAGAACCTCAGATAACCAAAATTTAGCTGGTGCAGTCGGAAAAGTGAAAATCAACATTCCATGAGATTTAACTGAGTAAGATTACTGGGACTAGTCTACGGAAGAATCGTGTACTGCGCATTTGTTTTGTGATGATACTCTTAAAAGTCTCAAAAAAAACCATTTGCACATGGTTCTGGTTAAACTTAGGACGGTGCAACACGGCTGATGTTGTACACGCAGTCCCCGAAATTGTGACTGAACCACCGTGCTGGACCTGTGTTTGTCAGTTTCGTTCAAACGTGAAATCATTGTGCCCGTTTCAGAACTACTTCGGTTAGGCACCGCCTGATACCAAATAATTCATAATTTAGCTCAGGTATCATACTAGGGTAATTTGTGGCGAAATAAATTGTGGAAGAAATATGTTTCACTGTCATCAGAGGAGAGCAAACAGACAAACACGGAAGAAAACATGGAGGCTACCACCGACAATACCATTATACAAGCAAGGTAGTGAATTGCACTAAGTAATTAGAGTGGCACATTTTCGAAATCGCGTGCAGTACTTTCAAGTTAGCGAGGCTAAGAACGCTGTTTTGGCGTACTTAACACTCTCATTGGTCATGGGACTTAAACCAATGGGACACCGGTTAAAAGCCCAAAGCATAAGCGACAGACAGTCCAATTAAAGTGGTCGAGCACCACCTATTTTGAAGCCTATCTGAAGAAAACCTCGATGATTGGCCTCCAAACTTAAACCGCCCAATGTGCCACCTGTGATGCCTGTCAATTAGGAGATCCTAGCTACCGCATGATCTGAAGCTTAAGACGTAACCAGTGCGGATAGACATATTAACCAGCACATGAAGCGGTCTATGGTGACCGCTGGGGGCTACCTGGTAGTGGCTTATTCAGCGGCCTAACCATGATGGCGTAGACAGGCAATCATCTAACTGGTATTCCGTTGTTCAGCAATGGCTGTTAGGTGCTTATATAATTTTGTGCGATTGTTATTGTGACAATCTTGGGGGACATTTTTCCCATTGAAGTTGGCAGACCAACCTGAAGCTGAACAACGAAAATGCTAAGTTAACTTGCTTAGATCACAGTTGATGACTCAACAAAAATAATAGGATTCCAAGTGTGGCGTTGATACGACGTTATTGCGAGTTCGTTTGTCTCCACACCGATAAGCGACTTTGTTTATCAGTAATCGCTTCAGTGTCTCCATGTATGGCGTTATGTAACGGCCATAGGAACCTATGTGTTCATGGGATAATTGGCCTTCACTTCCATATGATCGCCCATACGTATTGAGACGCTTTGACAAGTGGCTCTCTAAATGAAACTATTAGAAGCACAGTCAATGCAGGTGACACATCCCTATTACGTTCATGGACTGACATGCTATCCTCATGAAATCGGCATTACTCAACAAAGAAGCACCTAAATGGGCTACAATGACTACGGTGTTTATACATGCCAGCTCGTCATGCTAGAAAGAACGCAAGACTTATAATTAGTGGCGACGCAGGCATTTTACTCTGGTAATTCAAGTGAGTACTTTGAACAGACAAACACTGTTGTCTCACCCACGGGCGTTCCTACACTGTGTTTGCAATCATTTACAAAGGCGACCGCGCCCACTAATCCTGCTATGGAACACTGCTTCAGCTAGTCTTAGAAGCAGTCATGTGTGCACGCCGTGACACACGTGGTTATCGACTTGGCAACTACGCGGCAACATTTTGTCATTGGAAAGTAGGTATTTCCGGAGGCATTTTTGAAGGAGGAAAATTGCTCCAAACTCTATGCTTACTATGCGCTTGCAATGCTCGTTGGCAGATCATATCAGGGCCGCAGGTCACTTGGTATTTCAAGCTTATCAATCACTTGGAAGTGAAGTGTAAATATCATGTTGGAACGCAGGATTGACATGCATCTTACGACCTTAACATAACGGCAGGTCCATGAGTCCTGTAGCGGTAACTACTTACCGAAGTGGCCCACAAGGAGACGAACGAAGACTCGCTAATGTCGTGTCACCGCCACACTAGGAACCCTCCTCTTTGGAACAATGGCTACAGATCCACTGATGGTATAATCTACACAGTGAACTTGACCTTAGTATACAATGCGCCGACTACATCAGCAGTACCTAGCTACGCTATTTACATGAGTGTACGGCCAAATGAAAAAACACAGCACGAGAACTTTATAGCTGTAAATCTTTTTAAAATTCTATTTACAAAGAAGTATTAGTGTTAACCCTTCATTCGAATTACTACATTGTTTCTGATTACCTCACACTGTCTTAACAATCACACTCATATCCTAAGCGAAATCGCACACCTATCGATTCTCCAGATTGCTCGAAGTGGCACGATTACACTACGCATACGCATCACGTGTGGCAAGATGGGTAAGCGAGCAAGAAAGGCATGCGTGCAGTGAACCCGTAAGCCTACAAAGCTTCGCTTCCAACAGCCTGCAATGGTTGCAACCGCAACACAATCAATCAATCCGCTATTATCACTACTCAATTGGATGTCATCTCGCTCGTGTAAGCCTTCAAAGATTCTCTTCCAACAGACTGCAAGGGTTGCAGCCTCAAAAAAGCTGCCAATCCACTTCTTATTACCACTCACTTAGATGTAATCTTGCGGGCGTGGTAGTGAAAATTGACGCCAGACAGCCAGCATGACCATTCACCTATTATGTCTCCCGTTGGCTGATCACCGTCGACACCACTGAAGTGTGCTGATACACCGATTGCGATCAACCGATAGACGACCGATAAACGGAGCGAATGATGAAGCGAATTTGCAAGCCTAATACCAGCCTGGAGGTTGCTTTAAACAAAATTTTCGTTCCCACATATGCTCTTGTTTAAAGATACCAGCACATTCTGTGCCGCACAAATGCGCTCCGGAAGGAAAGCCGAGGCGTTCTCTATGCAGTCAGACCGTCCAATCGACATGACCGAAAGCGTCCCTAAGGACTGCACGCGCGCACAGCGTCACACTTGTTAGTCTTTTCTCTGGTGTGGCCGCAGACTCGACCCCAAAGTGGATCGCGTGATACGCAGCGGACCAATATGGTGCAGAGCACACGAGAAGTTTACTGGGCTACGAGTGCCAAAGAACGGGTAAACTACCAACTGAATCGACCGATAGTACTGGTTCACCAGCGGTTTCCTTGTCGTGTAGAACGTGATCAGCCAACGGGAGACATAATAGGTGAATGGTCATGCTGGCTGTCTGGCGTCAATTTTCACTACCACGCCCGCAAGATTACATCTAAGTGAGTGGTAATAAGAAGTGGATTGGCAGCTTTTTTGAGGCTGCAACCCTTGCAGTCTGTTGGAAGAGAATCTTTGAAGGCTTACACGAGCGAGATGACATCCAATTGAGTAGTGATAATAGCGGATTGATTGATTGTGTTGCGGTTGCAACCATTGCAGGCTGTTGGAAGCGAAGCTTTGTAGGCTTACGGGTTCACTGCACGCATGCCTTTCTTGCTCGCTTACCCATCTTGCCACACGTGATGCGTATGCGTAGTGTAATCGTGCCACTTCGAGCAATCTGGAGAATCGATAGGTGTGCGATTTCGCTTAGGATATGAGTGTGATTGTTAAGACAGTGTGAGGTAATCAGAAACAATGTAGTAATTCGAATGAAGGGTTAACACTAATACTTCTTTGTAAATAGAATTTTAAAAAGATTTACAGCTATAAAGTTCTCGTGCTGTGTTTTTTCATTTGGCCGTACACTCATGTAAATAGCGTAGCTAGGTACTGCTGATGTATTCGGCGCATTGTATACTAAGGTCAAGTTCACTGTGTAGATTATACCATCAGTGGATCTGTAGCCATTGTTCCAAAGAGGAGGGTTCCTAGTGTGGCGGTGACACGACATTAGCGAGTCTTCGTTCGTCTTCTTGTGGGCCACTTCGGTAAGTAGTTACCGCTACAGGACTCATTGACCTGCCGTTATGTTAAGGTCGTAAGATGCATGTCAATCCTGCGTTCCAACATGATATTTACACTTCACTTCCAAGTGATTGATAAGCTTGAAATACCAAGTGACCTGCGGCCCTGATATGATCTACCAACGAGCATTGCCAGCGCATAGTAAGCATAGAGTTTGGAGCAATTTTCCTCCTTCAAAAATGCCTCCGGAAATACCTACTTTCCAATGACAAAATGTTGCCGCGTAGTTGCCAAGTCGATAACCACGTGTGTCACGGCGTGCACACATGACTGCTTCTAAGACTAGCTGAAGCAGTGGTCCATAGCAGGATTAGTGGGCGCGGTCGCCTTTGTAAATGATTGCAAACACAGTGTAGGAACGCCCGTGGGTGAGACAACAGTGTTTGTCTGTTCAAAGTACTCACTTGAATTACCAGAGTAAAATGCCTGCGTCGCCACTAATTATAAGTCTTGCGTTCTTTCTAGCACGACGAGCTGGCATGTATAAACACCGTAGTCATTGTAGCCCATTTAGGTGCTTCTTTGTTGAGTAATGCCGATTTCATGAGGATAGCATATCAGTCCATGAACGTAATAGGGATGTGTCACCTGCATTGACTGTGCTTCTAATGGTTTCATTTAGAGAGCCACTTGTCAAAGCGTCTCAATACGTATGGGCGATCATATGGAAGTAAAGCCCAATTATCCTATGAACACATAGGTTCCTATGGCCGTTACATAACGCCATACATGGAGACACTGAAGCGATTACTGATAAACAAAGTCGCTTATCGGTGTGGAGACAAACGAACTCGCAATAACGTCGTATCAACGCCACACTTGGAATCCTATTATTTTTGTTGAGTCATCAACTGTGATCTAAGTAAGCTAACTTAGCATTTTCGTTGTTCAGCTTCAGGTTGGTCTGCCAACTTCAATGGGAAAAATGTCCCCCAAGATTGTCACAACAACAATCGCACAAAATTGTATAAGCACCTAACAGCCATTGCTGAACAACGGAATACCAGTTAGATGATTGCCTGTCTACGCCACCATGGTTAGGCCGCTGAATAAGCCACTACCAGGTAGCCCCCAGCGGTCACCATAGACCGCTTCATGTGCTGGTTAATATGTCTATCCGCACTGGTTACCTCTTAAACTTCAGATCATACGGTAGCTAGGATCTCCTAATTGACAGGCATCACAGGTGGCACATTGGACGGTTTCAGTTTGGAGACCAATCATCGGGGATTCCTTTAGGTAGGCATCAAAATAGGTGGTGCTCGACCACTTTAATTGGACTGTCTGTCGCTTATGCTTTGGGCTTTTAACCGGTGTCCTATTGGATTACGCCCCATGACCAATGAGAGTGTTAAGGACGCCAAAACAGCGTTCTTAGCCTCGCTAACTTGAAAGTACTGCACGCGATTTCGAAAATGTGCCACGCTAAATGCTTTATACTTTTCAGTAACATGGTGTGAATTGGTATAGACCATGTTTTATCATCTTCACTATGTGGGCGATCATGGTACACGACATGACCGGCACGCATTTGATGCCGTATTGTCGGCTTGTTACTGTGCCGTTTCTTGAGAACCAGACTGGCAATGTGTTCCTGTAGCCTCACCGAATACTTGAAACTCTTGTCTGGTACTTAGGACCGATTCTTATCCACTCAATTAACTGCGATTGACTGCGTCGTTAGTGGAGTACCCATGCAACATGTGATGACTCTCCGGGTGCTGAGATTTTCTGAGTGCTACTGAGTACCTTCGTACCTAATACGTCAACGGATTCAGGAGAATTAGTCGCGCAAAGTGCTGTGTGAATGAATTCATTGCCTACTTGATTTAATGCTTTCTGTACTCTGGTTGCATCTGAATTCCTCAATGACGGACATTGCCTAACGTTCTTTGTCTTCAACCACTTACGGATGCTCGTTATCTACGCGCTGTTAGTGCGATACACTAAACACACTGCATAAAGTTAATATTAGGGATAGATAGCCGTTAGGTGATCCAAATCTTATGCTCTTGAACATCATCTCAACTAACGCAGTGAGTAAGGCCTATTGTTGCCTTACGTCCAACTGGCCATTTCGCAAAAAATGACTGGGATGTAATCGCGTTATCGCTGAGATGGATATATTTGGATCCAGTGTGAAATACATGCAGCACGGAAACAGCAGCGGTTACTTTTCATGAGGAAATAAATGCATGTCTATGCAGCATTTGTCGTGTAACTCGACAAACAACGCACATGCATGAAAAGGAACAGCATTACTCCCGCTAGCACATGATAGAAAATCAACAGAATTGTCAGTGTCCCACATAGCACTTATGATTTTACTGCGCTGGATGAAATTCACAAGCAAGACGGCGCATTGCGTGCATACTTTGTGGAAAATTGCATTGGTGAACACCAAACTTCCTTAGGTACGCACAAACTGTCCTAGCTTTTGCAGTAACCTACGTAGATGAATAAGCCGGTGAACAAGCAATTAGGCCAGCGCCTCGAAATGTCAACATTGCATATATTGATCTGTCACACTTCTTTCACAGTTGCGAATCCCGTGAATGCCTGTTATAGATTTGAAGGGTGCTTACGTTTATCTGCAATCGATGTGCCGCACACAACATGCGGTTCTTTGAAGTCCTGCTCGCCCACCGACCTTCCGTGGGCGCGTTGACCACTTGAGTACACACCATTTACCGCGTTGTTTCCATTTTGCGCCACAACCATTCTCCGATAGTGGGATGCGGCGGATGAATGACAATCCCCTGTCTCCTGCTACGGTATCTTTTGAGTGGTGTCGGCTAATCGCCTTATATCGCCTCTGGGCCACTGTACACATAATACGTACCCAACTTTCACAGACGTAATGTCGCTTGCCAGTCTAGAATGGAATAAAGAAGCAGTCTACAGACCACAGTCTATACCTCCGCATTGCCACAAGCAACAGAACCAATCATATGCTATTCCAACACCGACAGTGACGACAACAGCAACAAATATCTGCGACTGTGTAAGGGCCCAGAATCCTCTGTATCCGCCGTGAGCATTTCGTGCACCAGGACCGCTCTTATCCTGTGAGCAAAATTACCAAAGATTTTACAGGAATATGTTTCATTCAAAGAACCATATTCTAACATTCAAACAAACAAAGAACGCCTCGTTAATTCCCGGATACGTTTTGCATCATCTGATCGTAGTGATGCGACGTAATGCATCCGCAAGCTTCAGCTACCACGTTTTCTACAAACCTTGTAATCCACGCTTTGTTGCTCAGAACGCATTTCGGATCCCCTCTCAGCAGTTCGCCATACCTGGTTTTCATTGCGTCCTTCATATAATTCTTGATACCATCACATACGCTTTCCATAGAGTTCAACGACGGAGAGTATGGCACTAGCCGTAGAAGTCTTCCTGTTCGATACCTTTACTACTGGAAGACGCTCTCTAGGTCTGTGTGGCACGGCGTATTGACACAATTCAGAATGCACCGATGAAATGCGACCTCTGGGCATTCAGCATTTCTCGAACTCACTGTGCGCACCGTCCTCTGTCTTAACTGCCACGCCAAATCGCGAAATATATCAATGCTTTCCTCGTCATCGCGCAAACCAGGAGCACATTCTGTCCGCGACTGTTCGCCAAAGTACACTGTGCACAACTCCCAGTCCTTGAGCGACTCCTAGTACGAGCGCAAAAGTTGTTGAAATTTGTCTTATCTTTCCAAACGAGTTCTCTTTCTTCCGCCTGTAATGGTAGCAGTGTCAAGACGAAAAACTTGCGTCGCTCTTCGTTCTCCAATGTGTTCACTTATCACAGCATTGGATGCATCTTCTTCAGGGTTATAAGGCGCCAGTCCAGATATTTGGACACAATGCTACCGCTCATCTCCACGTCGTATTCTGCTTTTAGCCTCGGAGGAAATGTGGATAGGGTAACGGTGAACTCTTCCGATATCCATTCAACTAGAGTATTCACGGTGCTTTCTGCCAGAGACCGGCGACGAGCCTTCTCGTGTTGCCCCCTCGGCCCCTCTGATTCCAACATTCGTATCCAACTGTGGCGCGTCCTCACGTTCACCTGCAGCTAAGATGCGACGGTCTTCCCATCCTCCCCTCCCTCATACGCCTTCAGTATACTTTGCTCACCTCCGGAGAGTGGTACACCTCATGATCCCGTCGCCGCATTCTGCGTGAGCATAGTGAAGGTCCAAACACCAAATGTCTAACTTTGTAGTCGCAGTCCCTTTTATTACCATCAAGTGGGTCAAGCATGGGGCTCGGGATACGCAGTTGTCATGGAGGCGAGAACGCTGACCACCATGGTGCACTCTAGCAGGCCCCAGCCTAAGGACATCACACAATTTCGAGAAGGCTGTGTGGATGGCACGGCTTTTTCCCGCTGGAAGCTAATGAATTCAAATCGACAACATCGCATGGTTGGTATGATACGGACGTCATCCTACCCACAGCCAGAGAGTAAAGACCCATACCCAGGTCGAACATGCCCAGACTAGAGATGCGACTCACCAGTGACAGATGACAGAATTAAAAGCATGAGACCTATAAACTTAAGCGTGTTTACTTCCTAAAATACTTCGGTCTAGCAGGCTTGCTGTTCTTATTTTCCCCCGCATGACTTCGCGAGACAGAGAGCGGAGGGAAAGCAGCGTTACAGCAGTTGGTTAATGAGCTGCTCCGTTAATGAGCGCAAAGTGTTATCGAGGCATTATCACATTTTCCTCCTTATAGTGACGCAATCAACAAGTGATAGGAGGGATGCCATATGAAATCAATATGATGGTTAATGGGACAACTAAACTGTGTCTCGCCGCTATTCCCTCCTATGGAAATAACTCGAAATACTTTTTTAGGACACCATATCCCCATACATTACTCTCAACTACCTGGACTTCCACCACTAGGCCCCATGAATCAATAGCTGTTCTCTCTATTTGAACAACATCTTCGTTGGAGTCAGTACAACCTAGTGATCGCCAAGTTAAGAATGCCTATTGTGGCACACCACCAATAACAATACTAGCAAACAGTCAACCTTAATCCTCCCTGCAGCAGCTCTTCCTGTAACTTCTCTAGATTCTGCTGTAGTAAACATTCGTACTCTTCTATCTATACTGCATCTTCGTGCAATTTTCGTCTGTCTTAGAACTCCCCATTTCGTTTTCATCACTGAAACATGGTGAAACCGACAAAAGCTACTCTCAGCTTCAAGTTATTGGGTAACATCTGTTCTGCAAAAATTTGTCTGAGCAAACGAGGAGGAGGAGGAGAAGGCGCTATCTACATTCGAATTGATATCACAGTGATGCCTGTTGATCTCCTAACTTTCAATGATCTAAATGAATATTTGTGGTTTGCAATCAATTCCAGTGACCTACTACGTTGCGTATATAGATCTCCTAGCGCTACCAATCTCCATACTGAACTACGAGTTCATGCTATCAACTCGTTCTCGAATATTTGCTGCAAACATAAGTGTGTACGTGATTTCAACTTACCGCATAATGGCTGGACGACGCCCACACTTAAAGTGTCAGGGAGCCTCATGGGTATAATTCATGGAATCAGATCAATGGTTGGACTCAAGAAGTTAATCAAGCTACACGAAGAACCAACACATTAGACCTGATATTTACCGTGGGCATTCCGTCAGTGCTCTTCACTATTGACAGCCCACTAATGGGCTGCGAGCACAGTTCTTTGCTCTGCAGCATGAATGTTAAAATAGCAGAGGAACTGCGAGTGACTGACAAGTCTACTCGTTGCATCCATCTCAGTGACTGGATCATATTGACAACATCCTCAGTACCCTGAGTTGGGACAAATGCCTCTTAACACAGGATGCAATCTTCTCACAAGTACCGAACAATTAGCACAAGCAGGGTGGAGAAAACCACATAACAGTATTAGCCAACGCTAGCCATGCTTCAAAATTACCACCAAATTGAAGAAACTAAAGTCCCAATATCTAAATAATTGCAACCTTATTGCAAAATCATGCGACTCCAGTGCAACTAACACGACAGGCACTGCAAGCGGAAATCAGCAATGCAAACAAAGTGCTAAAAATCCTCATTAGATACGAACCTTGATGAAACTTCTAAACTGGAGGAATGCAAAACTGAACCATCAAAATGATGAGCCGACATTAGAAGATGGATCAAAAATAATGACGTTGGCCAAATGTGTGAAGTATTGAACTCTTATTATTCAAGCTAATTTAATACGGATAACAGTATGTCCCATCCTCTTCTGAAACAGAAGACAGATGAAGAGCTCTGGAGTATTTTTGTGACTCTGAGTGATTTCCAAAGGAATATACTCTCCATAAAACCGTCATTTCAGCCAGGATCCGATGTTATTCCTCCAGGTGTCATCAAGTATGTAGGCAACACATTCCTGTTAATGTTAAAAGTCTTCCCGTTATCCTTAACCCTTTGAGGCGCGTAAGAGAGGCGTACAGCAGGTGATGATAATTTGTTAAAAGATATATACAAACAAGGTGTTAGCAATCAAATATTACAATTTTGGAAGTGTCAAATGCATAGTGTGGTTAAACAAATATGAGACATGTTTGTCCCTATTTGCATCAAGGTCAAGTTAATAGTTACTTGCGATGGAAATCTGCAAAACAATTTCTTTCAGATGTGTAACATTAATGAACATCACAGACTGCACAAGATTATCAGCTCCGTTTTCATTTTTCTTTTGTGTACAGTAAAGCAGCTTCTGCGTTTTTCTGCTTGTTTCATAACATGTTCTGATTTGTGAGGGTTGCTTGCCGTTTGTGACCGCCTTTGTATCTGGATATTTGTTGAAATGGTTCTCTGTTTGCGGGAGAAATCAGACATCAGCGAACGTGCCAGTGCTGCAAGAAATTCAATCCGCTTAATTAGAGTGTCATGGAAGCGTTAAATTTCATTCAGCTTCAAATAAATTATAGATGAATTCTGAATAAGACAATAAGAAGACTGGTATTGCGAGATGGAACCATTTCATGTTATCTGCTTACTCGCAAACTAACAACATAAATATGAAGCACGTGACATGACCTTACGATCATGCTTTTGATCTGTTATTCTTGCGTCCACGTAATTTTCCCTTATGACCAGTTACAAATCTTCGATTTTTCATTCACATGATTCATGAGGCTGGACCTTACCGTGGTGCGATGGTTTGTGTACCTCAGTGATCCGTTGAGCTATGCTGAGTGGTGCTTTTGCACCTTCAGAGCCACTCATACCAGATTGGTCAATGGTTAGTAGCCAGACAAACTCAGCCTCCTAGTCCTCCAGGTTGGGGGTTGGAATGAGGGTGGCACCTTATTCCTTAAAACGGACTCCTTGTGGCCCAAAGCCAAACCCGCTGCATTTCGGTCAGGTTTTTGAACCAAAGACTTTGGCTGAGAACCCTAATCTTTCTCCTGTCTAGGCCTGGGCAACCTGACAATATCTTGCTCACGCAATACAATGAATCTTTCCTCAAGCAAGTTCTTGATGCTGTGGCAACCGCAGAGGATAATCAACGGTGCCCTAGCTGCTGCATCGGGCAGGGTGGATAGGGGTTTAGATGCTAATGACCAACCCATCCCTTCTTCTTATTCCCCTTCTCGCGCTTTTTCACCCATTTCGTCCCGTTCCAACTTTACTTATATCCCCCTGTTTTCAACCCCCCAATTCTCGGCCCTCCCCCACCTTGCTTCAATAGTCGCTTGTCTTTTAGTTTTAACTCACGGGTGAACGCAGAGCGTCATTCCTGCACTGTCAATAGGCCCATGTCCAAGCAAGCGGCCCATTCCAGTTCATCAGCTTCCATTTGGAGCTCTCGATCCTCCTTCACATTGGCGTACCTCAATGTTCGCACATTGCTTCAGATCGGCCAAAAGGCAGCACTTGTTCGAAAATTAGAGAACCTCTCGATTGATATCTGCTGCTTATCGGAGACTCGCCTGCAAGACTCGAGCTCTGTACTCACACTCCGATCCCATTCACGTGACACTAGCAGCACTTTCTCTTTGCGCCTATTCGGTGACGATGCAGCTTCGAGCACCAGCCAAGCCGGTGTTGGTGTTGCCCTGGGTCCCCGAGCTGAAGCTGCTCTGGTTGATTGGATTCCAATCAGTTGCCGGATATGTGCGGTCCCATTGGCTGGCTCGTTCAAAACTTCGAAGTCGCGTGGGACTAACAGGTGTCTATTCGTTATCGCTGCCTATGCACCGACAAACTGTAGCGATGACTCGGTAAAAGACGACTTAAATAAATAAATAAATAGTATATGGCTTGACGATGCGAGAAGCCGTTCCCAGAAGGGACGGATCCAATAATGGTACAGCAGTTTCATATCATGGTATAATAAATTAAAAAAAGTGAGCACAAAATGAAAATTTGTGTAGCGCGAAGCGGTCCAAAATATTTACATTCCTCTTGTTCTATCGTCTGACAAGTTTTTAGCAGTCACACGAGAGTTGATCGCACACGAAAAAAGAGAGAACAAAGTGCTGCGGGCCAACAAAATATAAACACTTGTGCACGTGACCACATGCATTTTCAGGCACTATTAACTCCGTTCTCAAAAGCGTTATCTAAGGACTGTGCTGTTGGAAACATTATCATCACATTTTGAACGATTAAATGATCTTTTATCGAAAGCTTAAACAAATGCAATGTGCAACAAGTTATGATAGCTCTTGGAAGTTTGTTCCAAAGCTTTGAGCAGTGTAGTAAGAAGAAACGCTCCCTAATTCGCATATTGAACTTTGGAATCTTGACCATTGTCTCCTTATTTCGTAGCTCGTAGCTAGTTTTAACGGACATATGGACACATTTAGCATAATTGTGCATGTGATGGTGAATTATTCTGTATAGGAAACACAAGTTCATCTTCATTATCCGTAGCCAAAGTGGTTCAAGTCCAAGTTTTTCACTGCGATCTCTGTAGGTCATCTTGGAGGAATATCCCCACAGCTTCTTTGTAAAGCGTCGCTGTACCCTCTCAAGAGCATGCTGGTCAAATTTCCGCAGATTCGGCTGTAGTAGTGAGAAGTATTCCATGCCAGATAACACATATGTTTTGTAAAGCCAGCTACGAGATTCTGTGAGTTGAAATTTATGACAGATATAGCCAATAGTCTTCATGGCTTTCGAAACTTGGAAGTCACAATGTTCCGAAAAGTTGAAGGTAGTGGAATACCGCACACCCAAGTCTCGAATCACTTTGCACTGTGATATAGACGTGCCTTGTAATAATAGACTGACTGGTGGAACTTCGCATTTGTACGACAGAATATTACACTTGTCGACGGAAAAGGACATCTGCCACAGTTTGCACCAGGATTCAAGTGCCGATAGATCATCCTGAATGTGGCACAAGGCTGCGCGGTTATCTGCACGTTCTTGTGAGTAGACGATTTTAATGTCATCAGCAAATAGAAAAGTAGCACCATGTCTTATCCTATGAAATACATCGTTGACGTAGAGGAGAAAACAAATTGGACCAAGTACACTTCCCTGAATTACTCCACTGGTGACTGCTTTCGGTTTAGAGCCGCGGTCCCCAATACGCACCACCTGATGTCTGTCAGTTAGGTATGACGACAACCAAGAAAACATTGGTTCTCTAATGCCTATTTCCTTCAGTTTGAGGAGTAGTCTTCGATGCGACACTCTGTCGAATGCTTTTTGCATGTTTAAGAACAGGACAATAACACTGTTGCCTTTGTCTATGGCAGCCGTTGTGTGGTTTAAGAAGTCTGTCTGGCATGTCGCACAAGATCTGCCCTGCAAAAACCGTGTTGTGAATTGTTGGTGACGTTTTACTTATTCAAGAAAATAAGTAATTCATCTTTCACTATCCTTTCCATAATTCTAGATATTACAGGTGTGTGATTGATGGGGCGATAGTTTTTAATTTCGTGAACGTTTCCATTCTTATGCAGCGGGATAACAACGGAAGTCTTCCAGTGATTAGGATATACTGCACTGTTAAAAGAGAGCGTAAAAATGTTGAGCAATAGAAGAGGCAAGTCGCTCCCACCGTTTTTTAACAAACAAGGGGGAATTCCATCAGGTCCTGGGTAAGTCGAGGAAGACAAGCGGGAGACTTGACCAGAGCATTTTGCAATAGTGAATTCTACTGTGCATAAACTTTCAGCAATATGTGGTGTGACAAGCGCTGGTGTGGCTAGCGGTTCATCAACCATTGATTCGGCGAAATAGGCGCTGAAAGTCTCACATATATCACCCGGAGCATCAGGATATGTGCCATCCGGCATGATGATAAAATTGATGGAATTACTGCGATGCAAACCTCTGGCACGAAACAGTTTGGACAGTTCCGTTGTTTTATTCGGGCCATTCAAAGCTTTGTATTCTTCTAATATGAGATTGCGAACATTTAGATGCCCGAGTTCTTCGATGATCTTTGCCTGATGCAGTAGTAGCGCAAAGTCTGCTGTTAATCTGAATTTCCGCCGGATCTTATGAAGCTTGCGTGTGATATCTAACACTTTGCGATCGGGTTTTTGTTTTCTTAGGCGGGCACACTTTATAGGCACTAATGAATCAATGCAAAGACCGATGATGGCATAGAACACGTCTGCTGCTTTTTGAGGGCATGGAGAGAGGAGGAAATCATCCCAGTTCATCGAACGAACCATATCCTTAAACGTGTTCCAGTCGACGGAGTTGAATAAACGATAGTGCAGTGGGTGTGGTTCATTGGCTATGCGTAATCTTAAACAGCATTTGACCACCCGATGGTCGCTCCACAAGAATTCATTAAGGACCGTTACATTAATAGCAGGTATGCCCAGCGAGAAAATGAGATCAAGGATGCTGTTTCCTATGGTAGGTTTGGAGACATGTTGTTGCCAACCATTGATATGTATACAAGAGTTAAGCTTATGAAATTTCAGAGGAGCAGTTCCTGCAGACCATGCAATCGATGGCAGATTGAAATCACCACCGATAATCTTGTGTTTAAACGGAAGGTTTGAGGCACATTCAAATGCAAACGTCAAAACTAATAATTCCTCTTGGCTACAGTTTGGCGTGCTGTATATACAACCAACAAGTAGTTGCTGATGTCTGATCGTTATCGTAAGCCAAACTGACTCTTGCACATTATTCAGCACTGGATTCTCGAATGTCGTTGCTGCCAGCGATCGTTTCGCGTAAAGTACGCATCCTCCTCTTCGACGACACTGCCGATTTCTCATAAACATTTCATATCCGAAAATGGTTAGCTGGGTGTTAGACATGTCGTCATTGTACCACGACTCAGTTATAAATTTTATGTCAGGATCAGTCACAGAAACAAATGAGCGTAGTATGTGGATCTTGGAATGAAGCGAACGAACAGCAATCAAAAATATTAACATAGATGCGAGATGTGAAGAACGTTGTTTACGCTGCTTTATGAGCATTGGGTCCGATAGCTTTGTGTCTGTGCCCATGCTAAAAATTGGTGAAACAAGGCGTGAATTGACACCTTCGTTGAAAAGGGATTGGAAGGTAACCACAGGGGAGGAGGTTGTGACTGAGTATGGCCCTGTAGAAAATGGGATACGGGGGCAGGTCCATGGTTGTCATAGCAGCTCATGAGGGCAGGAGGATTACAGAGCGGGCTTCCATGGAACTCGCTAGTGGACGCTAAATTTCGAGGCTGTGTCGCCTGCGTCGTTGCCCTAATAGGTTGTTGATTGTGTAGATTGGTGAAATGAGTAAATACGCAATCGTCATTTTCATCGTGGAATGTAACCTGCTTAGGTGCGCTGGAGTCGTAAGGCTTCACTATAAGTGGTGGAGGCACACTAGTGTCAATCCATGCAGCTCGAACAGAATACATCGTGTTTTTTAAACATGAGTCCGGATTTTGGTGATAAACAGATAAATCGCGTTCAATCCGCAATGATGTTGGGGCACCTTGTGTGCCTTCATGGCCTTGATCAATGGATGGATGGCTATTCAGGCAAGGCGATGCTATGGATTTATCCGGTGACATTCTCGATAAATCCAAGTCAACCGTCATCATACAATCGATCCATTTTCCTGAGTCCTTAGATGTCTTAGATGATCCTGTATACTGGCCAGAGTAGACTTTTGGCGGGATAACACAGGCTGAAGTTTGTGGCTGTGATTGAATATGGGGTTCAACGGGTACTGCAGTTGGTTTTGTCTGAACCGCATTGTTTCCTCTTTTCTGGCATGAAACAGCATTGAAGAAGCTTTTAGGATTACCGGAACTGGCTTTTTGAATGGCAGTACTGTGCACAACCGCAGCGCTGGGGTTTGCAGGCATTTTGTGTTTGGTCGGCTTATCACGCTTAACCGTGAAATTTCGTTCTGGTGGATGTGTGCCGGTGATCAATTTTGTGGCTGGCATAGCCTAAGTGCCGAAACTAGGCGTACTCCTAGACACAGCAGATAACGGGCTAGACTGATCCGTGTGATCAAGCGATCTAATTGGAGTACCAGAGTTGATTTCGTTCTTCGCCACGTTATCCGTAACTGCAGCAGGCGTAGAACAAATGCCAAACTTGTCGCTGCCACCAACAGAAACATTTTCAGAATGGGGTTTAGCAGTCGGGTTTGCTTCTAGCTGTCGTCTTCTAAGCTCCCGCTGTAAGGGGGTTTTGTCCTCTATTATTTTCAGACGTTTGAAAGTCGTATTACGCTGACTCAAATTGCAATTTCGAATGAATTGTCTAGCAATTAGTTCATTTTCAAACTGGAAAAGTATGGGACAGTCATAGCGTATAAACATTTTACGTAGCCTAGTGCAGCTGGAACAACAAGTTTGCATGCCGCACGCAGACAGCAGAACTCTCTGAACAGTTTTCATAGGTAGCTTGTCAGGTACATTAAAAACCACAGCATTGCGTGAGCAACGTACTCGATTCTGTACTTCGGTCGAAATTGAGTCAATCAGCGAGCTACATTGTGTGATAGGCATTTTACCAATATCTGAGAGCGAATCAAATAAGGCAAACAGACTATGCATGGGCTGCAGCATAGATGTGAGCGTGTGAACTTTTAATGATAGCGCAGCATACGCAGTTTCAGCTACAAAGGGACATTTTTCAGGTGTCTTTTTCAGGTCAGCAAGAAATGCACAACCATCTGTCACAGCGCCTACACTCTTTCGGTTGCTTTTTCTGCTACTACCGCCGGATGTTTTGCGTGGTACCTTGGTTTGTTCGCTGAGCTTCTGAACTAAGATGGGGACATCCTTGTTTACAGCACAACTTTTTCTCAAGGCGCGTGTCCTTACTGCAGACATGAGAGAAAACCAAACGTAATTTTCACGATAACAAAAATAAAAATGGCTCTGAGCGTGGTTGCTAACTGTTAATAGTGAGAAAGTGAAACCAGAAAATTGGACGAATCAGGAGGAACAGAGGGAACGCACCACAGTTGACTAGCAAAATCCACGCCTTCGTGTAAGTTGTGCACGTCTGTCACCAATGCCCTTTGTCTCCCGAAGGCTCAGTGTCAGGTCAGTTGCAAAGTTGATTTCGTGTCACGACTGGCCACGCACACGGTGCGCTCGGGTCACATGTTATCGGATCACATCGGCGAGATGCGTCAACCAAGCGAACGACTTGCGAGTTATCAATCGATTTACGGTGCTGTTGGCTTTCGGGCGGTGTTTGTCACCGTCAGCTTTTTCTCAGTGCGTCAACGGTCACACTGTTGGCAGTAGATTTCTTTCGATATCTGGCTGGTATGAAAGCCAATCGAGATGGCTAAGGGCTTTTCGATGGCACTCGAATTTGTCTTGCAGTTGAGACCAGAAATAGTCTTGTCGAGTTTAGAATAAACGGAAGGCACTAAAAAGTGCCGATTGACGAAAGATGCTAATCCGTAGAGAAGCAGTTTGTCACAGTTTTTGCAGAAACCGACAGGAATATATCCAAAAAAACTGCAACAAAATATTCCTCACACGAAATCCAATGAAATGATGTATGAAACTCCAAGTTTTGGCGAGTTTGCACGAAGAAATCAAGAAAATTGTCAGAGCTCACTGTAACGCTCACTTGCAGCGTGGTTGGCTAACCAACAACTGAACGAGCTCCAGCGCCACAGAAGAAGCACGGACACTGTTGTGCTGGCGGGGGATATAAACGCACAAGTTGGAAAATTATCCACAGATGAGCTGCATCTGAGCGGCCAACATGGTATAGGCTCCCGTAATGATAACGGTGAGCAGTTACTTCATTTGTGTGAGGATGCTCGCTTATTTCTTGCGAGCACTAATTTCAGACACAGCACCCGCCGGAGGTTGACTTGGCGCCCACCAGCCTCGAACCAGCTATGGACGCAATTCGATCACACTGCGATAAGTTACCGATGGAGAGGCTGCGTCCAGAACTGTCGCTCGATTTGCAGCACAGGTGTGGACACCGACCATGCACTAATGTGTGCTGACCAGCGTATGCGCTTTGGCGGATGCCTACGACGATTTTGTGAGCGCATTGACACCGGCAGACTGGCGAAGCCAGCTGTTCTAAATGCCTATCAAAGTACGCTGTCATGCGAGTTGGATAAACGCTCACTGGTCTCATATTCACCAGACGTTATTAGCAGCAGGAAAATCCTCATGTGGTGTGTCTAATCGTCAACATAGACATTGGGTCTCTTCACAGTCTCTGAAACTTATAGATGCTCACCGGCATATTCGGCTGGAAGCGAACAAAATGAAACTCGCAAAGTGCTGCGGGCAAAACTTCGTGCTAACCTGAAGAGAGACCGCGAATCCTGGTGGTCTCATCGTGCAACAGAGATGGAAATGGCCGCTGCCCTTTTTAACCATCGTAAATTATTCCGTCTGATACGGGAAACGGGCAGCGGGAGACGTGGTGTTAGTGAAACTATACGTGACGAGAGTGGACAGCCTATCCACAACTTAGCGAAACGCTTAGAGCGTTGGGCTGAGCACTTTCAAAGGCAATTTAATCGGTCGGAATTGTTAGATTTCTCGCCGGCTACTGATCACCACACTCCCTGGGCTGTCCCTTTGGATCCACTCTCTCGCTCAGAAGTCGAACGTAAGATCGAACTGTTGAAGTTGATCAAAGTCGCGGGACCTGATGACCTTCCCCCAGCCCTCTTCAAATTCGGGGGACCTGCTCTTGTGGATGATTTACACGAGTCACTAGTGAAACTGTGGGAGCAGGAAACTGTCCCAACCGATTGGAGCCGCTCCACCATAGTCCCAATTTTCAGAGGAGGCTCACGATCGGAATGCGGCAGTCATAGAAGAATCAGTCTGATCTCCATCGCCTCCAAATTGTTTGCCTTTGTCATCCTTCACCGACTGACTGGCACTCGTGAAAGCCAGATTCGTGAAGAGCAAGCTGGATTTCGTCGAGGTCGCGGCTGCATTGACCACATCTTCACCTTGCGTCAGTTGTTGGAGCACCGTCACATACATTGGCGGCCCACCGTTGTCGTGTTCCTCGATATCAAGGGTGCATTCGACTCGGTGGATAGACATGCACTTTGGGAGTGTCTACTCAGAAAAGGTGTACCTGAGAAATATGTGAATATTATTCGAGCATAATACGCGCGTAGCTCGGGCAGAGTGAGGGCTTACGACAAGTTGTCGTCGCCCTTTAATATCTCCAACGACTTGAGGAAAGGATGTCCGCTGTCACCTTTCCTCTTCAAATTCGCTATTGACGAAGTCATGGAAATCGCGTTTACAGGACGTGACTTAGTTGTGGATCTGCCCCCAGGAGAATGACTTCTTGACTTAGAGTATGCTGAGGATATTGCCCTGATCTGTGACAGCCCACAAATGTGTAAAGCGGCACTGGACAGATTAGCACTAGCTGTCCTTCACTTCGGGCTTTGCTTCGCATCCTGGCAGTATCCCAGCCCACATACAACCATGACATATTCTTCAAACATAAAATTCACCCTCCATCGGCCGCCTCGCAGATTATCAAGAGTCGCCTTATCTGCTGCATACAGCAGGGCGGATAAGCGAAAACATGCTTCTGCTGGCGGCTCCCTTCTTTCTTTTCCATCTTTTTCTCTTACTCCCATCCAGACCCCCATTACTAACATTCCTTATATAATTCTCAGCTTAATTGAGAGCAACCGAAATGCCACTGGAGTAGTACCATCTGCAGCCACCATCCCACAGCACCTATCGGACGCCTATCGGCAAAAGTCCCGTTTCCATGGCGACATTCAACGTCCGCACTCTAAGGCAAACAGGTCAGCCGGCTGCACTCGCAAGCACCTTGGACACACTGGGTTTTGATGTGTGTTGTGTGTCCGAAACTAGGAGTAATGACCCTAACGAGGTTATTGAATTTACTGCACCCAGCTTATCCTTTCGTTATTGATTGCACGCATCCAGAACCGCCGATGCGGCGCTCACGGGTCAAGCTAGTGTAGGTATCATTCTCAGCTCCAAGACTGAGTCATCGTTGGTTGATTGGATTCCGGTGAACAGCCGTTTATGTGCAGCCCGTTTGACGACATCAGTTAAGGTGAATACGCGAAGTAAAACAAAACGCTGCTTGTTTGTGATTTCCGTTAATGCTCCCACCGGCTGTAGTTCTAATGTAGTCAAGGACACTTTCTATCACGAAATGAACGCCCTACTACGCAGTGCTATTAGTTCAGATATCATAGTATTTGCAGGGGATATGAACGCACAAGTAGGGCGGCTGAGCTCTTCTGAAGCTCAGCTGGGTGGTAATTATGGACTTAACTACGAACAGACTGACAACGGCGAGCGTCTGCTGCAACTGTGTGCCGAACACCAGTTGTTTCTTACTAGCACTGCTTTTAGACACAGTGGGCGCCAAAGTGCCACTTGGCGTCCTCCTGTAGCTGGCCAGCAATGGACCCAAATTGACCACATTGTCATAAGTTACAGGTGGCTCGGTTCCATTCTGGATTGCTGCTCGTACTGGAGTACCTGTGTCGAACCTGATCATGCCTTCGTGCGCTGTCGTTTCTCCATGAACTTTACCGGGAGGCGCACATAGCGTCTCCCCCGATTGGCAACGGAGAAATTGTCTCAGCCCTCGGTCAGGCAAGCCTATCAAGAAGCACTGCATACCGAACTCTCGCTGTCTTGTCCTAATGACACTGAGCTTCAAGGGAATAGGATCTCGGCCACCATGCATGACGCAGGAGCATCTGTTTGTGGCACTATCAGTCGTCACCGCACCAGTCACTGAATATCCGAGAGGTCCGTGAACCTGTTGGAAGCTAGAAGACACCTCCCGGCTGATTCTGAACACAATGTGACCAGACGGGCTATTAGGCGTGAACCAAAGCAGAGCCTACGTGCTAACAAGGAAGCCTGGTGCATCAGACGGGCTCAAGGGATGGTGGAGGCAGGAGCAGTAGGAAATTACAGCAAGCTCTTCCAGCTGATCCGCACCACTGGTCCCAGAAAACCAGGCGGCCGTGAGACAATCAGAGAGAGAGCGGGTGCGCTGATACACAATAAGGAGCGCCGTGTGGCTCGATGGGCGAAACAATTTCAAGATCAGTGCGGCTGGCTCCCTGCTCCCGGACCTCTTCCTATTCAGGTGATGCAGGACGTGCCATGGAAGGTTTGTTTAGAGCCTCAGTCGGAGGTCGAGGTTAGAAACGCAATCACAGTCCTTAATCGTTTACTTGCCGCCGGCCCGGATTCCCTCCTACCTGCACTATTTAAGCATAGAGGTGAGGTCCTCTGCAAAGCACTGACCACCCAATTCGAACGTATTTGGAAGGAGGAGAGGATCCAGGCTAATTGGAGCCGATCGATTATAGTGGCAATATACAAGAAAAGCAGTCGCACAGACTGTTCTAACCACAGGGGTATTAGCCTAACGCCAGTTGTGACAAGATTATTGGCCTCGATTCTCGTTCGTCGCCTCAAGGCGGAACAACAATGTCGGATTAGGGAAGAACAGGCCGGTTTCCAACAAGGGCGTGGCTGTATAGACTATATATTCACTTTGCGGCAGGTGCTAGAGCAGCGCCACCCATAACGCAGACCGACAATAGCTGTGTTCCTCGATTTCAAGAGTGCGTTCGATTCAGTCGGTCGATCGACTCTGTTCGAAATACTTGCGCGGAAAGGTGTTCTCATGAAATATGTGAACATCCTTCGTGCACTAAACTCGAACACCACAGGCCGCGTCAGGGTCAACGGTGACCTATCGGCTAGCTTTCCGACCACAAGTGGCGTTCGTCAGGGTTGTCCGATTTCCCCATTTTTGTTCGATTACACCGTGGATTCTATCATGGAGTGTTCCCTGACGGAATCGCACGATTTAAGCGTTGAAGTGCTGCCTGGTGAAAGCCTAGTTGATCTAGATAATGCAGACGATATCATCTTGCTTTTCGACAATATTGCGGCGGCCCAATCAATCCTGAATAGCCTGTCCAGAGTAGTCCTGTTATTTGGTATGCACTTCGCACCTTCAAAGTGCAAAGTGTTGCTGCAGGACCACCAGTCGCTTGATGACCCCTTGACGCTTGCTAACGAGGAACTCGAGTTGGTTAATCAATTCACATATCTTGGCAGTTGCATCGCCAATGATGGGCGCATAGAAACTGACGTGAGCTCTAGCATTGCAAAAGCCATAGCTACCTTCTTGAACCTGAGGCATCTTTGGTGACAGGAATGAGTTTCCCTCCGTCTGAAAGGCCTTGTACACAAGGCCACAGTGAAGGCCGTTCCGCTCTATGGTAGTGCGACATGGCCCCTTCGGTCTGAAGATCTGAGGCACCCTCAAATCTTTGATCATCGTTGTCTGCGAAGCATTGCTGGAGTCGGATGGCACCAGCGTGTCCGCAACGATGATGTGCGCAGGCAAGTACTAGTTAGTGATAATCATGCTAGCTCCCTAGAACAACAGATAGCACTGAATAAGTTGCGTTGGCCCGGGCACGTGCTACGTATGCCTGGTCACCGCTTACCTAAGAGGGCCTTGTACAGTCTGCCAGGTGTAGGGCAGTACAAGGCTCGAGGTGGACGGAAGTTGACTTGAGAGCGGGAAATGAAGTCAGTGACGACCAAACTGGGTGCCGTTGGTCCGTCTCGCCTTCCGGGCTGGAGTCCACGTGACTCGCCTTGTGCTTGGCTCGAGACTTTACAGGACATGGCTTACAACCGACACCAGTAGCGCGTCTGCTGCCTTCTCCTAATCGGATTGTCGGTTTAAAGTGTGTTTGGTGCTGAGTTATCATCTGCGAGGTGATGTCTGATTATGACGAGTGGCAGTGAAAGCCGCAAGGAAGCTGTCTCGCCGCTGCCGCCTTATCTTTGCACGATAGCTGGCTGTTTGTGACAGCATGTTATCTACACAAGATGTAGGCACCTTGTCAATAAATGTTAGCTAAGGGCATTAAGGTATTCAGGTAAGTCCCCTTCTCTCCCTCTTCTTATTCTTTATTTCATAGGTCCTCATGGTTGGATGGCAGCGAATCATCAGTTCAAATGACTGATGTACTGCTGTTGAGGATGATGATGATGATGATGATGATGACGATGATGATGATGATGATGATGATGATGATGATCAAAATGCAATGCGTTACTTCAAGATTTGTCTGGACTGCCTCCTACTCTGACCCTTGGCGAGGATCAGCTAGAAGTCGTTCAAAAATTCAACTACCTGGGAAGTTGTATCAGCGCCCGTGGGATTCAAGATGAGATCACGAATCGTATAGCAAAAGCTCGGGGAGCATTTGCTAACCTTCGCCACTTATGGCGGCGGCGCGACATCACTCTCACCCTGAAGGGTAAAGTGTACAATGCAGCGATACGTTTGACCATACTGTACGGTTGTGAAACCTGGCCGCTTAGAGCAGCGGACCTGAAGAGGCTAGTTACGTTCGACCACCTGTGCGTTCGTAATTTAGCTCACATCTGGTGGGAACACCGCGTGAGCAACGAGCTTGTTCGACGCCTCGTTTACGGCACAGGAAAAGGAACTGAACCGCTCAACACCGTTATTTCACGCATCAGGCTCCGGTTGCTCGACCACGTGTTACGCATGCAAGCCCACCGACTCCCGCGACGTGCATTGTTTGCGCGCCGGGGGTGTGGATGGAAGAAGAGGAGGGGTGGCCAAGCGATGACTTGGTCCAGAGGAATGAAGACCCGCACTTCTGAGCTGGCCTCAGTTGGAGCATCTCGGCTCCCTGGTTGGGGTCCGAAAGACGATGAACACGTTCGGTTGGACACAATTGCTGATATGGCTAGGAGCCGAGCTCAGTGGCGTTCGTGCTGTGAGTTTCTTTGTCCCACTCCATCCCTCTTATCCTCTCCCTCCAACCACGATCTCATTATTTAGCCTTATATAATTTTGCGTAATAATTTTTCGGTGCAAAGCAGCCGGCTAGTAGCTTACCGGAACGATGCCCATCCGTTACCGGTTGCTCAGCCAGGTTGCACCAGTTGCTTTTCTTCTCTCCTTTTTTCTATGTATTGCGGCACAGTAGCTGAGGTGTTCCCCACCTCCAGCTTACGTGTAGTATGAGGATGATGATGATGAAATTGTCCATAATCCTGTGATTTCTTGTCATCTCTGAATAAAAATTGTCTCTAGGGCTTGCGCCATGTAAATATTACAGATTGACGTTCTTCGGGTGCGGAAACTTTAAAAGAAGCTGGAGAGCAGTTAGATATTTCTAATTTTTCAACAGCTAACCTCATCCGCCCGGTAAGCAAAAGAACCGGAAACAGCAGATTCCAGATAAGTGCGTGAGGAAACATTGTCACTTCCCGAATTTTGTCATTCAGTGGTGGTCCAATAATTATGTCTGTTCCAATCTCGTCAGCATCACCTTCCAACTATGCTTGAGCTGTATCAAGTACAAGTTGATCTCATCCCCACTGTCACCTGCAATCAAATATTGCATAATTTCGTCATCAGCAAGGTGAAAATGTCGCACTATATCGAATTCTGAAGTAGAACAAGGGAATCAAGCAAGAACGTCTAATCAATCTTGTCCTATATACATCCACACATTGGGACAAATGTGTCCCTTCAAGATTATCATGTGATCTTAAATCCATTTGCAAATATTTTAGAAATTCACATCAATCTTTAGCATCCGCACAAAGGAATTCATAAATCCCAATAAAAATATATCCTTATTAAGTGTTTTGTTCAGAAAATGCTGTTTAAATGACTTGCAGCACATGACGTAATGCAATCACTTGCCGATCGTTACAAAATGATAGTTTGAAGCACACAGATTATATAACTGTCCAGTAACGGTGTCCTATAACCTGTTGCGTTTGTTTCAAATCGTTTTCCCATCATTCTGTGTGTGAATAACATACGGGCGCATTTTAATATGTGGGACATATTTATCTCTTATGCTTTAGAGGGTTAAACGGTGGATAGTTCACTATGCATTGGAGACTCTGGATAATGACACCAAAACACAGAGGTGGCTCCTGATATGCGAGGATGAACTATCGCCCCATTAATCATACTGTGGCAGCCTCAAAGACACTGGACAGAAATGTGGAAAATGGACTTGTTCTATTCTTAACGTGATTAGACCTGGTAAACTACGCACAACACGGCTTTCTCAATAAGAAATCCCGCATAACCTATCGAATACAGTTATTCGAACACATAACATCGGTTGCTGACAGTGGTATGGCAGTTAGTGTCATTTTACTAGACATGTACATAGCCTGCACTCTTACGGAGTCAGCAACCCATTTTTAAGCTGGTTTAAATCATGCGTAAAAAATGGGACACAAGGTTAAAATAGGTCATTAACTCTCCGCCTCGACTGAAGTTGCAGGCGGAGTTGTCCAAGACAGTGTTCCTGGACCACCACTCTTCCTAATTCACATAAATAACATACATGCTTCCATCAAAAATAAACAAGCATACTTCTTTCCGGACGGTATTAAACTCGTCTAATCATTTCCACCTTATAGTCTTGAGTCGGGGCTTAAAAACATATATGAGGACTTAGCTGCGCTGGACACTTGGAGCAAAAATTGGTCCATGAAATTCTCCGTTTAAGAAGCGCAAGTGCTTGAGTATGGATGCTGCATACCGGATGGCTCCATCACCCAGGCAGGTACAAACATCCTAAACTCCTCTTCAGTTAGGCACCTCGGAGTAATATATTCCGCAATGCGAAACTTCCTGAACATCTCATATCAGATCGAATTTTACCGTTAACAAAATACCTTACAACGCTTTCCAATTTTAGATGTTCGCTTTAAAGAAACCTAAATGACACACTACCCTCTGTTTGACATATAGTGCATTTTGAATTAAATCGAGCTCCTGTTCTTACCATCTTTGCGATAGGTAGCCACCTAAGCTCAGGGGAAGCGGTTACATGTGTGATGCAACGCGTCTCCTCTACAGTACGCGAAAATGGACGTCCGGTGAAGTTCCAAACAAAGCACTCAAAGGGGAACTTGAAAACCGGGAACGAACGAGTGCCCGGTATCCCTAAGTAAAAGGTGTTCATAAGGATGCCATTCAAATCAGACTAAACTGGCACAAGATTCCGTTGTCATCTCCGACAATTGACAGCATAGGTATTACGTTGCTGAGCATATGGTTTGGCAGCAAGTTAAGATGTTGGTTTAAATCCACGCTGGACATGACAGACACTTTCATTTCACTATAGGCGCTGCCTGCGTATTGTGTTATTGCAAGCACTGAAAATGCAGTGTAAGCATGCGTCGTGGAGCCAATGTCATCGTCCTGCAAGGCTTCAGGATCTCGCTGCTTTCTAATGACAGTATGTAGGTAGTAGCTTGCACATCGACAGCATTGTATGTCACTGCGTGCAAATCTGGCTGCTTGCTTGGCTGCCTGTTATTGTTGTTCACGTCTATGCTAGCGTTCACGGATCCCGCTGTAAATTATTCACAAGAGGCTGGAAGGACTTCGGTAAATTAGAGAACAGGGTTTTGCTGGTTTCCGTAGTTACCTGAATTACTCGAGTGAAATAAGTGCGCCGGGACGATATATTGGCCCCGCTGTGCAGCCTTCAACGATGATGCGGCATTTAACTAAACGGCAGTTTTTGTAGCAGTGATTTGTCTCGTTGTCAGCCTTGAAGCTAGCTGTCAAGTCACTGGATTGAATGGAAAATTTCCAGCTGCATTCAGATTCATTTAAATGGTCCCATTTTGTGAGCTACTTGTGACTTCCAGACTGGGAAGTATCAGCGGCTTCGCTCCATCTGTCTTCTGTTTGAAAGGTCGGTTGGTTATCACGACGCACAGTGCTTATATGGTAGTGCTTTCTGTAATCTTTCAGGACTTATAACAGGTCCTCTCGCCGTCACAGTGTCTACGAACTGAAGGAGTACGCGGCAACTGCGGTGTTAGCCATGTGAGCGTACGAATTCACTATTATTCTTCTTCGCCTCAGCTCATCCGGAATGCAAAGAAATGAACAGGCATGTGGGGTATGTGATCAGCAGGCTTATCAGAGCACATTATCGATGTCTTCGGTTTCACACTTCATGTAAACGGCGACAGTCTTATTATCAGACAATGTGCTATAACGCGCTGCTTTGTTTGACATAATGGAGTTTTGCCAGGATATAATGCAGTAGAAATTATGGTTTTATATATTTATATATGTATATATATACAACCACGGCTACTTAAACTCCCTACATACGCGGCAGTTGCCAAATATGTATGCCCGTTATTTCTGCAATTACTTCTTCTTCAACACAAAGTCACCTACAATGTCCGATCGCGGAGAGCACATTATCCTAACCGCAAGGTTATTAGCAATGCACTTGTTCCCAAATGCTCACACATATATTTCACTCTCAAATAATCCGTGATTACCATGGCTCACACAACAGTGAAGCGAACTCTGATTCCGCCAATTATGTACGTTCTCATTACTTTTAATTGACGTCAGATGGATTATCAACAAAAGGTATTTCCCAGGCATGTTTACACATTTAAACAATCCACAAGCAATCCTCTTCATCGAGACGTGGTACCTTGCTGACGTATTATACTGTAATCCAATTACCTCCCTTTAACCCCTTGTGCGTGAAGATCGCTGTAAAAGAATAGGTGTAAGATGCCTCATGCAACTCCATCACATATGTACAGCTGAACGATTTGAACGTCCACAGCTGGCAAATATCCCTGATTCACTCTGGTTCTCCGTCTCAAGAGCCTCGGTTTGCTTGAAGCTGCCAAATTCATCAATCGTGAATGTTGTTCGTATCATCTCAGCTATTTATTTTGCATAGGATTAGACGCACAAACAGAGCATAATTGTAAGTGAGTTCACGATAATGAAGAAACATTGGTCTCACCAGACCTTATTGTCTATACACAGCTTTCATGTATTCAGTCAGAGTTGGTTGGACACAATGGGTTACTATACCGACAAGAATGACGAACACATTAGACGTGATGTTTACATTGGATATGGCCAACGTACAGAGAGACGTATAAGAGAACATCCCTGGTAACGACGGCAACATGATACTTCTAAGCTTCACCGTTCAATGACCACCAAACAAGTACATACTACCTACTACACCAGCCGCAGTATTAACTAGAAATCCTTCGGTAAAGTTATCCGATCCTGTGATTGAGATACCTTATTTCTCTCCAACAATAGATGCACAGCCGTGGAGCACTTCTATCTTCAGTTTCAGCCTGTCATAACCCTCGTTGCTGCAAAAGAAAAACGAATTAGTGATATATAAAAAGGCGCAGCGGAGCCTTCGATGAGTCAGAAATCCAGCAAGACCATCAAACGCTAAAGAAGGACAACATATTTTACAATGAATCCACAGATGTGCCGACTAATCTCTGAAATCAAGCACTTACTCTTAATGGGGAGAACACATGAAGAGAAAGCCAACTAAGAATGATAAGTAGTACAAAAGACCTGGTCTGAGTCCTCCGTCAAAGAACAACGAACGCTTTCATTGATCACTGTAATGATGTACGACATCCAGGAACATTTAGCGCTTCTCCACCCACATGACCCTTGACACTAACGCTATAACTACACTAAGGCTCCATCTAAATTGCTATTGCTCTCCGCAATATCCACCAAGCAATCCCTTCTACAGAACTGTGATCAATTCTGGAAGCTGCTGACATCCCCAAACGCCATGGAACTGAGAGGGCCTAAATTGTCACTGCTCCTTTGTATATGTTTGCGGTTTCACTGGAATCCAAGTAATCTGCAGATAAATGGAAATTTTCATTCAACAACCCTCGTCATAATGGTTGCGCAAAGCAGGAGATGATAAATAACAGGCCAAGCGAAAACACTCATATATTTGTCGGATTGCTCTAGAAATCGCTACAATATGTGTGAGGAAATTCATCAACTCACTGGAGCTAATAATAATAGACAGGTCTTAAAATGGTTTCCTTGACTAACGATCGTACACATTCTGGTAGTTGCACTACCTGAACTACATACCGGACTCGATTGGCTGAAAATATGCCATATAAATTCTATGCATACACATGTAGAAAACTTTCAATCGGATGCCTCAAAAACGTTTACCGAATCACATAGAATACTTTGAAGTACGCAGCAATTTAATGGGTTGGCTATCATCATACCTGAACGGTTCCATTAAAATAGTCAAATTAGGCGTCTATTGCTCTTCCCTGCGTCCCATTACCAGCGGGATTAAACAAAGATGCGCATAATAAATTATTTCTCTTCCTTGTGTTAATGATGGCAGTTCCGCTTACGAACATGGTGTGCCGCATTTATTTGTTGGTGATATAACATTTATCCACAAATATCGAGGAGTTGGGCTACCGAATGTACTAATACTCATTCAAGAATACATTCATTCGCTTGAGACTTGGTGCAACAGGTGGATGAAAACTTTTTAAGCACAACTGTCGGATATCATATGTTGCTGTCGCTTGACATCCGAAGTATCTATTGCACGTAACAGCGAACGCATCTGTGTACGACGGTCTACCCGTGACCTCGGAATCAAATATTATTGCACTTTCAGGTTCTTAGAACAGATTGAGTACCACATAGCACGAACCAGCAAATGCTTCGCTAACTCCTTTCATAACATGCATGCAAACACAGCTACAGTTGAACTATGTGAAATCCTTAAACATCCCATCCTGGCGTATCGCAGTATACTCGGAGGGGATATGAGGAAATCAGACAGAACAACGATAGAAAGCCTTCAACGGTCATGTACTAAGCACGTATTAAGACATGTCCTATTCTAAACTGTCGGGAGCAATGCCAGAATCTCCATGTCTCTCCGCTTTGGCTGCGGAAGCTAAAATACAACTGGAGACTTCATCGAAATCTGATTCATGACAATACCCATTGCAATCGATTTGTCCGTAATATTGTAGGTCAATTGGACGCGGGACCAAGGTAAAAGAACCATACTCTGATTATACCACGAGGTAAGTCAGATTTGTGGTCTAACTTTCTTCTCACCATGTATGCTTCGTTGGGAAACCTTTGCCATTTATCATCAGGTCGTGTGAGACTGTGCAATCACATGACAGTAAGTTGAGAAGCTACCTCTGCCTGGATGCCGTTATGTCGTTTTAGTCGTGTGGAGGGATTTTGTACATCTATTCAATGAAGGCCCAGATAAAGACAAATGGGTGTAATATCATTAATTCCTGCAATATAATTAGACATCAGTGTCTTCAGCATACCAACTTGCAAATTCGCCTCTTGCCATTGCATAAGACAAATATATGGGGCAAATACCTCGCCAGAAATGCAGACGAATATAAGGATACAACTTGTCATTGCTCTTGAAAGAGCATGACATCACCTGTGCGTGTAGGTTCTGTGCCAAATATTGTCACAACTTGTCACTTGATGAGAAATTTGCCCATTATTTTTACTTATTATTATCATTCTTATCTTCATGCGGCATATTGTTTCGACCAGAGGCAATACTAACCTGGGTCCCAAATGTGACACTTGTACTGTGCACTTTGATGCGAACACAAATTGTGCGCTCGGTACGTTACGTACTCGAGCATAGGGACACCGGCTACCGGCCGGGTCAGAATAACAACCAATGGTAAGTCTTTCCGACAAAAGAGTAGTTAAAGTGGTGCTGACGGAGAACGTGCAAACACCTCATCCTAGGTTGATCAGCTACATTCAGGAATATTGTTGGTGAGACGTAACATTGACACTCATCTCTGTCTTCCTGCCTTTAACACCAATGTGTCAACATACTCGGAGCATACCTGTCACTCATAGACGCATACATCTATCCCTGGGCATACATCCAGGATTAGCATGGGTTTATATCCCATGACTAATGAGAGTGTCACTGATTTTGCGTGCATGTAACCCCTCAGGGAGAGAATGAATTTATACGCGCGCGAACTTTAATTCACCAAACCTTTTTTGATTTTTGTAACACGCTTACTTTATTGCGCTTTGCGTGAATTTCTGTAAAGATGTATACTTCACACGACTTGAAGAGGCTCTTTTCAAGGACGTTTTTTTTCTCTTTTCCGGCCTACAGAATAAAGTTTAGTATTTCAGTGCTTTGTTAATTGCGAGACCAGGATATTTATTTTGTCGTCTACCGTACACTATCCATGGATTTGTCTACATGGGTCGAATAATATTTTGAAGATTGGACAGATAAAAAGCGCACCTAATGGGAAATAACAGAAGGATTATTGTTACTGGCCACAATTTTGCACTGTATGGTTATATAAGGAATTATATTCCGTTGTGAAATCAGGGAATAGCGTGTCTCGCATCGCAATGGTCCGAATCTAATCACGGGTTTTGAGTGCAACGTTATTAGTAAATAATAACTTTAAGTATAAAGGTCATCCAATGGTGCAAAATAACTAAAGTGATTTTGTTTTTATTGTGCTTTCAGAACCTCTGTTTGTTTGTTTGTTAGACACGCGAATGCGATGAAGATGGAAAGAGGCGGATACGATGAGTGAGCATGCGTACGAATAAGTGTCGAACACGTGATACTGAACGAACTGTATCACGATACTCCCTGCACCAAGGCCTGTAAATCAAATCATAATTTTATTCTCTGCTTCCGATGGGAGCACATCATCGGGGAACAATTGACAACGCTGACCGAACTGCATTAATTATCGCTAGCTCAAAAAAATCCTGGCGGACCTATAACCAAGTTATCTGCATAACGATCCGCTTTGGGTGTTTCACTCTCCGCCGATCTCCTGTCCACTGCCAGTGTAATCCTCAACACAAAAAGAAACACACGTGTTTTCGCTTGTAATGCATATTTAGTTTTTTGGGACAATGCGAGTTGCTGTCACTAGCGATTAAATGTTTCCTGGTTGTCGCTTAGGAAAAAGCAATGGGATTTTCAGCCTGCTGAAGGACAACGCAAAGTTCACAGTGACTTTCCGAGTGCTTGAACATCTGGAAGGCAAAAAGTCGGAGCGGATTTGTAGGTAATTGAGACACATGATTTGAAGCCACATGAGATTTTACGCACAGGCGGAAATCTACCTTAGGTAAAATTTATACTGATGATGAAAACGGTTAAGGATCACCATTCCACATGGTAGGATTTAGTGTCAACATGATTACAGGCGTATTCACTAGTACCATTCTCATCCCACTTCTTGATTTATGATCCACAGGCAATTACTGTTTTCTAAATGAGTTTCAAAAAGTATATGCAAACCAGGTTGTTAAAGTTAAGACAACTTATTATTCATTTCCACCAACCTATTAACTGATGTTGCGTTTGCCCCTTGCTTTTAGGTTTGATCGTGGCCTATTTAAGGCTTCATTTTTTCGTTTCAACTACAAGCATATAACGTCTGTGAAAAAATCAATTCGGCAACGATTTCGCCACTGTAATTTCAACCGGACTGGTCATGATCGACTAAGTAGAGTACTTGTGCAATCAGCAAATGCTGGTTCAATTAACACTAGACAATAATGAGCACTGATGGTTGTATGCTAGACCGTATACAAAAGAGCACCTTATGAACATAGAATGATAAATCAATACTAGATTAAAATACCGTTAAATTACATCGTTTTTCGGTTGTCCGAGCGTACTCATCAGTTATTATCGTAGTATCAACACCAACAAACGTGCTGCGAACGTTTCAATTATGCCCAAGATTATGACCTCATTAAGAAAAGCATATATTTCCTTTCAGATTTCAAAATTAAACGAAACAGAAAGCGGATATTTACTAGTTATCTATCGGATATTATAAACTTCATCCTGCTTTATTAGCATCACTGTGAGCTGATGAATTGATGTTTTTCATTTTCGTATATATTTAGCTGATAAAGACAAGGTAATAACAATATATTACTGTTGTGTGGGAGGTACTTTAGTGTTCCGCTGTGATGATATATATTTATAGCCTGCGTGATGGATTTAGACAGACTTCCGATTTCGCCTTGCGGGTCCAACTGTTTAATGTACCTGAGTATTTTCACCTGGGTAGCGATAAATTGGTCTGATATCAACGCGCATTTTGATGAATATTTTGTGGATCAACATACCTTGGGAAATCACTTTACTTGTTCCTCGTCTTAGGTACATGCTGGCACACAGCCACGGTTCTTTTACTAAGAAATTTGTTGGCGCAGTTGCTGAAGCATACTGCCCCTAGAAAAGATCTTTAGCTGCCTTACAGTTATTGATATTCCCCTTCATATCGTAAACAATTAAAGCTTTCGCCACTTCCACTACATATATCACCTAGGGCAGTTCATCGCTTTTATGCTTAAGACTGCTTGTTTAACTTTGGGAAAATCTTTGTCATAGTGGTTAACGCTACTTTTCCGTAATCTAGAAGTGGACTTGTTTGAATTTTGTAGGTAGCGTAATTAATCCCTTTAAAGTGTATGTTTCAAACAAAAGCGTTTTTCTCCGACGAGCTTGAGCTACCGCACGCTCAACGTTCTCAGCCAAGATAAGGGTGTTGGAGTAGTATATCCCTAGGTATGGTAGCGGGATAGTTGTTAATCGTCAATAATATAAGAACTCTGTGTGATGCCACAGTTGTTGGATACTATGTGGCAATTTTTAACGTAGGAATGATATATTCCACTTAGATTACCATAAATCAAACATATGTATATCATACCGGATTACGCTGAGAACATCTTTGACATCTCTACATTGACAGTGTAAATGATGGATATGTCATAAGTTAATAGAAGTGTGCTACCACTGAAACAGACTCCAAAGATATCATTCATACATAGTAGGAACAGTAAAGTGCAGAACACAGCCTAGTATCACGGCACTTGTAAAAGGATTTGGCGTGCATGCCTAATAAATATAGAAGTTGTTATATTTTCTGACGAGCGGGATGCGTTCCAATTTGTGGAACGATCATCTGTACAGCGAGTATCATCTTCATTTCCTTTGTGAACCGCATTCATCATGGAACTTTAACTCTTTTTATATGTTATGAGTATCGTTGCTTAACGATCAATAGATCATACCTTTTTCGGGCCGGATTCTATGGAGGATTGAAGATCGAAAACCTTGGCCTCATTTAGCAAGAACAACCTGGGTTCTGTACGTGAGGTAAGAGACGATGAAAACCGAGTTTGGGTTGCTTATACCATGTGCAGTTTGGTTGAGGGACGTATGCGGAATGCAATCAAATGTCTTTTTCGTAACCATATAGGCTACTCTAACCGATTACCTGCAGTCAGTCAAACTAATCACATGATTGAGCATTTTGATCTAACATGTTATTTGGAATCGCGAGCTTAGGAAGACCTGTAGTTAGTTGTTGATGAGATTGCACTTCAAGAAAAAGCCAACCGTTTCGGATTGTATGTAACGTCCCGTCAGCTTGGAGCAAATGGAAGTTGTCTGCCGTTTCATGCACAAATTTTGATTTGTAATGAAGGGTAATTATAGCATTTTTTACAGTGCTGGGAAAATAGCCAACTACCAGATAGAGAAAAATATTCGAAAACAACAAGAGGATATCTAAACGCACAATTTTAAAATCAATCTCGAAGGAAAATTGTTCGGTCCAGCTGATCATATAGCTTAGTGGAGGAAGTAAGACGAATGATATCACGGATTTCGGATTCTACTGTACAGAGCTTATCGTCAGTACGCCGATAGAGATTCTGCACGGAAACCTAACTAGTGATGTTAAAGGTGCGTCATCATCATTACACGTTAGCTAAAGGTGGAAAACACCTCAGCTATTGTGCCGCAATACAAAAGGCAAGAAAAGAAAAGAAAAGAAACAAACAGTGGCACGCCCGCTGAGTCCCCAGTAACGGATGGACATCGTTCCGGAGAGCTAACAGCTGGCTACCGTAAAAGAATGTCATATTATGCCTAACGATTGAGATCGTGATTGGAAGGAGATGCTAAACAGGAGGGGGATGGACAAAGGAACTCACAACACAAACGCCATTGGGGCCGGCTCCTAGCCATATCAGCAAGTGTGTCCAACCAAACGTGTTCACCGTCCTTAGGACCCCAGCCAGGCAGTCGGGATGCACCAACCGACGCCAACTTCGAAGCGAGGGTTTTCTTTTCTCTCGACCAAGTCATCACTTGGCCTACCCTCCTCCTCTTCCAACCGCACCCACAACGTGCAAACAATGCACGTCGTGGGAGTCGGTGTGCTGGCATGCGCAAGACGTGGCCCAGCCATCGGAGCCTTGTGCGTGATATAATCGTGCTGAGCGGTTCACTCGCTCTTCCTGCACCAAATACGCCACGCCGAACACGCTCATTGCTCACGAGGTGTTCCCACCAGACATGAGCTAAGCTGCGAAGGCAGCGGTGATCGAACGTGACGAGTCTCTTCATGTCTCTCGACCTGAGGGGCCAGGTTTCACAGCCATATAGGAGAGTTGAACGGACGGCTGCGTTGCAAACTCTGCCCTTGAGGGCGAGAGTAATGTCGCGTCTGCGCCACAGGTGGCGGAGATTGGCAAAAGCACCTCGAGCTTTTGCCATGCGGTTCGTAACCTCATCTTCAATCCCGCGGGTGCTAATATAGCTGCCCAGGTACTTGAATTCCTGAACGACTTCCAGCAGATCACCACCAAGCGTTAGCGCAGGGTTGGGTCCCTGCCAATCTTGGAGAAGTACTTTGCATTTCGATGGAGCAAAGCATAGCCCAAAACGATTGACAGCCAGTGCTAAGTGGTCCAGTGCTGTTTGGCATGTTTGGGAGCTGTCACAAATTAGGGCAATATCGTCTGCATACTCCAAGTCAAGAAGTCGCTCACCAGGGAGTAGCTCCACACCTTCTAGGTCGTGTCCAGCGAACGCTGTTTCCATGACTTCATCAATAGCGAAGTTGAAGAGGAAAGGTGACAGCGGACATCCTTGCCTCACACCGCTGGTGATACTGAAGGGTGGCGTGAGTTTGCCATAAACCCTCACCCTGCCCGAACTATGTGCGTACAGCGCTTTGATAATGTTTACATATTTATCAGGCACACCTTTCCTCAACAGACAGCCCCAAAGGGCACATCGATCGACTGAGTCGAAGGCACCTTTTATGTCAAGAAACACGACAACAGTGGGTCGCCAATAAACATGGCGGTGCTCCAACACTTGACGCAATGTGAAGATGTGCTCGATGCAGCCCCGACCTCGACGAAATCTGGCTTGCTCTTCACGAGTGCTAGTCAGTCTCTGGAGAATGAGAGAGGCAAGCAATTTAGAGGCAATCGAAATCAGACTGTTCCCTCTATGATTGCCACATTCTAAACGGGAGCCTCCCTTGAAAACTGGGACAATGACGGTGCGGTTCCAGTCTGACGGAACTGTCTCCTGCTCCCAAAGTTTTACTAGCAACTCGTGTAGATCATCTACTAGAGCAGGTCCACCGAACTTGAAGAGGGCTGGAGGAATTGTATCTGCTCCTGCGGCCTTATGCAATTTCAACAGCCTGATCTCACGTTCGACTTCTGTGCTTGAGGGCGGATCCAAGGAGAAGGGCCAAGGAGAAGGCGCTAAATGCCCGAAGGAGAAAACGACAACTTAGGTTGGTTAAATTGCATAGCAAAGTGTTCAGCCCAACGCTCCAAGCGTTTTGACAGGCTGTGGATCATCTGCCCACTCTCGTCGCGTATGGTCTCGCTAACACTAGGTCTAGTGCTGCCTGTTGCTCGTATCAGACGGTATAACTTGCGATGATTACCAATGGCAGTGGCTGTTTCCATCTCAAAGACACGATGAGACCACCAGGTTTCGCGATCCTTCTTTAGGCTAGCACGTAGTTTCGCCCTGAGATTTTTACGAGCTTCATTGTATTCGCTTCCAGCCGGAATACGTCGGCGAGCATCCATAAGTTCCAGAGACTGTGTAGAGACCCAATGTTTGGTTTGGCAATTTGTTTTGCCACATGAAGACATGCCTGCTAATAGCAACTTTTGACGAGTATGCGACCAGTGAACTTCGACGGTGTTTACTGGGCGCTTACTCAGCCCAGATGTCAGCGCATCTTGGTACACATTCAGAACATCTGGCTTCGCCAGCTGGCTAGTGTCAATCCGTTCACATCGACGTCGCGGATGTCCACCGAAACGCACCAGGAGGTCGGCACATACAAGTGCGTGGTCAGAGTCCACGCTCGTGCTCCAAATCGAGCGACAGTTTTGGACACAGCCTCTCCAGCGGTAACTGATCGCGATATGATCGATTTGCGTCCATGACTGGCCCGAGGCTGGTGGCCGCCAAGTCACACTTCTGCGAGTGCTGTGTCGAAAGTTAATGATCGCGAGAAACAGGCGAGCATCTTCACACAGCTGTAGCAATCGCTCACCATTATCATTACGCGGGCATACACCATGTTGGACGCACAGATGAAGCTCATCAGAGGACAATTTTCCGACTGGGGCGTTTAGATCGCCAGCCAGCACCACAGTATCCGTGTTTCGTCTGTAACGAAGGAGCTCGTGAAGTAGCTGATAGAAATCATCTTTTACCGAATCAATGCTACAGTTTGTAGGGGCGTAGGCTGCAATGACAAACAGGCACCGTTTGTCCCCGCGCGACTTCGAAGCACGGAACGAACCAGCTAATCTAACGGCGCACATCCTACTGTTAACTGGGATCCAATCAAGCAGGGCAGCTTCAGCCCGGGGACTCAAAACAATGCTGACGCCAGCTTGACCGGCATTTGAAGCTGCATCATCGCCAGATAGGCGCAATGAGAATGTGCCGCCAGTGTCGCATGTGGGGGATCTCAGGGTAAGCACGGAGCTCGAACCTTGCAGGCGGGTTTCTGATAAACAGCAAATATCGATCGATAGGGTCTCTAGTGTGCGGGCAAGTGCTGCCTGTTGGCCAATCTGCAGCAAAGTGCGCACGTTGAGGCATGTCAATCGTAGCGAGACACGAGGACTCCAAAGGGAAACAGATGAACTGACATTGTCCGCTTGGTTGAACATGGACTTGTCGACTGGATTGGAGCGAGGCGCTGCGATTGTGTGATTTGAAATTAGAAGAAAAGCGACTATTGAAGTAAGCTGGGGGAGGGCCAAGAATTGGGGGATTGAAAATCGGGGGATATAAGTAAACTTGGAGCTGGACAATGAGGATGCAGAAGCGCAAGAAGGGGTATAAGAAGACGGGAAGGCCTGAGCAGTAGCATCCAAACCCCTATCTACCCTGCTCGATGCAGCAGACAGGGTGCCGTTTATTATCCTCTGCGACGGCCAGAGCATCAAGAAATTGTTGTAGGAAAGTTTCATTGTATTGCGTGGGCAGAGTACTGTCAGGTTGCCCAAGTCTAGACAGGAGAACGATTAGGGTTCTCAACCAAAGCCTTTGGTTCAAAAACCTTACCGCAAGGCAGCGGGTTTTGGCACTGGACTACAGAGCCCGTTTTATGAAATGTGGAGCCACCCCCATTCCAACCCCCAACCTGGAGGACCAAGAGGCTGAGTTTGTCTGGCCTCTAACCATTGACCAGTCTGGTATGAGTGGCATTAAAGGTGCAAAAAAAGCACCACCCAGCATAGCTCAATGGATCTCTGAGGCACGCAAACCATCGCACCACGATGTTAAAGGTGCAGCTAAATTTGTTGTTATACGCTTTGTTCATCTGAGTCCGATCGCTTTTCATTCCGTTGTCACAAATCAAACTGTACGGAGTGTCCGTGGTGTTGTTTTTCCCTTACAAAAACATGGTAATTTTGTGGTTTTTATGATGGTTGTTGAGCGCGTATCTTTCTCTACTCATGTGCCAGTTATGCGTATATTGCTTAAGTTCGGGAATGACGTTTTACTGTTGCCATATTAGGAAGAATTCTTTCGTTTATAAATAACGCCTGTAAAGATGCCATGTTGTACGGGAGATGGATTTTTCTTTGCAGCCCAAGCACCGATAACACAATGTGAGATAAGCGTTCAAAAGCTTTCGATATTCCTGTAAAATTCATCAAGAGCCATTTGTATGTCTTTCGATAAGGAGAAAATATCTCAATGCAAAATCACAGGAGAGTGGATAGCTATTCAGCGGGTGCTATTTTGCGGGTGCGGTGAAGGATGTTTACCGAAAATCAGGTACATTGGAGTCCACAAAAGTACTTTATGTATGATGGCTAGCACTGATAAGTAGAAAAACAAGTGCTCTAGCTCCGTTAGCTTATTCCCTCTGGGAATCAGAGGTGAGTAAATAAAATCCGAAGTCATCGCTGGGTCTTCTGAATAACGACTATGGTGACAAGTTTGCAGTTTTAATGGGAAAGGCTTAGCAGTTATGGATGGATGTCGTACAAGTATGTCTTACAAATATGATACAATCACCGCCAAGTAATGTAGTTCAACTGGCAAGAAAAATGTTGTACCGGATAAAATGGAAGCATGCCTGGTAAGTAGCGTTAGTTAACACTGTCTCTGTCAAATATATAAACTGTCGTTCAATGAATGATTCCATGGAACAAAAGTTGTGCATCTTATTATGAAGCGAACGGGCATTGCAGAGAAGTGATTTACTGAGTTGTTTCTGTGTACATAGGTGTGTCCAAGGTTTGAATACGTCGGGCGGCATATCCGGCGATGAACCAGTACTACTTGAGTTACAAGAAATGTGGTAAAAGTTAAGGGCTAAACGTCGATTATGTAGGACAGAAGCTATACGTATGGGACAGCGATGCAGTAAGTGATTACAGATTATAAGTAGGTTGTAAACAAAATGTGAACTTTTGGACTGCCGGCAGGTGACAGCGAAGGGACATCTGACTTAGTTGTTTATAAGCTGGTGTGAAGGCAGTTGCGGTGGGCAAAATATTTGAATTGCTGGAGGAATTCAAACTTAATTTCGTATAAGACTCAGTACCACCCAAGTGCAATTTATAGCAAGGATTAGGCACGTATTTGGATATAAAATACTGGAAAATCTCGTAAACATTCTGAAGGCTTGATGGGGACGGATAATTTTGAACTGTCTCTTCAACCTCAAAAGATACCTTTTATGTAGGTTTGTGTTTGTGTGACTAGGAAGGATCAGTAGGTTTACAAATACACAGAGTGGAACCACCAGACGGCTTCGGAAGCACGCATCATAAGATCGAGACAACAGCCTATTGAAGAATTTGGCTGGTGAGTTGTTTTCTAATGGTACTCATCTCTCCAATCAGTGCTTCCGAATTGGGTTGATCAGTGCAACTAAATTTGTCTGATGCCGGATATGCATGTTTTTATTTGGGAAGCCTATTTGCGTCAAGCAGATAGTTTCATGTGAGCTGATTCACAGAAAGCAGTTTAGGCAAACTAGAGATCAGCCAAGTCAAGGTAGTTGAAAACAGAGATTCATCATACATATGACAATTTCTCGAGCTGTGTGGAGCGCCTAAATTTTTTACTTGATGATTTTGCTTGGTTTGGCTATATGGAGGGAACTGCGGATCTCATGGGCGTGGCTGTAATATTTGGTGAGTAACAGATCCTGTGGAACTGAAAACTCATATACATGTGGTTTGTGTGCAGTATAACCCATAATCAGACAAAGTCTAGTTAAGTGCTCCGAGGTATGGAAAATGATTAATTACCTGTTTCTAAACCGCTTGCCAATTTTTGTTTCTTGTGCTGCACTGGAAATCCATTCGGGTGCAGAGTAATGTGGTGAGCATATCCAGATCAACGCCATGAATGTTGGTGTTCTGCAACAGCTTCACGTAACGTTCGAATGACTGAGAGTGCTCGGATTCATCTCAGTGCCTCTGTTTTCTTTTAGAGTTCGGAAGTTTCGCGAAATTAGACGCACTCATACTCATTGTTATAAGCTCCTGTTAATGTATTGCACTGGTGGAACGGTTAGGAGTGACTTTATCCACAAGTAACCCTACAGTAGGTGTGTCGGTTAAGCAGTGGGAGCCGATTTCAATAGCTACAGTAGTTGCGGAAGCACTGGATGGCAGTGGGTCGTAATGTAGGATAGAGTAAGACAGACAAAGCACTGTAAAGCACTCCTTTTAATAGTATTTTATTAGCAATGTTTTTCAGGTGTTTGAAAGGAGTGAAGGAAAACAGGTGGCGTTTATCTTATTCTCCCAGGCAATAGAAAATTATATTAGGACTGTATACGAGTTTACCAGACTTTCTTAGTAATTTAAATGCAGCCGCATTCAGTACTAACCATATATCAGCTTTAATTAAAATAATCCAGAATACTTCTGGCGAAATATTTTTGGGACAATAAAGACCACTGCGTTTTGAACGACTCATTCATTTCTGCAAAGATGGAGTGCATAATCACAGTTGCGGGTAATATATACTTAAGTATATGAAAGTATATTTAAGTATACTTATGTGCACTTACGTATATTTAAATATACTTACTTACTTATGTATACTTAAGTACCCTTAATTATAATGACCACTTATTATGGTAGTTAGTGGTTCATTTGCGCTGAAAACTAATAGAGAACTATCGATCAATGATGTTCTGCTCTTAATCTGGGTAAAATCACCTTGGATTGCATGTTAGTGAGCTGAGCTGGCTGGACTATTGTGTGTGGTTTTGTCTTATCTGATTTATCAACCCTCACGGTTTTAACTGTTTTTGGAACTCTGTGTCACAGCCCAAGATTTTGTAGGCCCCAATAGAATGGGCGAAATGAGCTAGGTTATTATCAAGACTGATGTTTGTAAACTAGAATCTTCATGAGAAAGTGCGTAATAGTGCAAAAAGCCAAGATCCGGATAATGAATTCTAGCAAGCAGAAAAAGGGAAGACAAACCGTTACGGTTGTTTGGTGAGCAGCAGCCGTTTCATTTCCTCACATGTGTTGCAGTATTCCCTGTTACTGAGTGCTGAGTGGTAGGTTATCAGCCTCACCCGTTATAGTTTGTATGTTTGCAAGGCACTGAACAACGCAGCAGCGCTGTTGAAAGATCATGAATTGATGCGCGTATAGTCACGACCGGTCAGTGTGAAAGTTAGATTTGCGGTTACTTGACAAATGTGATGATAGTGGCTGTAAAACTAACTGTACTTACCGTACTCAATTTCCGATTATTCTCAGGTTAACCTAAATGGAACGTCGTTAATGAGTGCTCTTCAAGGAAAAAACTTTGTTGTCGCACACAAAGACTTTGGTCGTTTTATTTTGTTCTCAGTAGAGCTCTAACCAGAAATGCTGTAGCTAGTTAGCGATTGATGATTTGAGAGCCTACCTTTGGTTTAAGTTTAGTTAGGTAACGCAATGGAATCCGAATTGAATTAGCCGGATTGTTACAGGGTACGCTAGTTTAGTGATGAAAAAATAAACTCAAAGTGAAAGCACTAGAACTTTGAGACCAACACGCATCCGTCTATATTTTAGCCAAAAATAATTAGCGATACGCATTAAGTACTCTTGACGTGAACTAAAATCTAAGAAAGTAATGCATTGAGAATAAATGCAAAAATACCTTTGATAGGCTCTAGGAAGTTTGGTGTAAAATCTGGCTCCTCCAACACGGCCGCGATGCGCACAAGTGCGGTTTACCCGATGAGATTTGAAACCTACTACCGGCACAAATGCGTCATCAAATCTATCGTGAAGTTAGCGCACTTGCAGCAAAATTATGCCTATCTGCGAGTATACCCGTCAGCGAATGGCACTTGTGTGTTCAATCATTTTCCTATAAGCGATCGGTTGTTTGAAGTATGTAAGCTAGCTATACGCATGTGCCACAGTTTTCCCCCCTGTGTATTCTGCCAACAAGCACAGTTTTTCTTGCACAAGTAGTTAATTATTATACACTGATGCAACTTATTCCAGAAAACCTGAACGTTGGAGATGACAGCATGCGTGCTCAGATACACAAGGTGTTTTTAAGATATCGACATGTATTTTAGCATTATAGCAATGGTGGCCGAAAGAAGGACCGGAAATACGACTGTGTGTATAAAGACAAATACGATTACAATCAAAATTTCATAGAAAGATATGTCACTGCCGATTTAGAAGCTACATCACTAATTTAATTTAATTTACATGGTGGTTGCCTACGTCCGCCGAAACCCAGCACGTGATCGACGCGTTCTAGTGGTTGCAGGAGGTCAACGATTCTATCCAAAATTGATTGTCTGTTTTGGGCTTCAGTGGCCCAAAGTGCTGCAGTCGATCTGCTTCAGTGACAGGTTTCAGGCTGGTAAGTTCCATGTCACCTTCCGGATGATGAGTGCGTAAAGTTAGTGCAGCGCCAAATAGACCAATAACCGCATCTAATTTGATAACCGTTTACATGTTTTACCATAAGAGACTACACTTCGTTAACTGCCAAAATGCAGCTTATCACTAGACAATTTTCCAACATAGACGTTCACAACTCCTGCAGATACTATGGTAGTTATACCCTTGTTGTGATTAAGGAGCTCGTTCTTTCACAGCGAACTCATGAAATCAGCACTGCCGTTTGTGGGGCCGCAGATCAAAGTAGCGAACGGTCACCTACTGACCGCGAATGCCTTCGAGTATTTGAATGAGTCGGCCATTCGAACGGCGCATAATTCGCCACTGAATGATATCAAGTCCGCAGCATCAGATTCAGCCAGTAGGCTTAAATAAATATCTGTGCTTATTTGACGATACTTCAAAGCTGAGTTGTTGCTGAATGAAATCAGTGAAGAAGTATATCCAGTCATATAAAGCTGCTCAAAAAGTGAACACGGAATTCGTGTTCAGCAGACAAAATCCGAAAATCAACAGATAACCATCCACAGGATCTCTGTAGATCGGCGGCGGTTCTATGTTAATGGCTAAATAGTAATTTGTCTCCACTTGGCATGTCAGTATTTGTGTGGAACCAGAGATCAAATTGAGAAGAATGTACTAAGGTTATTTGCTCCGATCGCTCATTTGTTAGCACGTTGTTTTGTCCGCATTCTAAGTTGCATTTTGCCACACAAATGTGTGTTCACACTCATTCTTCCTAGATTCACCTGCGCTATCTAGTGCACATCATCTTTCGGGTCTACCTTGTGTGAATCGTCTATTATCTCTCCACATTGTGGTTTTTTTGCTATTCTTGCAAAAACAGTCAAGGAATTTTCCGAATGATGAACTAAACAGAAATATTTGTAGTCTCAAACGAAAGCCAACTACAGCTTTCACCTGACGAATCAGCAACCACAGCTGTGGACCGATCATCAAAGTAGCTATCGTACATGTGGTGTCTTTGTCGTTCAGTCGCTCTGTTTACGGTGTGAACGATCTTAAACCGACCCCGTCTAGGTCAGACTCAGAATATGACTATGAACATGCAGACAGTGCAGCGCACACGCGACCGGAAGGAAACGATAATCGCTAGGGCATCTCTTGGATTACATGGTGTTTGACTTGACACTGAGCTTATCTGGTCGTGTGAAGAAATTGCACAAATATCGGGTACATATATTTGACATCTGCTGAGTAGTTAGTGCGTTTGAATGGCCGCGGTTCCAGTCATATGGTCAACGGCATCCAGTTTCGGATTGGCTTGTCAACATGACCTTCAAAGGGACAGCCACAGGATGCCTGCGCCTGCTGAGGGATTATGGGTGGCTTGCGTTGCACCAACCACAGCTCTAACCACACACCTCATATCCAGTGTAAACCAGAAGGAATAAGACTGGGAGGCATGTGGATGGGAGCCACGGTTCATCAACGGAGCCGGCCCACACACCTTCACAAGCAAACACAAGCACGCTCTATTTGGGGAATCAACCACACGCAAGGCGGTGGATGGACCCTGGTCCGCTCCACACTCAGTGCATGGAACCACTCTTCAGGCCTAACAAGGCCAAAAGGACCGAGCACCCCGTCTCCTCCAGCAACGACCGACTGTCTCCTAGAGCTAGTATGGACTAAGTAGTGGGTACTAAACAGTAGGCACTTTCAACATGCACATCAAGCGCAGTCATACCGGGATATTAAGTAACAGCTATTCACTTGAAACGACAAGGTAAAATCAATCTAAATCGAATAATTCAGACAGATACGGCGGCATAACGCTTCACTAAATGGACGTATAAAATAAATTGTTTAAGAACGAATTCACGATAAGGTAAAGAGGTGAGAAATATATTTTAACAAAATGCCACAAATGCGAAAATGTTATTAAAATTAACTACAAGTAGCTCCAGCGACGTGCGCAAGTTTATAGAATATATTACAGGTAGACAATAATATGAGAAAAATAAGCATTAGGAGAAAATTGCAAAAACACCAACTGAAATACACTTAGCATTCAAACACGCGGTTAGTAAATCGAATAAAACGTACCTACAACGCTGCGCCGGTTCTGCATGCGTTCTCTGCAGGACCCGTCGTCCCTTCGGTGGTGGTTCCGAGGGACCTTGCTCATGGCTCACTAAGCCTGCCTGACTCAGGCACTTGCGACCGCATGTGCTACAGCACCATGCGCTCGAAGTCGATGAAATACAACCCATCAGTGCATGCCGCTTCTGCACTTGCCGCTTCTTCTCTGCATGCATGAGGTCTTTCTCCCCCACTTCGGCAACTGCCTTCGTGATCAGAGCGCGCCATGTACGCTGATCAAACTCCTTCGATTCCCATGACCTGCAATCAAGATTAGAATGTAAGAGGCTCAATTTGGTAATATCCTGGGAACTTAACTTAAGTTTCCCCACATGACATTTCCCCTTTACTCAGCTGTGCATATAATAATTGTTTCGGTATCCGCGTCGAATCCATACGGCTCACATGACCGAGCCACCTCAGCTGTCGCAGCAAGAGTATGCAGTCCATTTCATACATCCCACTTCGACGCAATACTTCCGTGTCTGCAACGCTGTCGCCCCATCCGTTGCGCAGAATCCGTCGCAAACACTGTTGATGGAACGGCTCGAGATACCACACATCTCGTCGGTAAATAGTCCAGGTTTCACTACCGTATAGAAGAACGGACAGCACCATGAATTTGTACACTATCACCTTTGTGCCAGTGGTAAGCTGATGGTTGTTCCACACTCGGTTCTCTAGCTTATCGAATGTCACTGCGCCCATTGACACGTGAATACGCAGCTAACGGTGTTGCTGCTCGTCAGTAAACATCACACTCCCTAGGTAGCAGGAGCGGGAGGTGATTTCCAGTACTTTAGCACCAACGCTGCTTCGAGGCAATATTGAAAATTGCCCCTCCAGTGAAGGCTAAAAGAGACAGACAATTTTACTTGTGTTGATGGTGAGCCCGAATTTGGCCGCTTTCGAAGCCAGAGCACTAGTCATGTGCTGCAACTCATCCGCGCTGTGTGAAAACAACGCACAACCGTCAGCAAATAGCAAAATCCGGATAATTGTCTAACAAACTAGAGTTCTCGCACCGAAACGACGGATGTTCAGCAACCCACCAGCAATACGATGCTCCAACTTAACACCGTAAGCACAAGCCGCATCAAAAGCACAAGATATCATTGCATGAATATATACATATTAAGCACGGTAGGAGCTAAGACACAGCCTTGCTTCACAACAGTGAAAACTGCATAGTCATCCGAGGTCACTCTACTGGGCTGCACCCATGCCCGCATACCATTGTGCAGACATTCAGTTAAGCTTACAAACTTAAGAGACAACCAAACTTACCCGACATTAGTCACAATGCATTGTGGTTTCCCGTATCAAATATCTTGGTGTGATCAAAAACAAGCAAATACAATGGCCGTTGTCCTTCGCTGCACTTATCCTGCAACTGACGAGCCGCAAACGCCGTATCTCTAGTGCTGCGACACGAAGGTAATCCACACTGAATTTCCGCTAAGTTAGGTTCTACAACATGACTGCCGAGGCGGTTGAGCATGATTCGGGCAATCACCTTGCTCACAAAACTCAGCAAGTTGATAGCACGATAATGCATGCGACATTGCTTGCTCCCTTTGATCTTGTACAGTGATGGAACAACAGCATCCTTCAGTTCAGCAGACACCCCCTCCTCAATCCATACGCGTTGCACCAAATGGTGCAGTGCAGTCACCAACTGGGGTCCGCCGTGTTTCAATACTTTAGGCGAGATCACGTTTGCCCCTGCACACTTACCATTTCGCAGCTGAGCAAGTGCACTCTGCGTCTCATCCATTGTCGGTATGTCCGCCAGACTCGTCTTCACATCGTGCTGCTTTAGGCAGTTCAAAATAGGCCATTCGATCTCTAACGGTGGTTCAAGAGACAGTCAAAATGTGTACGCCAGATCTGCACTATGTCTGCAGTCTGTGTCCACGTAGCGGCTGAACTACCAACCATCAGCTTCCTCAGCGGCTCGAATCTTGGTCCATAAACAGCCTTCAAGAACTCAAAGAATTCCTTGTGTTGGCGACGTTCGGTGTAGCATCCCATCTGACTCGGCTTCTCTGTCCACCGTGCATTTTTAATGCGACGGAGTTTTTGGGTCAGTCGCCGTCGAAGTTTGCGAAACTGAGTATTCTTTTTCAAGTCACTTGGGTCTGCCACATGTGCAGCAAGTGCTGCATTCTTCTCCGACACCGATGCATCAATGGTCGCATTGCTCTCATCAAACCAATCAGACCGCATACAGTTTGCGCGCCCGATGGTCTCCTCAGCAGCAGCTGAACAGCGCATGTACATACGTGAATATATATATATATATATATATATATGTATATATATATAAATTTGATACTGCATTATCACTTGGCACAACTCTAAAATGTCAGCCCCATGAGCGCTTTGCAGCACCTTGTCTCGTAATATCACTGTAGCCATCTACATGAAATGCGAAATCCAAGACATAGACCCCATATTCTGATAAGCCTGCCTGTTATATACCCCAAATGCCTGCTCATTTCTTTGCACTCCAGATGAGCTGAGGAAAGAAGAAGAAGAATTATGACTTCTTAAGCTCACAATGCTAACACCGCAGTTGTCGCGTACTCCTTCAGTTCATGGACGCTGTGACCGCGACGGAACTTGTTAGAAAATCCTGACAGATTTCAAAATTTCTAACGTCTAACCACTGCGCATCGTAATAAAGCAACCGCCCAATCAGAAAAGACAGGCGGAGCAGAGCTTAGTTGTCTCCTAATGGAATACAAATAGTAACGTATGAATTGGACACAGTTACTCCAGGCCGATGATCCACCCCAGTTTGGAAGTCACAAGTGTCTCACAAAATGGGGCCATGTAAATGATTATGAATGAAGATGGAACCTCTTTATAACTTCCAGTGAATTGACAGCTGATCTCACATCTTCGCCAAACGCATCACTCGACAACGAAACACATTACTTTGCTACAGAAACTGTAGTATTTCTAAAAGCGACATCATCGCCAAAGGCTGAAAGGCGAGGCCAATAAATAATGGCGGAGCACCAAGTTCAGTCGAGTATTTCAGGTAAATACGGATACCTGCCAAACGCTGTTCTCTGATTTACCGACGTTCCTACAGCTTGTCGTGAATAATTTACAGCGAGATCCACGCATGCTAACCTTGACATGGACAACTATTACACGCAGCCAAGGAAGCAGCTAAGTTTGCACGCGGTGATATACATTGCTGCTGACGCGCAAGCTACGCGGATACATGTTATCAACAGAAATCAGCGAGATCCTGTAGCCTTGTTGGACGATGACATTGGCTCCACAACACATGCTTACACTGCATTTTCTGTGCTTGCAACAGCACAGTGCTCAGACAGCGCCTATGGTGATGCGTAAGCGTCTGTCATGTCCGGGGTGAATTTTAACAGCAATTTCTTAACTTGGTGCCAAACCATATGCTCAGCAGCATAATACCTATGCTATCGATTGACGGAGACGACATCAGAATCTTGTGCTATTTTATTCTCCTTTGAATGGCATCCTTATGAACACCCTTTGCTTAGGAATGCCAGGCACTCTTTCGTTCCCGGTTTTTGTGTTCCCGCTTGAATGTTTTGCTAGGAACAACTCCGGAGGTCCATTTTGCGTACTGTAGAGGGGACGGTTGCAGCTCACAGGCAATCGCTACTTTCAAACATAGTTGCCTAGCTATCGCAAAATTGGTACGAACCGGAGTTCGTTTGTAACCCTCAAGACACTATATGTCAAACATAGGGTAGTGTACCATTTGGGTTTCTTTTAAGCGAACATCTAAAATTGGAAGGCGTTATAAGGTTCATTTGTCAACGGTAAATTCGATTGCTGGGTATCAGTTGCTCAGCGCTAACAATAGTTGTTTGGATTGCTCGGCAGTGTGTAAAACGAAGAAGGTGTCATTCAATTAGCGGCTATAAGAATGCATGTGCTGTATATTACATATTAAGGACCTCGGTATGCAATCTATCCAGTCATCCAAGTATATGTAATAGTTGCCAAAATTACGTGAAATAGCGGAATTCAGATAATTCTGTCAAAGTGTTGTTTTTTCTTCGTCTTTAGAAACTGACAGTTGTTTGTTGTGCAGTTCAGCCTACAGTGCTCGAAGTATTAACAGTGTATTCAAGACTGGCAATCACTCCGCTTTCAAAGGACCGACGAGATAGGCAACAGGAGAGGTAGTCACTGAATATCAAACAGGATGCATTTGGTAGTCTTCTAGGTACGCATTGTAAAACAAGCGTGATCTCGGAACGGTTTGACAGGGAAAAATGCATGGCAAGCAATCATCATCATCAACAGCAGTACATCAGCCAGTTGAACAGATGCTTCGCTGCCATACAACCATGACGACCTATGAAATAAAGAATAATTAGAGGGAGAGAAGGGGGACTTACCTGAATACCTTAATGCCCTTAGCAAACATTCAGGGTCAAGGCGCCTACACCTTGTGTTGACAACATACCGTCACAAACAGATGGCTATCATGCAAAGATAAGGCAGCATCCGCGAGACAGCTTCCTTGCGGCTTTCACTGCCACGCGTCATAATCAGACATTACTTCGCAGATGATAACTCAGCACCAAAAACAATTTAAACAGACAATTCGATTAGCAGACGGCAGCAGACGCGCCACTGGTGTCTACTGCGAGCCATGCCCTGTAATATCTCCAGCCAAGCACAAGGCGAGTCACGTGAACTCCAGCCCGGAAGGCGAGACGGACCCACGTCACCCAGTTTAGTCGTCAGTGCCTACATTTTCCCCTGCCAAGTCAACTTCTGTCCACCTTGAGCCTTGTGCCACCCTACACCTGGCAGACTAAACAAGACCCGCCTAGGTAAGCGGTGACCAGGCATACATGCACGTGCCCTAGCCAACGTAACTTATTCAGTGCTATCTGTTGTTCTAGGGAGCTAGCATGATTATCACCACCTAGTACTCGCCTACGCACATCATCGTTGCGGACACGCTGGTGTCATCCGACTCCAGCAATGCTTTGCAAACACCGAAGATCAAAGATTTGAATACGCCTCAGATCTACAGACCGAAGGGGAAAATTCTCACTACCATAGAGCAGAACGGCCCTCACTGTGGCCTAGTATACTTGGCCATTCAGACGGAGGGAAACTCCCTTCTGTCACCAAAGTTGCCTCAGGTTCAAGCAGGTAGCTCTTGCTATTGCAATGCGCGAGCTGACGTCAGTTTCTATGCGCCCATCGTTGCTGATGCAGCTGCCAAGATAAGTGGAATGATCAACCACCTCGAGTTCCACGTTAGCAAGCGTCAAGGGGTCATCAAGTGGCTGGTGGTCCTGCAACAACGCTTTTCATTTTGAAAGTGCGAAGTGCATACCAAATAATGGGACCACTCTGGACATGCTATTCAGGGCTGATTAAGCTGCCGCAACATTGTCGCAAAGCAAGATGATATCGTCTGCATAATCTAGATCAACTAGGCTTTCACCAAACAGCACTTCAACGCCTACATCATGAGATTCCACAAGGAAACACTCCATGATAGAATCCACGGTGTAATCGAAAAATGGGGAAATCGGACAAACCTGACGAACGCCACTTGTGGTCGGAAAGCTATCCGATAGTTCACCGCAGACCCTGACGCGGCCTGTGGTGTTCGAGTATAGAGCGCGAAAGATGTACATATATATCGTGGGAACACCTTTCCCCGCAAGTATTTCGAACAGAGTCGATCGACCGACTGAATCGAACGCACTCTTGAAATCGAGGAACACAGCTATTGTCGGTCTGCGGTATGCGTGGCGGTGCTCTAGCACCTACCGCAAAGTGAATATGTAGTCTATACAGCCACGCCATTGTTGAAAACCGGCCTGCTCTTCCTTAATCCCAGATTCTCGTTCCGCCTTGAGGCGAGGAACGAGAATCGAGGCCAATAATTTTGTCACAACTGGCGTTAGGCTAATACCCCTGTGGTTAGAACAGTCTGTGCGACTGCCCTTCTTGAATTTTGCCACTATAATCGATCCGCTCCAATTAGCCGGGACACTCTCCTCCTTCCAAATACGTTCGAATAGGGAAGTCAGTGCTTTGCAGAGGGTATCACCTCCATCCTTAAATATTGCAGGTAGGAGGGAATCCGGGCCAGCGGCACGAAAACGATTAAGGGCTGTGATCGCGTTTCGGATCTCGGCCTCCGACGGAGGCTCTAAACTAACCTTCCATGGCTTGTCCTGCATCACCTGAGTAGGAAGAGGTCCGGGAGCAGGGAGCCAGCCGCACTGATCTTGATATCGTTCCGCCCAACGAGCCATACGGCGCTCCTTATTGTGTATCAGCACACCCGTGCTGTCTCTGATTATCTCACTGACGCCTAATTTTCCGGGACCAGTGGTGTGGATTATCTGGAAGAGCTTGCAGTAATTGCCTACTGCTGTTGCCTCCTCCATTTCTTGAGCCCGAGTGGTCCACCAGGCTTCCTTGTAAGCACGTAGTCTCTGCTTTAGTTCACGTCTAATAGCACGTCTGATCACATTGTGTTCAGAATCGGCCGGCAGGTTTCTCCTGGATTCTAACAGGTTCACCGACCTCCTGGATATCCAGTGCCCAGCGCGGTGACGCTTGATAGTGCCACAAGCAGCTGATCCTGCGTCGTGTATGGTGGCCGAGATTTTATTCCACTGAAGCTCAGTGTCATTAGGACAAGACAGAGGAAGTTCGGTGTGCATTGCTTCTTGATAGGCTTGCTTGACCGAGGGCTGAGACAATTTCTCAGTTGCCAATCGGGGGAGACGCTTTGTGCGCCTTCCGGTAAAGTTCATGGAGAAACGACAGGGCACCAAGTCATGATCAGGGTCGACACAGATACTCCAGTACGAGCGGCAATCCAGGATGGAACCACGACACCTGTAAGTTATAGCCATGTGGTCAATTTGGGTCCATCGCTGGCCAGCTACAGGAGGACACCAAGTGGCACTTCCGCTCCCACTGTGTCTAAAAGCGGTGCTACTAAGAAAAAGCTGGTGCTCTGCACACAGTTACAACAAACGCTCACCATTGTCAGTCCGTTCGGAGTTAAGCTAATAATTACCTCTCAGCTGAGATTCTGAAGAGCTCAGAAGCCCAAATTATGCGTTCATATCCCCTGCAAATACTATAATATCTGAACTAGTAGCACTGCGTAGTAGCACGATCATTTCGTAATAGAATGTGTCCTTGACAGTATTAGAACTGCAGCTTGACCCTTGAGTGCCGCATCGGCTTCTCTGGATGCGTGCAACCAATAACGAGAGGATCAGCCGGGTGCAGTCAATTCAATAACCCTTTAGGGATATTGATCCTAGTTTCGGACACACAACACACGTCAATACCGAGTGTGTCCAAGGTGCGTGCTAGTGCAGCCTGTTGACCTCTTTGTCTTAGAGTGCGAACGTTGAATGTCGCTATGGAAACGGGACAGCGTGGCCTTATAAGGAACTTTTGCCGATAGGCGTCCGGTAGGTGCTTTGGGATGGCGGCTGCAGATGGTTCTACTCCAGTGGCACTTCGTTTGCTGTCAAATAAGCTGGGAATTATAGAAGGAAGGTTAGTAATGGGGGTCGGGATGGGAGTAAAAGGAAAAGGTGGAAAAGTAGAAGGGAGGCGCCAGCAGTAGCATGTTTTCGCTTATCCGTCCTGCTGTATGCAGCAGATAAGGCGACCCTTGATAGTCTGTGCGGCGGCCGATGCAGGATGAAGTTTATGTTTGAAGCTAATATCATGGTTGTATGTGGGCTGAGCTACTGCCAGGGCGCCCAGACCTAGACAGGAGGAAGATTAGGGTCCTCATCCAAACAATTGGGCTCAAAAACCTGTCCTCAAGGCAGCGTGGTGGCAATGATTTAGTTTTACAGAAATGGACGCCATGCCATTTCAAACCCCCAACCTGAAGGACCAAGAGACTGAGTTTGTCAGACCTCTCACCATTGAACAACCTGATAGGTTATATACCCCAAATGCCTGCTCATTTCTTTGCACTCCAGATGAGCTGAGGCAAAGAAGAAGAATTATGACTTCTTAAGCTCACAATGCTAACACCTCAGTTGTCGCGTACTCCTTCAGTTCATGGACGCTGTGACCGCGACGGAACTTGTTAGAAAATCCTGACAGATTTCAAAATTTCTAACGTCTAACCACTGCGCATCGTAATAAAGCAACCGCCCAATCAGAAAAGACAGGCGGAGCAGAGCTTAGTTGTCTCCTAATGGAATACAAATAGTAAGGGATGAATTGGACACAGTTACTCCAGGCCGATGATCCACCCCAGTTTGGAAGTCACAAATGTCTCACAAAATGGGGCCATGTAAATGATTATGAATGAAGATGGAACCTCTTTATAACTTCCAGTGAATTGACAGCTGATCTCACATCTTCGCCAAACGCATCACTCGACAACGAAACACATTACTTCGCTACAGAAACTGTCGTATTTCTAAAAGCGACATCATCGCCAAAGGCTGAAAGGCGAGGCCAATAAATAATGGCGGAGCACGAAGTTCAGTCGAGTATTTCAGGTAAATACGGATACCTGCCAAACGCTGTTCTCTAATTTACCGACGTTCCTACAGCTTGTCGTGAATAATTTACAGCGAGATCCACGCATGCTAACCTTGACATGGACAACTATTACACGCAGCCAAGAAAGCAGCTAAGTTTGCACGCGGTGATATACATTGCTGCTGACGCGCAAGCTACGCGGATACATGTTATCAATAGAAATCAGCGCGATCCTGTAGCCTTGTTGGACGATGACATTGGCTCCACAACACATGGTTACACAGCATTTTCTGTGCTTTGCAACAGCACAGTGCTCAGACAGCGCCTATGGTGATGCGTAAGCGTCTGTCATGTCCGGGGTGAATTTTAACAGCAACTTCTTAACTTGCTGCCAAACCATATGCTCAGCAGCGTAATACCTATGCTATCGATTGACGGAGACGACATCAGAATCTTGTGCTATTTTAGTCTCCTTTGAATGGCATCCTTATGAACACCCTTTGCTTAGGAATGCCAGGCACTCTTTCGTTCCCGGTTTTTGTGTTCCCGCTTGAATGTTTTGCTAGGAACAACTCCAGAGGTCCATTTTTGCGTACTGCAGTGGGGACGGTTGCAGCTCACAGGCAATCGCTACCTCCAAACATAGCTGCCTAGCTATCGCAAAAATGGTACGAACCGGAGTTCGTTTGTAACTCTCAAGACACTATATGTCAAACATGGGGTAGTGTACCATTTGGGTTTCTTTTAAGCGAACATCTAAAATTGGAAGGCGTTATAAGGTTCTTTGTCAACGGTAAATTCGATTGCTGGGTATCAGTTGCTCAGCGCTAACAATAGTTGTTTGGATTGCTCGGCAGTGTGTACAACGAAGAAGGTGTCATTCAATTAGCGGCTATAAGAATGCATGTGCTGTATATTACATATTAAGGACCTCGGTATGCAATCTATCCAGTCATCCAAGTATATGTAATAGTTGCCAAAATTACGTGATATAGCGGAATTCAGATAATTCTGTTAAAGTGTTGTTTTTTCTTCGTCTTTAGAAACTGACAGTTGTTTGTTGTGCAGTTCAGCCTACAGTGCTCGAAGTATTAACAGTGTATTCAAGACTGGCAATCACTCTCTCCGCTTTCAAAGGACCGACGAGATAGGCAACTGGAGAGGTAGTCACTGAATATCAAACAGGATGCATTTGGTAGTCTTCTAGGTACGCATTGTAAAACAAGCGTGATCTCGGAACGGTTTGACAGAGAAAAATGCATGGCAAGCAATCATCATCATCAACAGCAGTACATCAGCCATTTGAACAGATGCTTCGCTGCCATACAACCATGACGACCTATGAAATAAAGAATAATAAGATGGAGAGAAGGGGGACTTACCTGAATACCTTAATGCCCTTAGCAAACATTCAGGGTCAAGGCGCCTACACCTTGTGTTGACAACATACCGTCACAAACAGATGGCTATCATGCAAAGATAAGGCAGCATCCGCGAGACAGCTTCCTTGCGGCTTTCACTGCCACGCGTCATAATCAGACATTACCTCGCAGATGATAACTCAGCACCAAAAACAATTTAAACAGACAATCCGATTAGCAAACGGCAGCAGACGCGCCACTGGTGTCTACTGCGAGCCATGCCCTGTAATATCTCCAGCCAAGCACAAGGCGAGTCACGTGAACTCCAGCCCGGAAGGCGAGACGGACCCACGTCACCCAGTTTAGTCGTCAGTGCCTACATTTTCCCCTGCCAAGTCAACTTCTGTCCACCTTGAGCCTTGAGCCACCCTACACCTGGCAGACTAAACCGCCTAGGTAAGCGGTGACCAGGCATACATGCACGTGCCCTAGCCAACGTAACTTATTCAGTGCTATCTGTTGTTCTAGGGAGCTAGCATGATTATCACCACCTAGTACTCGCCTGCGCACATCATCGTTGCGGACACGCTGGTGTCATCCGACTCCAGCAATGCTTTGCAAACACCGAAGATCAAAGATTTGAATACGTCTCAGATCTACAGACCGAAGGGGAAAATTCTCACTACCATAGAGCAGAACGGCCCTCACTGTGGCCTAGTATACATGGCCATTCAGACGGAGGGAAACTCCCTTCTGTCACCAAAGTTGCCTCAGGTTCAAGAAGGTAGCTCTGGCTTTTGCAATGCGCGAGCTGACGTCAGTTTCTATGCGCCCATCGTTGCTGATGCAGCTGCCAAGATAAGTGGAATGATCAACCACCTCGAGTTCCACGTTAGCAAGCGTCAAGGGGTCATCAAGTGGCTGGTGGTCCTGCAGCAACGCTTTTCATTTTGAAAGTGCGAAGTGCATACCAAATAATGGGACCACTCTGGACAGGCTATTCAGGGTTGATTGGACCGCCGCAACATTGTCGAAAAGCAAGATGATATCGTCTGCATAATCTAGATCAACTAGGCTTTAACCAAACAGCACTTCAACGCCTACATCATGAGATTCCACAAGGAAACACTCCATGATAGAATCCACGGTGTAATCGAAAAAAATGGGGAAATCGGACAAACCTGACGAACGCCACTTGTGGTCGGAAAGCTAGCCGATAGGTCACCGCAAACCCTGACGCGGCCTGTGGTGTTCGAGTATAGAGCGCGAAAGATGTACATATATATCGTGGGAACACCTTTCCCCGCAAGTATTTCGAACAGAGTCGATCGACCGACTGAATCGAACGCACTCTTGAAATCGAGGAACACAGCTATTGTCGGTCTGCGGTATGCGTGGCGGTGCTCTAGCACCTACCGCAAAGTGAATATGTAGTCTATACAGCCACGCCCTTGTTGGAAAGCGGCCTGCTCTTCCTTAATCCGAGATTCTTGTTCCGCCTTGAGGCGAGGAACGAGAATCGAGGCCAATAACTTTGTCACAACTGGCGTTAGGCTAATACCCCTGTGGTTAGAACAGTCTGTGCGACTGCCCTTCTTGAATTTTGCCACTATAATCGATCCGCTCCAATTAGCCGGGACACTCTCCTCCTTCCAAATACGTTCGAATAGGGAAGTCAGTGCTTTGCAGTGGGTATCACCTCCATCCTTAAATAATGCAGGTGGGAGGGAATCCTGGCCGGCGGCACGAAAACGATTAAGGGCTGTGATCGCGTTTCGGATCTCGGCCTCCGACGGAGGCTCTAAACCAACCTTCCATGGCTTGTCCTGCATCACCTGAGTAGGAAGAGTTCTGGGAGCAGGGAGCCAGCCGCACTGATCTTGATATTGTTCCGCCCAACGAGCCATAGGGCGCTCCTTATTGTGTATCAGCACACCCGTGCTGTCTCTGATTATCTCACTGACGCCTAATTTTCCGGGACCAGTGGTGTGGATTATCTGGAAGAGCTTGCAGTAATTACCTCCTGCTGTTGCCTCCTCCATTTCTTGAGCCCGGGTGGTCCACCAGGCTTCCTTGTAAGCACGTAGTCTCTGCTTTAGTTCACGTCTAATAGCACGTCTGATCACATTGTGTTCAGAATCGGCCGGCAGGTTTCTCCTGGATTCTAACAGGTTCACCGACCTCCTAGATATCCAGTGCCCAGCGCGGTGACGCTTGATAGTGCCACAAGCAGCTGATCCTGCGTCGTGTATGGTGGCCGAGATTTTATTCCACTGAAGCTCAGTGTCATTAGGACAAGACAGCGGAAGTTCGGTGTGCAGTACGTCTTGATAGGCTTGCTTGACCGTGGGCTGAAACAATTTCTCAGTTGCCAAGCGCGGGAGAGGTTTGGTTCGCCACCCGGTAAAGTTCATGGAGAAACGACAGCGCACCAAGTCATGATCAGGGTCGACATAGATACTCCAGTACGAGCGGCAATCCAGGATGGAACCACGCCACCTGTAAGTTATAGCTATGTGGTCAATTTGGGTCCATCGCTGGCCAGCTACAGGAGGACACCAAGTGGCACTTCCACTCCCACTGTGTCTAAAAGCGGTGCTACTAAGAAACAGCTGGTGCTCTGCACACAGTTACAACAAACGCTCACCATTGTCAGTCCGTTCGGAGTTAAGCTAATAATTACCTCTCAGCTGAGATTCTGAAGAGCTCAGAAGCCCAAATTATGCGTTCATATCCCCTGCAAATACTATAATATCTGAACTAGTAGCACTGCGTAGTCGCACGATCATTTCGTAATAGAATGTGTCCTTGACAGTATTAGAACTGCAGCTTGACCCTTGAGTGCCGCATCGGCTTCTCTGGATGCGTGCAACCAATAACGAGAGGATCAGCCGGGTGCAGTCAATTCAATAACCCTTTAGGGATATTGATCCTAGTTTCGGACACACAACACACGTCAATACCGAGTGTGTCCAAGGTGCGTGCTAGTGCAGCTTGTTGACCTCTTTGTCTTAGAGTGCGAACGTTGAATGTCGCTATGGAAACGGGACAGCGTGGCCTTATAAGGAACTTTTGCCGATAGGCGTCCGGTAGGTGCTTTGGGATGGCGGCTGCAGATGGTTCTACGCCAGTGGCACTTCGTTTGCTGTCAAATAAGCTGGGAATTATAGAAGGAAGGTTAGTAATGGGGGTCGGGATGGGAGTAAAAGAAAAAGGTGGAAAAGTAGAAGGGAGGTGCCAGCAGTAGCATGTTTTCGCTTATCCGCCCTGCTGTATGCAGCAGATAAGGCGACCCTTGATAGTCTGTGCGGCGGCCGATGCAGGATGAAGTTTATGTTTGAAGCTAATATCATGGTTGCATGTGGGCTGAGCTACTGCCAGGGCGCCCAAACCTAGACAGGAGGACGATTAGGGTCCTCATCCAAACAATTGGGCTCAAAAACCTGTCCTCAAGGCAGCGTGGTGGCAATGATTTAGTTTTACAGAAATGGACGCCATGCCATTTCAAACCCCCAACCTGAAGGACCAAGAGACTGAGTTTGTCAGACCTCTCACCATTGAACAACCTGATAGGGGTAGCTATCAAGATGCCCGGAGGCATCACCCAGTATAGCTCAATGGGTCAATGAGGTACGCAAGCCGTCGCACCACGTTAAGATCCAGTCTCGTTGCGAACGGTCCAGTCTTGTTGCGAGAGAATATCCAACAACAGAACCTCAAATAACCGAAACTTAATTGGTGTATTAATAAAAAGGGAAAATCAACATTCCATGCTATTTAAACTATGTAAGGATTCCGGGATTAATCTATTTAGGGATATTGTACCATATATATTGTTTCGTAAAAGCACTGTTAATTGTCTCAAAAATATAAATTCTTTTCACATGGTTGTGGTTGATCTTAGGATTGTGCAATCACGGCTGACGTTGTACGCGCAGTCCCCGAAATTGTGGTAGAACCACCGTGCTGGATCTGTGTCTGTCAGTTTCGTGGAAGAGTGAAATCGGCGTGCCCATTTCAGAATTACTTCGGTCAGCCTCCGCCTAAGGTACTCTTATTCCTAACTTAGCCCTGATCGTATAGCAGTATAACTGTGGGTGACACTAATTGTGGACGAAATATGTTTCACTGCACTCAGAGGACAAAATAAGCAGGAGCCAATGATGTGATTGACACAAGGTACGTCCCAAATCTTGAAGACTGCAACCGTCTAAACTAGGCTTACTGTTTACCCCAAGTAGGCCATCATGGTACACAACATGTCCACCAAAGTATGTCAAGTGCAATAGGTGAGCTGTTGCTGTGGCGGGGGCCAGAGAAACAGACCCTCATTTTCATCGCGCAGCATCAGAGAGTAAGAGAAATGGTTGGCTGGAATTCAAGAGAGATTCTCACCTGGTCTGAGCTACGGCACATGACTGGATAGTTAATCGAGTAATCCTGCAACATGTGACTGTGTTACTGCTGGGATTGTCTGAGTGCTACTGAGTGCCTGCTTGTTCCCATTGCGCGCAACGGACTCAGGAGAATTTGCCGTGCAACTGTTGTGTATATGAATTCAGTACCCACTTGATTTATACTTTCTGTACTCTGAATGCATCTGAATACCTCAATGACGGATCTTGCCTACAGTTCTTTGTCTTCAACCACTTACAGATGCTCGTTATCTACGCGCTGTTAGTGCGATACACTAAACACACTGCGTAAAGTTAATATTAGGGATAGGTAGCCGTTGGGTGATCCGAATCTTATGCCCTTAAACATCATTTCAACTAACCCAGTGAGTAAGGCTTATTGTCGCCTTATGTCCAACTATCCATTCCGCAAAAAAATGACTGGGATGTAATCGCATTATCGCTGAGATGGATATATTTGTATACAGTGTGAAATACAAGCGGCACGGAAACAGCAGTGGATACTTTCCATGAGGACATAAATGAATGTCTATACAGCATTTGCCGTGTAACGCAACAAACAACTTCCGCGCATGAAAAGGAACAGCGTTACGCCTGCTAGCACAGGTTTGAAAAGCAAAAGGATTGTCAGTGTCCCTTATGGCACTCATGATTTTACTGCGCTGGATGAAATTCATAAGCAGGACGGCGCATTGCGTGCATACTTTGTAAAAAAATCGCATTTCTGATGAACACTAAACTCTCTTTGGTGCGCAAAATCCGTCGTAGCACCTGCAGTAACCTAAATAGATGAATAAGGCAATGAACAAGCAATTATCGCGGCGCTGCGGAATGTTTGCAATGCACTTATTTACCAGTCCTACTTCCTTTACAGTTAGAAATATCGTGAATGTTGGTAATGTTTAAAGAATACTAACGTTCACCTTCAATCAGTGCCCCGTACGCAATATACAGTTCATTGAATTTGTATGCACCCACCGTCCTTCCTTGGCCGGGTGGACCACGTGAGTACACGCAATTTACCACGGTTTACTCACATTGATCCGCAACCATGCACTGATAGTCAAATGAGGCGGACGGCTGACAATTTCCTGTCCTATGCATGACAATTTCCACAACTACGTATCAATTTAATATAGGTTGCAGACACAAGAATATGTAGTGAAATGAATGGAAAAATGTAAAGCGTAGTATTACAAAACGATTTCTGTGGAAACATTTGTACGGAAAGGAGGAAACTCCTTATGCGGTGCGGAACGTAGCCGAAATCACTTAATTATCTTCACTTTAACTTTCCAGTGAGGAGGTTGCCAGGATGGAAGACACTCACTTTCGCCAGCATGTCTGCCAAAGTTATCAAGATACCACATGTCGCAGGTGCACTGCATTTAACCATTATTTTACTGCGGCATGTAAGTTAACTGTATCACACGAAACTTAATCGATGCTGCAGCAATTGATATCTTCAGAAATGAAGTTTTTCTTTTGAAACCTGTTGGACATCTTTGCCAACTGGACGTGCCTCGGAGGCTAACTAGTTGGAAAGGCTGGGAGTTAACATCATCATGCCACCATATTCTTAATAAATCGGCCGAGCTGCTGACATGGAAGCTAACCTCGTTTTCACCAAACAAGTAACTTTTAGGGTTTGGTAGAGAATGCTGGCATTTGGGGATAGCAAGAAATGCGTTGGGGTACTTTTCACTTAGCTAACGCAAACCTAAATAATGTCATCGTCAGGATAACAATTAGGGCAATGAGGGCGTTGTGATATATGACATGTTCATTGCAGCCAATTATTCACTAGTAACCAAGTAAAGGAGTAAGTCAATCTAAATCTGTTTGTGTGGCAAAATTTTAGTGCCTGCATTTGGATTTGATCGGGTTACCGTCAGGACATCATAAATTAGTGGATCTCTGCACTTCGTCTGCACTTGAGAGTTTTGTCAGCTTGTTTGGTTCATGGGATTTCTCTCTGACTCCTTAGAGCGCCTGAAACAAATATCATTGTTTTTACGAGAGACTTCAAATCCGTGTCGGTTGTTTTCTGAAATGTGCACCCCACCTCGGGGAACGGTATGGATATTGTGATATTCGTGTTGACAGCGGAGTGAGACCGCTTTGTCTATGTGCCTACTATCAACTTTCCGCTGAAGCACGAGCCTTCATCACACCACAGCACAACTGGCATCCTTCATCATCAACAACGCTGGTCACAAATTGATCCCACACTCAGGTGGCATGGTAGCATACGGGATTGCCGGGCATATTGGTCAACTTGCCTTGAAACCGACCATTCCTTGTGTGTGGCTCACCTAGGGACAAGCAAACGCGAATGAACAATTCTAAGTTGCAGGACCCAAAGGCGGGATCAGCTACAAATTTGCCAAGAACAAGTGACTCTATCACAGCCTAATACCAAGCGCTTTTGCTCACTACTGGAAAGCATGCTAACTCTTCCTGAAAGTGACATAAATTCACAAATGCAGAAGTGTGTCTCAGATATTGTATCCCTGGCCGATGGGTTTTAAAGGCGCTTTCAGGAGTTTGCAGCCATCGTAAAGGAGATCGGCCTTCCGTCTTCGCATTTCTCTGTGGACTCTAACAATGCTCCTGTCCACCTGTGACTGAAGCCCTTGCGTTGCGTAGTGATGTTTTATATCGCAGTCAGTACTATCAGCTCTCCGTCTCATCACATTTTACCACCAGCTAGACAAAGACAGATTCGGAAAGCTTCGAAGGATTGCTATGAAAAGGCTTAGCTTGCTTAGCTGGTCATACTTGTGTGAGCAGAATACAGCTTTGTAGTTTAACCAGAACCATGTGTGGACCATACTCAGCGATTCGCACCTACGTTAAATATGGCGTATCAAAACTAGTGCCTTTGAGCCTGAACAATTTACTGCAGTCAAGATCTCTGTCTCAACATACACAATAAAAACTTGCAATAAAATGTTGCAACATGCCATTGTTTGTTATTAGCTTAATGTCATGCTAAAAGCAGCCCTGCAATCTTTTGCCTAACATAAGGTGGCCCGCCTTGCGAAAACTTTGGACACTCCTATACTAGATGAATTGCTCCATGTGGTAACGTATATGAACAGAATACGCGCCGCTTATACTAACCAAAGAGATGCCGGTACAGCTCTTGTGGCCAGAACAATACTGGCCTTAGTTTTGATCTTCAATCTTATCGCAGAAGAAACGCAAATAGCAGAGAAAAGACTATGAGTTACTCTGTTAAAGAGTATGTAAAACGTAACAAGTACCGCAGTACCATGACAGTTGTTTCCCTTACAATAACTGCTCATTCGACTAGGTCAAGTGGATAGTCCTATTTGACTTGTGAACTGCAAAAGTTTTTCTCATTACACAGTTGCTCTGTACCCGAGAACCATGTTTCGCCTTAGTTTCTACGGCCGACTGTCAGACATTTTCCGGAACTGTATAGCGTTAGCCAGTAAGACCTGATTTCCAGTTTTTAACTTTGCTGTGTTTCACATCATGGGGTGTTCTTCTCCGAAATCCGCAATGCAGGCAACGGAGTGAAGCATAGTGAATACAATTGGTGGATCTAATAATGCGAACTATATTTGTCTGTGAAGAACTTGACTCGACCAGGCAAATCTGGATGAACTATCTGGATTGGTCCTATCTACTGACATGCCAGATGTCTCTTCAAATCGCAAAATCTTGTCGCAAGATCACCAGCCACTTTATGTCTGCTGGACACAGTACCAACGAAAATGAGCAAAAATATATAGGTTAATGTCTTAGTTATTACATTAGTAGCGGTAAGCGCATTATTGCTTGGGTTACTCCCCGCAATACAAAAGCTAACACAGTAAATTTGAGTGGAGTGTAGAGTCGGTAAGAAGCCTCGTAGGAACTCTCCTCTTCCGATGTGGTCCCATTGATTGAAGTGGTAGTGGTATGCTTCAAAGCAAACCGCAGCCTTAATCAAAATCGTGTGGCAAAATCCGTAATATCGGCAGATATTCCAAGACCCAACAATGTATATCTAATTTCGAGGTATCTGTGCTGCAGTAAACGGATACCCATTAGAATAAAAGACAGTGTGTACTAGGCAGCATTGAAAGGCATGTTCCTCTAAGGGAGTGAGGTTTGTCTCCTATGAAATGTAAATTGAAAACTGATAGTTCCCTACATAGCTTTAACAACGAAATAAGCAGATGAATATTGCCATATTATTATTATCTCATCAGTGCCAATACAATAACATGGAAATACTTTTGTGTGTCTAATAGGGCACAGTCAAGCCAATCAAAATTAAGCTTGTGGTCATTGTCGTTGGGATTAAGACCACGACAACCGCACGTTGACGACTACTTGCTTTGAACACATAAGGCTGGTCTAATTCGGCTTATCGCGACGGCCTCGGCAAATCGCAAAAGGCGTATAACGCAACAAGATCCGAAACGCCGACAAGGGATTAACCCGGTGACGAGTCGCCGAATGTGCCTGTCCACGGACGACGTTAGCGGCTTACGCGAGCACTTACCGTCGGAGATGGCTTGAGTAACTTCGCGCTGAACCCAGTTTGGTAAGTGCACCTTCACTCTGGAACATAAAGCACATTCTGTTCTGCCGATGTAACTGATGTCGCAGTAGCGCACGAATTGGTAAACATAATGTGATTTGGGGCCGACGCGTTTATCTTTCTTTACTGAATGTAGCGGCAACTTACGGGTTCTGTTGCTAATTACTGACTCCGCAGCACAGTATGTACGTTGCATGGCCGAGACAATGCGTTTGGTTTTCCTTCTAGCTGCATTGTCACCCTTGAATGGTAGCTCGAGGTACACCATTTTGTGGGCTGTCAACACCATTTCTTTGTGCCGTCTAATCTGGCTAGGTTTGTTTATGAATCGCTTTGGGTAGCCGTACTCCATAAGCGTTTTAGTGATGAGCGCCAACTCCTCAGGCAGGCAGTCGTTGGAGCAGATACTTCTGGTCCGAGTGAAAAATGTTGTTACCAGCGCGCTTGTGTGTCATCGGTGAAAAGCTAGTGAAGGGTATGTACTGGCCGGACCAGGTTGGCTTCCGGTATCTAAATTGTTTAATCAGTCCATTATCCCTGCGAGTTATGGGAATGTCGAGATACGGAAGACGCCCATTCGATTGGGATTCAGAGGTCAATTTCAGGTAAGCGTGCACCTTAGTAAGTTGGGCTACTAATTTTTCGATTTGCTTATTCATGGAACCGAAAACAATGATATCATCTACATATGGTTTGTGATACGGCGGCTGGAAATTGTCCACTTAGTTTCCTCTCAAGCATCAGCGCAAAAAATTCAGCTTGCGCCGGACTCAAGGAACTAGACTAGACACTCCATCAATTTAGCGACACGAGGTGTGCTGGAATCGGAAATCCACATTCTCCGTGTAAAGTAATAGGGACTGTCTCTGGAGGTCTGGCGGTATTGGTAGACGGAAGCTTTCCTATTCTATCAAGTGGCAAAGGTAATCAACTGTCTCTAACAAAGGTACACTAGTAAATTACGACTGGACGTCCACTGAGCTCATAACCATGTAAGTTAGGCTGATTTTGCGTAGGTCCTTGATTATTTCAAATGGGTCCTTAAGACTGTGCAAATTGAAGTGCTGCCTCAGTGGTGCAAGTATAATTAGAAATGCGCTGCGCAATCAAGTCTACGTTTACTCTAATTTCCGTAAGTTTGAAAGCGCTTGATGGCAAGGTCATATTCATAAAATTAATCCGAGAATCAAAACACTTGGTAGCATTACCTGCAAAGTTGCGTAAAAGGTCCAAAATTTTGCAAAGAAAGTCCAAAATTTTGCAAAGAAATTCCAAAATTTTGCAAAGGAGGTCCAAAACTTTGCAAAGAAAGTCCATAATGTTGCAAAACCCTGTGCAATTCGCCAGCCGCTCAGAGCCAATCCTCTGACCTTAAGTGGGTTCTCATTGGCCGGATGCCAAGGTTCGGTGCGTTAGTCTGAGGAGGTGAGCCCGCTGCTCGTTGACTGGGTGAGACTTGTGAATGAATCTTGGAGGAATGCACTTCGACGGTGCAACGGGCTAGTATGCGCCCACCTCACATCCGAAACTATGGATCACAACTGGTCTGAGAGCAATGAACAGCTGGAACATTACCGCACGACCGAAACCATGTCCATGATTCTAAAGTCGTCGGCATGCCTTCTCACTTTCGACAGAGTATCTCATCAGATATTCATGACCGAGTTTTGGGCGCTCTCGTCAACGGTGATGACTGGCAGCTTGTGGCAATTGTGAACAACGTCAAATATCAAACATCCTACTCCTGGATTCCTCGTTCTCTTGATCAAGAGCCGAGTACTACGCAGGCGCGCGCTCGTAAGCGGATTTTGTCGCAGGAAGACGTAGATGACATCCTGGATTAGACAGCAAGGGACTCAACTCTTGCGCTACAGGAAATGCGAGTACGAGTAGGAGCAGAAATGGACAAGGACATTTCGAAGTCAACAAACGCACGGCACCTAGATGGTCGATTAATAACTATGAAGAACATCTATCAGGTTCCCGAGGGAATGAACAATGAGCGAAGCAAAGGGATACGCAGGGAATTCGTTCAGCAGTTTCGACAACTTGAGAGCGATGGCAAGTTCTTCATTTGAATTGACGAAGCGAACTTCAACATTTACTGCAAACGTACTCGTGCTCGGGAGCCCAGATGAGTGAGGGCCTGTTGCAAAGTTGCCAACAGCAGAGGGCACAATTTCCATTTAATCGGTGCACTCACGATGGAAGGGAAAGTGTCGATAACAACTCGGAGAGGCCCATTCATAGGTTCCCTATCTCTCGAATATCTGCGAAACTATTTAGACAACCTGAAACGGGAGATGGAGCTCCGGCAAGTTGTCGTGGTATGTGATAATGCACCATGTCACACAGAACTGGAATAACTGTTGTCAGTAGATGGATCCGATGCAGTAACCATACTGAGATTGAGCGCATACTCTCCGTTCCTCAATCCGATCGAGAATGTTTGGCAGGTGGTGAAGGCCATAGTGAAGAATGCGATGAGAATGCACTACGAGGAACTTCTGGCCGGGGATTCCCAGAAACTCATGACGCAGATGGAATGGAGGCTGCAGTTCCTTGAACGCATTTCCGAAGCAGCCGCCAAGGATATCAGCGTTGTGAGATGTAGTAATGCTATTCGACATATGCGTGTACGTTTTACTAACTGTCTAGAAAAAATGACATAATTGATCACGTTGTTAGCCTATTTTTACTTATCTGTTTGTATAGCACGTTACTGGCAGCGCGTAGGGACGTGTCAGTATTCCTAGTGTTTTCAAAATATGTTTGCACGTACGTGCGTTTGTGTGTTCATACGAGGGTTAAAGCGATATCTGATGTCTAGCGCAATTGAGTGACACGGGACCGACATCCAGTGAGCCATGCCTGAGTGATTTGTTCAACTTATGCTCCTTTTCATGCTGGTATTCGTTTCGCCGTGATTTTACCGCTTACAATTTACTAACAATCTGTCGTCAAGCATCTTGTTGCAGCTATTCTTCGCAACAAAACAATTACGATGAGAAATCCAGAATGCATGGGAATATCATACACTCAGCTAACTACCTTATCTGCGCCATATCTGCTGAGGCTATTGATACCGATTAGTGGTGTCTTCCTCCATGCGATTAACTATGCAATGCACAATGTATTCATTTCAAATCACACCATGGGTATGGAGAATTCCTTGTTCATTATTTTCCCAGCCATATTTAAGTGGTGCTATTCCAACCCCAGTTGCGAAGATACCGTCGTGCCCAGGTTTCCCATCATATAGTCATTTGAGATATTAGAAAATTACAGATGATGTGCAAGTTATTATTATTATTATTATTATTATTATTGTTGTTGTTGTTATTGTTTCTTTGTAAATTTGCTACAACACTTTGCACACTCCTTCGAAAGCCGATGGTAGAACAGCAAGCATCGGAATGTACTACATGTGTTAGTGATGTGATAACGTCAAATGGGCCATCAAAGAATGTATGATATTATAGCCTACTAACGCTTATACCAGGCACCATTTACAATACACTGTAACCATAAGTCATCTGTGTTTTACGATACATTTATTGGCATCATTCTACCTGGTAACCAGACTGATGGCATTTACTTCCGTATTTCCATATCTGTTTCAATGCATTCTTGATACCCACATTTCTGAATAAATGTATGCCTAACGTTTAGGTCCAAGTCCAAACGCTAACTAATCACCAATAGTCGTATTGGTTACTTATAATTCTATGTGCGATTTTCTGAAACTAGAGGAATATGGCTGTTATTCTTTCATTCAATTCAAACAATTATAAACACCACACTTCCGCCTGACAGACTGATGGTATTTTCACTCGCGTAAATCCATTATCTGATTGATGGTTCGATGTCTAAATAGGACTCGCTTAAGTTACAAATCCCGATAACATCTGTTCGTGTCTCGTTACGTTCCCACTTGACAGATGGATCACATTACATTTCCTCTCGTGTGACATTGTGTAGTATTTCGGGTTGCAATCCGATGTCAATGTAGCCAGGTCAAGTGTCTCAGTACTGCACACTAAGTTGCGACGAGTCTTCAAATTCGATTCATGGACAGCGACAACACAAGCTGACATCCGAATCCAAATGCTTGGACACAGGTCACACTCTGAGCAATGATGAAATGGTCAATATGTGCTAGCGCAGAGAATGCATGATCAAGGGGACCATAAATAGTCGCACACGACTGACTGCATGTGAATTCTCGCTTACCTCTCGGAGAAGAGAAAAGCGGACCGGCTGTGGCTTACGTTCAGACCCGAATAGCTTGCAGATAATATAAAAGACGACTTTTACAGCACACACCAACAATAAGTGATTACTGTTCCGGCGTAGTTTTACTCTCTTTGTAACGTTAGCAATGTTATTAGCTTCATACTGCGCATCTTGTTAATAAATTCTCCATGGTGGCTTCTGTTCTGCTTGCACCACGATTGGACAAACACAGCTCTAGCGACACTGCATTTCATACATCTTCACTTGTATTCGCACATGTTATTGCATTTTCACGCATTACATGCATTTTATATTATTCTGTGTCATCGCATCCCTTTCTTTGTAGCCCTTGAGACCAGTTCCTGGATTTCTTGGTAACACTACACACACAATTCTCGTACTGCTACTGAGGATGCGAAGTCTAATGCAACATAATAACACCCCGCATCGACGTAGTTCGTCGAGCAATATTGGTGTAGGTGTCACCTCATCTCGCACACACTGTAGGGTGTCTAAGAGACATTTAACCAGCATTGGTCATTTGCTTGTTCCCCGGTTCCATAACACTCCACTTTCCTCTGTCCATGTCCCCTTTTCGTCTGAACCAATTTTTTCCTCCCAACCCCCGAACGAGGCAAATCCAACCATATCTCCGCCATTGAGATCAAGAGCCACATTGGCCGCAGACTAGCACGTCAAACACTCAAGGTTGGATGCTGGAATGTGCGCACACTGCACGATCGGTACACTAAGCGTCGACTTATGCGACGAACCGCCTTAGTCGTCATGGAACTAGCGGGGTATGACATTGATATCGCAGCGCTGAGTGAGACTCGACTGGCTGATCAAGGTAAATTGCGAGAGGATGGCGCTGGGTAAACTTTCTACCGGATTGGAAATCCCGAAGCAGCACCACGTGATTAAGGCGTCGGATTTGCAATCACTGACTGCCTAAATGGCCGTTTGACGGGGGAGCCGATTGGTATCAGCCCACGGTTGATGTCGCTCCGTATATGCCTCAGAAGTGGTAAGTTCGCAACATTTATTAGCACATATAGTCCCACCATGAGTTATACAGAAGACAGGAAAGATCAGTACTACTCGCAATTGGCCACTGTTATAAAGTCTGTGCCAATGAATGATCGAATATATATGCTTGGTGACTTCAAACGCACCTGTAGGGTGTGATGCCACAGTGTGGGCTGAGATGATCGGGCCGCACGGCATTGTGATAGTCAATGGGAACGGTGAGCGCTTGCTTTCATTGTGTGCTACACATGGCTTGACGATCACGAACACTCAGTTTGCTCTGTGTGCTACATGGACCCACCCACGGAGTGGTCATGCTCACTTTCTGGACTACGTCATCGTACGTCAACGAAACATGCGTGAAGTACGCATAACACGGGTAATGCGTGGAGCTGAATGTTGGACTGATCACAAGCTGGTGCGCACAATGTTCTACATAAATGTCTACAAATCGTCGTACTTTCCAGCGAATAACAATCAGAGGAAATACAACGTCCCCGCCCTTATGAGTGCAGAAAAGAGACAAGCACTGGAGGATGTCATGAGAACCCGCCTTGGCGAAGGCGACTCCTCGGATTCTGTCAGCGTCCTATGGGACCACTTGAAGAAACAGGTGACTATTGCTAGGGAGGAGACAATTGGGTGTACAAACTGTAAACGGCCCGACTGGTTCGACGAAAACAGTTTGATGATCGGGACATTAGTACGAGCAAAAAACGCAGCGTTCATCGCATCCGAGGTTGACTCTAACAACACCATGAAGAGTAATGCTTTTCGCCACATTCGAAGACAGCTAGCTGGAGAGCTGCGTCAGGTGCAAAATGCGTGGTGGACAATGCAAGCTGCGCAGATGGAGTCCTACGCTGAACATCGCCAACAAAAAGAGTTCTACGACTCCTTGAAGTCAGTGTAAGAGCCCACTGGGCAGCAAATGAAGACCCTGGAAGACTCTGAGACTGGCGCCGTATACACACAATCTGATGACATCTTGCAAATGTGGCACAGACACATTGATACCCTCCTGAACAATCGATCAGAGGTGGACTGGGACACACTACACGGGTTGGAACACCATAGCATACTATCGAAACTGGAGGACACACCGGGAATGTACGAAACACAGAAAGCGCTTGCTCAACTACGGAATGGGAAATGCGCTGGTGTTGATGGCATACCACCGGAAATATTGAAGAACGGAAGACCAGTTATGATACGTGCCCTGCATCGTTTGGTGGAAGCCGTCTGGATGGAAGAGCAAGTGCCCGCAGAGTTGAAGGATGCTCTTGTAATTCCACTGTACAAGGGAAAGGGTAGTAAACAATACACTGACAATTATCGTGGCATCAACTTACTTAGTTGCGTTGGCAAGATTTTTGCCCGTATCCTACTCCATCGCCTTGTCACACATGTACTAGAACCGAATGTACCGGAAGAGCACGGTGGATTCCGCTCGGGCCGAAGCACCATCGACATGGTTTTACCGCACGTCAAATACAGAAAAATGTCGTGAATGCAGTCTACCGTTGTATTCATTGTTCATCGACTTCACCAAAGCTTTTGATACAGTTAACCGTGAGGCGGGGTGGTTGATTCTCTCCAAGACTGGATGCCCTGCAAAGTTTATTCGTTCCATTGAACGCCTGCATACTGGCATGCGAGCAAGGGTGCAGCTAAGTGGACAGACTACAGATGACTTTGCCGTTATCTCCGGTGTGAAGCAAAGATGCGTCTTAGCCCCCACACTGTACAATATCTACCTGACGGCAGTGATGTGGTGCGCATTCAACACATGCAAATACGGTGTGCATCTAGAGCACCTCATGGATGGGGGTTTGCTTAACATCCGCCGCTTTGGATCAAGAAGTCTGGTGCGTGAGACAACCATTCGTATGCTGCTGTTTTCAGACGACTGCGCGTTATTTGCACATACTGAGGAAGAACTGCAATGCATGACGACTATATCAGCTTCCACAGCGACTAAGTTTGGACTCAGCATAAACACAGGCAAGACTGTATGTCTATTTCAACCGGCACCGGGAGCGCAGCCCGTGTGCGGATCAGAAATACGGATTGTAGATGAAGTACTACAGAACACGTCCGCCTTCTGCTACCTTGGGAATACATTGTCAAGCGACCTGCGAATCACCAACGAACTGCGCGCTCGTGTGGCGAAGGCAAGTGCGGCTTTTGGGAAACTGGAACATCGCGTGTGGAAGAACCATCATCTCACTGTTAGAACCAAGGTGATGGTGTACAAATCAATGATTCTCTCAGTCCTTACCTATGGATCGGAAACTTGGACACCGTACAGAAAGGATATCCGGTTTTTGGAAAGATTCCATCAACAATGCCTTCGCCGGATTCTACACATACAATGGTGGGACAATGAGCCAGACACTGATGTGATCCGCCGGAGCGAAGTATACAGGCTACTGCTGCGACATCTCCGGTGGCTTAGACATGTACGCCGTATGGGTGCAACGAGAATCCTAAAGCAATTGCTGTATGAGCAACTGATCGCAGGTGGCCGGAATGTTGGCAAACCCAAGTTGCGTTACCAAGAAAATATCAAGCTTAGTTTGTCCAGATTAAGTATTGACCTAAAATTTGGGAGGAGTTGGCAACAAATCGCCGCACCTGGCGTGATCTCATCAACTGCACCGTTGCCCAATCGCAAGAAAGGCAGACGGTGCATTGAGAAATTAAACGTGCAACACGCAAATATCATCTGCCGTCGGACTATAATTCTTCGGCTACTCCAACATGGAGCTGTAGTGCATGTGGCCGTGTGTGTTTTAGCCCAGCTGGTCTGGCCAGTCATCAACGAGGCCACGATGGGGTTATGCCGAACAGGTGGATTGTTGGACCGAGCACCACGGACTGACATGTGGCACTTGGTGGTACACAACTAAGAAAGGACGGTACACGTTAAACCGGCCAAACGTTATGAAGCGTGGTGAGTCAGAATGAAATCGGACGGGAGGACTTTTGCACTGATAATGTACTAATTCATCAAATGTTGCAGTGCAATGACAACCACGCATAGTTTCTGCAAAGACGCAGGCGCGTACTTTATTTGCCATACTGGTAATCCGGACACAGATGCCTCTACACGAATGCCCCTACGCTGATGTTTGATGTTGCATACACAATGCTTCTCCATCGCAGCTGGGCCACACTGACTTGCTTACTCATTTACATAATGCTTACTTATAACATGTTACCTTATTTTACCCTGCCTTACCATTACCATAGCCTAGGAAACCCTTAGTTAATACAGTATGAAAAAGCAATGCTTCCTTGTTTTGGTGGCGAATTGGCAATGCGATACACATGTTCAAGTTGGATCATGCATTCAAATATCAATGGCTCTGGAACATCCGTGGAAAGTGAACAGTCACGACAAGTAATTGACTAGTGATTAACATGCTGATGTTGATGTGTTATGCTAGGTTTCACATTAAATCTGTTAGAATGATTAGAGTTATAATTCCCGTTCTTCATCTGACAACCTTATCTTAGCTGAGCTTATGAAAATAAGTTGACTCCAGCGCATCATTACCCTACAAACCTGCATAGTTTGCTACTCACGGTCTGTCATCTTTGTGTGTCATCCTTATTCCATTGCTAATGTAAGTATAGCTCGGGTACAATTGCTGTGTGGAATGACGAAGTACGGACTTGGTGCAACGCAGTAGCATTATTACATCTGTCTAAGAGGCACCTACTAGAAGTTGTCTTAGACGGGGTCAGTCTTCTGGGTAGACTAAGAAAAAGGTAATGTCAACGGAAATGGTACGTAAGTGTCTTAGTAAATTACATGGGAAAGGAATCAGAGCATAGGGAACATTTGTTCACTTTACGAGCACCGAATAGCTGCACCCCAGGCGTACTAAAGTAGATCGTAACCAAGTAGTTTATAGCCACAACAGGATACACAACGGTATGTATAAACGGATGAGTACTTGGATGACAACCATGCTACATGTTGGATATTTGCAACATAGTGCGAACATTGTTTGGAAAACCGTAAGTTTGACAGTGGCCAGTAAGACTTAGTTGATGTAGTACTATGGTAGTTGTCGTGCCAAATAGGCCGTAAGAGGCGAACACCAACAGTACGTATTGGGTAATTATTCTCATGCCTGTGCAAGTAACTCTTAGCATGACCTCTAAATGAAACCCATATATGTTTGTTCATACACGCTTGTTCATGCGGACTAATGTGTCTCTTTCCAGTTTGTGAGAGTTAATAATGAAGTCCATGGAAACACATGTGCATATGTTGTATTCCAACTGCCATTGGACACAGATGACGCCAAGCTATGTATATATGTATACCGAATGAATTCCATGAGGATACTCAGACCGCTTCTGTACGGTTCACTTAGTGCAAGGAAAAGGCAATCGAGCAAACCGAAAATAACATTATCAGAACATGAAGAAGGTGAGTTTCTGACAAACTCATGTTGAGTTCAGATGTTGCGAATGCAAGACAAATTTGACCGATGCGAACTCCGTGGACTGATCATAATGGCGGATGCTCAGGTGCAGTAGACGGTACCATTGCACGCGGAATAGAAGCATGATAAGTACGCTCCCATTCGATTTACTAATCCAGGCCAAAAGGCGTCGTATGTGGTACGCTTGCTTGCATGCTGAGTAAACTTGCATTTCAGAAGTAGATTTTGTTTGAGCTCCCCGGTGTGGATGCGCTTGATGTGAACCTTGACAAGGTGCCTACCTGTATATTACCCACAACCTCGTCCATACAGGCTCCAGGAGACAGTTGGTCGTCGCTGGAGAAGAGGGAGTGCACCGTCCTCGTGACGGTGCTAGACTTAGAAAGTGGTTCCATTCTGTATGGAACGGGCTAAGGTCCAGCCACCGCCTCCTGTACGTCTGGTGTGTATGACTTCCAAATCAAACCGGAATGCTTCCGCTCTGCTTGATGAAGGATTGTGGGCGGCTCCGTTAGTGAAACGTGGCTGACATTCACATGCCTCTTGGTTTAAATCCTTCGGGTTTCCACCGGATAAGGGGTGTGTGGATGGAAATATGGGTGGTGCAGCGCAAGCAAACCATCGTATGCTTTGTAGGCGCAGGCGTCCTGCGACTGTCCCCATGGAAGTTACAGTGAGAGGCAAAACCGGATACGGATGCCGCCAAATCATTCACTGCGCCGTACTCTTTCATGATCAGCCTGAGATAATGTAGATACAGTTTCTTTGTTCGGAAAACTAGGATGTTTGAAAAGCGCTTTGTAGGATTAAGGATTGAAAGTTTGTCTGTCAAGTTCGGAACAGACATCAGCCGGATCGGAAGCTGTACTTTAGATTTAAAAGCAACCATTCCTACAGTAAGCCCAATTTAATTTGCGTGCCAGAATGGCGCGAATAGCTGTCCAATACGACTTGGATACAGTCTTGCTTGTTCGGACGATCCCTCGTTTGACCCAATAGCGTGCGTAAGTAAATGCGGGGGTGGTTGGCGTGGAAATGTTTCTACGTTGTTTAACGTACTGACATAACCTCAGATACGGACAATTGACATTTTAATGTCATTACTACCATCTATCTCAGCTCAGGAAATGTGGCTTGCGAAACCCCAAATTTCGCACAATTAGGGTTTTCAGACTTCAACCATGCGAACATCAGAACGTTATAAACTACCCACTCTGAAGATATCTTCGACGCAACAGGATATGTAAATAATACTAATGCCGTTCACATTCACTATGTGGTGTATTGTCTAGCTCGCACCCTTGATCCTTGGGTTCACTGTGGAAATATTGTTGCATCTACACCAATACCGACCATTGTCTACACTGCACACAGAACCCAGTGTCTCCTTCAGCGACGTGTGCAGTTTTGTCCTTATTTCGATTGCAACATTTGGCCGTAGTTTAACCCGGCCAGCGGTGAACAAGTTGACTGTGTTATTCTGGACTGGCTCAACTTCGTTCACCTTACTTCGTGTCCGGCCCCAGTACGCTGCGTATTTTCAACCCAAATTCATTTACCTAGTCCAACCTTCCCTTGAAAATCTCTCTAACCAGCCTTGGTCGTTGCAATTCCCATGAATGCACTTGTCAACGGAAGGGGTGGAGGGACATACATGGGCGTCGCACACAGTTGTCACATATGACAAACCGGAATGTCCTAGAGGCCAAGGGTATGTGAGCGATGTGACTGGCCGGGTTAAGCTGAGTTCAAACGTTGCAACCGCAACATTGATGTTGATGGAATTAACGTTCCAGGTTGCAGTATTGTAGTTAAATCCCCCCACTTTGAGCCATTGGTGACCTATGAAAATATGGGCATGTCCATGAGTTGGATAGATGGGATTTGCCCTCAATCTATTCTTCATCTACACTACTGCTTACTGTACTCTTACTTAGCTTGAAGACCAACTGAAGGCATTTGGGAAACATGCGCACTTTGATGTCTTAGATAAGAGTTTTTCCTTATTCTTCATATAGTGCTTACTTTCCCTTACACAGGCATGAGGTCTGCAGGACATGGACCTAATGAAAGGGCAAACTGCTGATGTCCTGCAACTACCCCAATCAATTTATGTACGCAATCCATCGTACTACTTGTGTGCGGTGCGTCATTAATTCTACGGGATTTATCTTTCATCTTAGCTCCCTTTATTTCTAACTGAGGAGTGAACTCAAGGACAGGGCCTATAGAGGAATTCAGTCTTGGGAGGGTTTAGCTACCTTAAATTTCCAAATCTCGACCTGACCGATGGTTAATTTTATCAGTCAAGGCCCCAAATTTGCCTGTGTTACAATATATAAACACATTGAGCACTTGAGGACAATAATCAGACTGGCGTTTGGTCACACGGGCAGTGTGAGTTTTGTCCACACTAGTAGGTGAGCAGCTCAACAATCCACCAAAATAACAGGCATGACTTAGACACCTGTTCCGGTCACACTCACTCGAGAAGATTGCTCGACAAGGAGTGCATTAAGCAATCGACTAAGGCTCATTCCTACATTTACACAATGGCTCGGTAGACGGGAGCAAATTTCATGTCAGATGTGTTTGTGTGGCGAAATTCACAAAAAGAGCATGATCTGACACACTATCACCGTGCCGTTTATCTTCCACGATTCTTCGCTGGACGAGCTGTAGGAGACCTTATCACTGCGAATAAACGTGTGGGTCAGTTTGTATAACTTAAAGTGCAAGAATCAAAGGCCATTTGGTGAGCAACTGTTTTCAATGATTCATCCGCAGACTATTACGATCATGTTTACAGGCTAAGCTATATATATATATATATATATATATATATATATATTTATGGTGGGGGCATCCGGTTTCGTATTTGCCTTTCACTGTGTCACCGCCACAGGACGCCTGCGCCTACAGAGGGACTATGGGTGGCTTGCGCTTCGCCACCCACAGCTCCAACCACACGCCCCATATCCAGTGTAAACCCCAAGGAATAAGATCGGGAGGCATGTGGGTTGGAGCCACGTTTCATCAACGGAGCCGGCCCACACTCCTTCACAGACAAACACAAACATGCTGTATTTAGGGAATTAAGCACACACACGGCGATGACTGGACCGTAATCCGCTCCACACTGAGTGCATGGAACCGCTCTTTGAGCCTAGCACGGACACAAATACCGTACACCCCGTCTCCTCTAGCAATGACCAACTGTCTTCTGGAGCCAGTATGAACGAGGTAGTGGGTAATAGAAAGGTAGGCACCTTGTCAACATGCATATTAAGCGCAGCCACACCGGGGATATTAAACAACCTCCATTCACTTTAAACGACAAGCTGAAATAAAATAAATTCAATAATGCATACATATCCGGTGGAATAACTCTGCCCTAAATTACCATATGAAGTAATTTGGTTAGCAAAGAATCCGCGATGAGTAAGAAATGTCCACAAGTTACTTAAAAATGCCAAAACGCAACAAAATTACCGAAGATAAGCGTACTTAGCGTAAGCAACGTGGCCAGTTAATAGATTATTCAGGTAGGCAGAACAAACCAAATAAAGTGGAATGAGTTTTTGGATGTTTGTGGGAAGTGTAAAGTTTGTAGAAAGTAGAAGTCATGATTAATGAATGAAATTTATCCAGCTTAAATATACCTATTTTAAATGTAAGTCGGTTTAGCCCAACTGTGGTGAAGTAGCATCAAGAATGCAACGTCAGCCTCAGCTTGGGGCATATATATATATATATATATATATATATATATATATATATAAATACATATATGCATATATATATATATATATGGACGCAATATGCTCTACAGTTCAGAGGTTCTTACCATGAGGTCATCTTACAACTTTTGTTTTCTTGCCTCCAGAACTAACACACATCTCTTTTACTGCCAAAACTGTATTGCTGCAGCTTATGTATCTACGCAAACAAAGCTGCCAGGGGTCGGGACCATTCGCCCGGAGGCAACGGAAGCAGCAGGAAGACAACTGGCAATCCTTTGGTCTAGTTCGTTTAGCGCTACTTTAAACAGAACCAGATTTTGCGACGCGGGACTTTGGAATATTAACTCTGATTTACAAAGGCGGAAGTAAGACTGAGCCACCAAACTACCACCCAGTGTCTCTTATTCTTGTTTTATCCAAAGTCGGGGAATTTTATCATCGCCGATGCGCTAGTATGTTATCTAAAATATACTAACTTTATTGCCTCTGCGTAAAAGGATTTTAGTCCACAGCGATAATACACAACGAATGTATTAATCGCTCCTGGTAGTTTGGCCGAGTTAGTTGATGCTAGAGTGCCATCTGATCTGATCTACTTGGATTCGTCAAATACTTTCAATTGATTACATCAACAAATTCTGCCTTCCAAGCTCCAATATTACGGGGTCAGTTACTCTCACTTGAGCTGGATCGTCAAGGTTTTCATGAACAGACTATAAGTGGTTAGAATCCGGTGTACCTTATCTGAACTCAAACTAGCCGAATCTGGTATGCCCCAAGGAACAAATATAGGCCCAGGATTGTTTTTGATAATGAACCATGACCTTGCAAGAAAAATTACTTCAAATTCTCTGCTGTTTACTGACGATATCATGATATGGCGCCGGTTTCAGGCGCATACCGATGAGAGTTTACTTCAGTGTGACTAAGATATGACCCAATGTTGTTCAACCCGAAATCTTTTACAGTTTAACACGGACACATAAAATGTACTCCCCATACGAACCACAATACATATCCTTACAGGCTGGGAACGCAAGCACAGCAGTGATCATCCGTGAAAGGCGACCTTGAAGTGATTGTTCAGTATAATTTGCATTATTCCAAGCAACCCGAAAGGGCCTTGGAAACTGGCAACAAACGCGTCGGCTTCCTATGACGAGAGTGCGGACAACTAAACACCACTATTTTAGACAGATGCTGAGTGCTTGCGTTGGTCCCCATGTCGAATACGCAATCCAAGCCTAACAGCCATGGCTGAAGCACGACCTTACTGCATTGGACCAACATCAACATCAGGCTTCTATGTACATCATAGGAATGCGCCACCTTCCATATGAGCAGAGGCTGGAACATTTGGGAGTGTTCAGCGGGCGGTATCACAGACTACGAGGCGACTTGATTATGACGTATTTGATGTGACAAAAGCTACATCATGTGTGCTCCTCTTTACTGCAACTTAGCTGTAATACCAGCTTTAGAGGTCGCTCCTAAAAATTAACCGAATAGTAAGGCCGTTTGGCGGGCCCTAGAAATTTCCTTTCCATTCCTGTGTGTCAATCAGTGAACAATCACTCCGAATCGGTTGTTGCTGCACCAACACTCTCCATATTTAAAATTCGGTTAAAGGATGCGCCCCGCCGCCTCATTTTCGTTACTTGACGCTAATCTCCGTCCTAATCCCCGAAAAAACCACGGATTTCTTATTTTTGATTAATGCACCCGGAGTGCAGGGCTACTGCATTGCATAAGATTTGACTCTTCTTTTGGCAATAGAAGCACCAAATGCATGATTTTTCTTATAAGTTTTTCCAAAACCTACCAGACTATTTACCCAATGAGGGCCTGTTAAGCCATTCTCCTTAACTCGGATAAAACCACTGTTTATAGTTCATTGACAACTAATGATTCACAACTACGATACGCACAGTTCCGTAGGTTTGGTAATGTCTATCCAAAAATTCTGGCATCGATAGGTTAACAGCGGACTTCAGGCGCCGCTTCAAGTTAGCAACAATTATCTTCGGGGGAACGGTTTACGCCGTTTCCATTTAACCGCTGATATGCGGGCGCTAATTCGTTTTACACTTTGCCAACAATCTACTGACTTCGAGCACCTTTAAAATAATTATAAAAGCCGGATAGATGTCATTTATCCAAATGTCTGGGTCGTCACCAGGCCATTTGCTGCACATATTTTTTTAGTCACAATTACTTGATTTTGCAAATTTCAGTGGTAAAATGACGAACACACCAATGCTGATCCATTTTTATAACCATCCAACATTCCTTATAGGAGCGGAAACTAACCAACTTTGTTAGCGGATAGACGGCCTTTAGCAGTTTTAAGCTCTCTGCAGCGTACGTGCTCCAGAGTTTAGGGTAGTTGCCAAATATTACTGTCGAGTACTAAGACAGCACTAAAATCCATATTATGCCATAACTGTTAGGATTTCAAAGAGTGAGTTCTTATTAAGATCGATTATTATTTGCGCTAAGCTGAAAGATGCCAGCGAGTCTAAAACACATAACAATTACTTCGCCTTCACTAACTTCCACCATCATGTTAAGTGTCCGTTAGATGTTGGATAATACCGTAGTGTGATGTGGTCAAGCAGAAGGGCTTGATGCTGTGGTAGATCCGAGCACTAGGATAACATTGATAACACTTGTGTGCCTTTAGCCGAATTAGGATTTAATGATGGTAATATAGTGAGTATCTGTATTCTTGCTTCTGCCCTACCAAATGTTCGAGTATTACTATAATAAATTTCACGAAACATCTGTTGTTAAACCATTCCCACGGCTGGGTCCTGCAACTTAGATTTGTTCGTTCAGGTTTGCTTGCGCCTAGATGAGCCACCCAGACGCACACAAAGACCAATGGATAGTTGGTTTCAACGCACTTTGACCAAAATTACCGGCAATCCTCTTTGCTGCCATACCACCTATGACTTATGACAGTGTGATCAATTTGTAACCAGCGCTGTGATGATGAAGGATGCCTGTGTACAGTGGTGTCAAGGTGAAGAAGGCTTGTGCTTCAGTGGAAAGTTGATGGTAGGCACATAGACTAAGCAATCTCACACCGATGTCAACGCGAATATCATAATATCCAAACAGTTCCCCGAGGTGGGGTTCACATGGGAGCAAATGATTAGGAGTTTCGGAATAACATTTCTATTCTTTTCAGGCGCTCTAAGGAGCTAGAGATAAATCCCATGAAACATACAAGCTGACAAACTCTCAAGTGCAGACGAATTATAAAGACCTACTAATGTGTGATGTCGTGACGGTACACCGATACAATCCAAACGCGAGCACTAAAATGCTGCCAAACAAAATGGGATTCAGAGTGACTTACTCCTTTATTTGGTTACTAGTGAATAAATGGCTGCAATGAATACTCCATATCTCAAAAGGCGCTCATTGCGAAATTATTTATGTTATAATGGCGATATTATTTAGGTGTGCGTCATTTGCGCAAAATAGCCCCACCGCATATCTTTGTGTCCCCAAGTGCCAGCATGCGCTACCAAACTCTTAATGTTACCTCTTTTATGGAAACGAGGTTAGACTTGTTGTCAGCAGATCTCTCGATTTATTTGGAATAAGGTAGCATGATGACGGTAGCTAGCAGCGTTTCCAACCAGTTAGCATCCGAGGCCAATCTAGTTGGCAAATATTTCCAACAGCGTACAAAAGAAAGACGTCACTTCTGAAGATATAACGCGTTGCAGCGTCGCTTTAGTATTGTTTTCATAAGATACACAATATTCAGAGGAAAATTACATGCCGCAGTAATTTAGCGGATAAAAAGGAGTGAGCTTGCGACATATGGTATTTTGATGAATCTAGCAGACAGCCTGGCGTGAGGGAGTGTTTTCCATCTTGGCAACATCGTAACTGGAAAGTTAACATTAAGATAATTAATTGACTTACGCTAGCTTCGGCACCGCACAACGCGCTTCTTCTTTGCCAAACAAATGTTCCCACATATATCGTTTTGTAATAGTTAGCTTTACGTTTTCCAATTCTTTTCGTTACACATTCTGTTGTCTGCAACCTATGTTGAATTGAAAGGTGGTCGTGGAAATTTTCATGTAGGAGATAATAAGTTGTCATCATCCGCCGCATTCGACTATTGGTGCAGGGTTGCGGCGCAAAGTATGTAAACCGTGGAAAGTGATGTATACTCAATTGGTCCACGCGTCCACGAAAGGACGGTGCATGACTACAATTTCAAAGAACCCTATGTTGCGTACGGGGACACTGAATGCAGATGAAAGTAACTACCATTTAAACATGTAACAGCCATTCACGAAACTTATAATTGTAAAGGAGATATGACGGACAAATAGATGTAATGCCGACATTCCACATTGTTGCGCTAACTGTTTGTTCGTTGCCTTATTCATCTATTTGGGCTATTGCAGGTGCTACGACGGTTTGTGCGCACCTGAGTTTGGTGTTCAGCAGAAATGCGGTTCTTTACAGGGCATGCGCACAATCTATCGTCAAGTTTGTGAAGTTGATGCAGCGCGGTAAAATCATAAGTGCTATGAGGGGCACGGAAAAGCCTATTGAATTCAAATATGTGCTAGCGGGAGTAATGCTGTTTTTGTTCATGTTGCGGCTTGTTTGTCGCGTTACATTGCAAATGCTGCATAGACATGCACTTATGTCTGCATGAAAAGAATTCGCTGCTAATCCCGTGTCGCGTGTGTCTCATTGTATCCAAATAATGCCATGTCAGTGGTGATGCGAATATTTCCCATTCATTTATGTGAATTAGTCAGCTGAACGTAAGGCAACAATAGGTTTTACGCACTGCGTTATTTGAGATGAGAGTTAAGGGCAGAACATTTTGATCACCCACCGGCTACCTATTCCTAAATTATCTTTATGCAGTAGTCTTAGTGTATCGCACTAACAGCGCGTAGCTTAAGAGCATCCAATAGTGTTTGGAGACAGAGAACTGTGGCAAAGATCAGATATTGAGGAACACAGTTGCAATCAGACTACAAAAAGTAGAAATCAAATAGGCACCGGATTCACACACACATTCTTTGCACGGCAGACTTTTGTGAGTCAATTGCACGTAATGCGGACAAGCATACACTCAGTAGCACCCAGACAATCCCAACACTCAGACAGTCAAGTGTAGCAGGGTTACTCGGCTAACGATCCAGTCATGTGCCGCAGCTCAGACCCGGTAAGCATCTGCCATTAATTCCAGCCAACCCTTGCACATACGCGCTGCGGCTGTTAGATGACAATGAGGGTCTGTCTCACAGGCCCCCGGCACAGAAACAGCCAACCTATTGCACATGACATGCGTTGGTGGGCACATTTTTACCACGCTGGACTACTTGGAGAAGTCCGTCAATCTTGGTTTAGACGCTTGCATCCTTCAAGCTTTGGGCCGTACCGTTTGTCATTCTCGCCCTTGGCTGCCTGCTTATGTTGTCCTCTGCGGGCAGTGAAACAGATTTCGTCCACAACCGGTGTCGCCCACAGTTATCCTACTATGCGATCCGGGCAAAGTTAGGAATCATAGTATAATAGACGAAGACTGACCGGGGAAGTTGTAAACCGAGCACAATGATTTCACCCATTCACCAGACTGGCGGATACATATCCAGGACGGTGAATCTGCTACAATTTCGGAGACTGTGCAGACAACGTAAGCTGTGATTGCACAATCCTGACTTCAACCACAATCATATGCGCAGCATGTATAACTTTGAGACAATTAAGAGTTCCTTTACAAAAAAGATACGTGCAACAAGATACTTAGATAGATTAATCCCGGGATCCTTACTTAGTTTAAACATCATAGAATATTGAGTACCCATTTTACTACCACGTCAATTAAGTTTCGTTTATCTGAGGTTCCCTATTTTAATATTATGTCGCCCTGCTTGCCTAGTAACTTTTCTCTGTCACATCGTTCCTAGTTTACGCTTGTTTCGCATTGCGCAATTTCGACTCTACAAAATGCAAGTTGTTTGGCATTCATTGATTACCCATCCTGTTACCCGTCTATTCAGTCCTTTGAAAGCGGAAAGAGTAATTGCCAGTCTTTATAAACACTGTTAATATCTCAACTACGGTAGGTTGTACTACACTATAGTCGCTAATAGCCACTAGTAGTCACTAATATTCTTCTTCAATTCAGCTCATCCGGGGTGCAACGAAATTGAGCAGACACGTGGAGTATTGATTCAGCAGGCTTATCGGAGCACATTTTCCATGTCTTCGGTTCATACGTTATGTAAACAGCTACAGCGTTATTACGAGACAAGGTGCTGGAACCCGCTCGTGTGGATGATATTTTGCAGTTGTGCCAGGAGATAATGCAGCAGAAATTTTATAATGTATATATATATATATATATATATATATGACTGGAACTGCGGCCATTCAAACAGAATAAGTACGTAGGAGGTGCCAAATGTATGCACCCATTATTACTGCAATTTCTTCACATGATCCGATAAGCTCCGCGTCAAGTCAACCGCAGTGTATCGTTGATACATCAACCATCTCCTTTCACAAGGTATATCGACGCTCACGGACGGCACACTACCTCTGTCTGCAAGGTTATTAACAATGGACTCGTTCCCAATGCTCCCACACATACTTCCCGCTAAAATATATCGCGAGTACAATGACTCACAACAGTGACGCCAACGCTGATTCCCCTACTTGTGGTATGTTTCCATTACGTTTGTTTGGCACCAGATAGATAATCAACAAGCGGTATTTCCTAGGCGTACTTGCACATTTATACAAGCTGCATGCAATCCTCCTTATGGATACCTGGTACCCAGCTGATATATTATATGGTAATCCAATTACCCCTTTTAACTCCATTTTCGTAAAGATCGGTGTAAAGGAATAGGTGGAGCGTGCCTCACGTATCTCCATCGCATATGTACAGCTGAACGGTTTGAACATCCACAGCTGGTAAATGTCCCTGAATCTCTCTGGTTCTCCATCTCAGGAGCCTCGGTTAACTTGCATCTATCCGCAACCAGACAAATTCCTCGAGCATGAATGTTCTCCGTGTCACCACAGCTTTCCATTTTGCATCGCAATTGATGCACAAATAAAGGATAACGGTAGGTGATTGCAACATACCGTAGATACACTGGACGTCCCAGACCTCCTTGTCTATACACCGAGCCTTCATTTATTCAGTCAGAGTTGATTGGAGACAGTGGGTTACTATGCTAACTTGGCTGACGAAAACATTACACGTGGTGTTTACATTGGGTATGGCCAAAGTACTGAGCAACGTTTCAGAAAACATTCTTGGTAGCGCCGGCAACATGATACCCATAACCTTCATCGTTAAAAGGGCCACCAAAAAGTACATCCTTCCCACTACACCAGTCGCAGTATTAACTGGTAACCTTCCGTCAAATAATCTTGTCCTGCGATTGAGCTGCCTTCTTTCTCTCCAGTAATTCATCCACAGCCGTGGAGCGCTTTAATCTATAGTTTCAGCGAGCCATAACCCTCGTTGCCGCAAGGAAAAACAAATCATTGACGTTTAAAAAGAGGTAGCAGAATGTTGGAGATTTTAGTAATCCAGCAAACCGATCGCGCGCTAATATAGGATATGATATTTACAATGACCCCACAGATGCACCGACTCATCTCTGAACTCAAGCACTTACAATTGATGGGGAGAACACCTGAAGATCAAGCAAGCCTAGGAATGACAGGTAAAGCAAAACTGCTTGTCAGATTTCTCCGTCGAAAAACCAACAAACGCTTTTCATTGATCAATGAATTGGTGGAGAACGCCAAGGCGTATTTAGTTCCTTCTTCTCCAGCTACATGGTCTTTGACACTAACGCTGTATTTACACTAAGGCTCCATTAAAAGTGTTATTGCTGTCCGTAATATCCATCAAATTACGCATGGTATTCAACCGTGCTCAAATCTGGAAGCTGATGGCATCCCCCCCCATCTGCCATGAAACTACGAGAGCCTGATATGTCACTGCTCCTTATGTATAGGTTTATCGACTCATTGGGATCCAAGCGCTTTTCAGATCAATGGAAAACTTCATTCAACTGCCATCGCCACAAAGGTTGCACAAAACAGGAGGTTGACAAAAACAGGTCAAGCAAAAACATTACTATAATAGCCGGATTACTCGTGAAATCGGTAAAAATGGAAGAAGAAGTTCAACTGACTGGAGGTGATAGAGAGGTCCTAGAGTTGTTCCCTTGACTAAAGGTCGTACGTAGTCTGGGAGCTGCATTACCTGAACTACATGCCAGACTTCCCTGTCTAAAAGCATGCCTTATTAATTCTATGCTTGAACATGCAGTAAACACTCGATCGGGTGCCTCAATCGGGTCCGAATCACACAAATTTCTTTGAAGTTTGCAACACATTAATGGGTTGAAGATAATCATACATGAACAGTCCCGCTTAAATGGTTACCTTGAGCGACTATTGCTCTTCCGCGCGTCCAATTACCATCGCGTTTAAACAAGGATGTTGACTCGGTAAATTATGTTTCTTTCTTTGTGTCATTGATAGCAGTTCGGTCAACAAACATGGTGTGCCGTATTTATTTGCTGAATATATGTCATTGGTCCACAAGTACCAAGGACTTGAGCTTCCGAATGTACCACCACCCATTCACTATTATATTCATTCACTTGAGACTTGGTACGACAAGTGGACGATTACGTTTCAAGCATAAAGGTCACGTAACTTATATCGCGGTCACTTGTTACTCGAAGTATCTATCACACGTAACAGCGAACACATTTGTGTACAACGGTCTACCCATGAACTTGAAACTAGATATTCGTGTACCTTTATGTTCTTACACCGACTACCATAGCTATAGTAACGTCAGTAATAATTCTGTGGCAATTTTCCATGACAGTAGAATGTTATTGATAGCAGAACAAACGGAAGTAAATAAAAGCATTGCACTACTTTGGTCCTAAAGACCCTGCAAGTCAAGTAATTCCTCACTCACACACCTCATGGTTTACTCCTTTCGAATAAAGGCCACGGTGGCAAGTGTCATGTGCGTCAGCGCTTTTATCACAGGTTATTGACAAAAGTCAGATGTTGCTTCTTTTGTTTCTCATTTTCTTTTAATATCAAATATGTCTTCAATTCTGCGAAGCACGGTGTTGCGTGCCGGTTAAACATTAACCAAATTTTACTTTGTCTCAGGACTGATATTTTCACCATTTTCAACACGTGTTCTTTGACATATTCACCACCAGTAATTAATTTACAGCATTCCCTATTAGTTTTCTCATCGCATAACTCGCCTTTTGATACAATGTCATTCAACTGACAGATTCTTGTAAACAGACAATGAGTGGGTTTCTTCCAGCTTCCAGTTGCTTTCGATTCTAAAGTCGTTCACTTTTAGCCAAATTACCATAGTTACATGCTTCCCTTGGTAATGCCCCTTAATATAGAATTTCTTTAAAGCAGCCGCAATCTCCAAACAAATTAAACACATATACGTGTTCAATGGTTCACTGCGAAATACTCCAGTTTCCACTTTTCCTGAAAGTGGCGGCCTTCGTCACTAATACTCCTTTGATAATCGCGTTATCCATACTGGAACCGGAATGACAAGTATATAAATAAAAAGATAAAGAATCCCTGCTTATCCTCTCCGCTTAGTTAAAACCCCCATTAAACTACGAGTTGTAACTGTAGAGTAGAAAATTCCACTTTTGTAGCATTCAATAATCAGAAAATTGTAATAGTGTCAACTTTACCCAGTTGGTCAAGGCAGACAGAAGACAAAGATTACGATATACTAAAATTTCGATACTCGCTTCAGTCTCAAATGTAATACGTTTGGTAAAGTATACATCCCAGTAGTGCACAAACTACATAGGACAACCTTGTCCGTACAAGCACCAGACGCGTTTCGCATTAATGGAGTTGGTTAGTGGTGCGCACTCCTCGTTCACCTACTGGTGAGCGAACCCATGACCACTAAAGGTAAATGCCAACTTGCCAGCCGTTTAAGCCACGGCCATGGAGAACGTTGGCTAAGCGACATAATTTGCAAGCGATCTGGGATGTAGCAACACCCATCTTCCACTGTCTAACAGTGGATAGCCTGTGAGGTGATGCCATCTCGCTAGACGCTATATCCATAGGGTTGAAGACCAGGCGAGGATACTTTTATGTTATACTACTCGTGAGTAGCAGGATTTTAGGTGTAATGATTTAACTTAACTATACATTTGTTAAAGTTAATGCATGTGCATGTGGAACGAAATTAGAAGGCCAACTCAAAGCTGAGCAATCAAGACGAAGGCAATCTCGTAGACTGCCTAAGTTGCTTTTGAGTGCGCAATGTCTGCTGGAAGAGAGCGCGTTTTTATGCATCCTGTGCAAAGCTGGTGAAATGCATGTGTTACATACTACAACGCTTTACGGTAAACGGTGCTATGGAGTGTATCTTATGAAAATCAAAATATGAATTGTCACCCCGTTGAATCCGACTCACACCAATCACTGTGTCGTATGAGAGGGAACAGCAAGACAGCCTGCCGTTTTTATACATTCTCATCAAAAGACGAGCCGGAGATACACTCCAACGCAACGTCCACCGTAAAACGACATGGAGTGGGCAATACATGCATTTCAACAGCTTCGCACCGGTGGCATACAAACGCGATCTCGTCAGAACCCTTTTCTACAGAGCCAGGCGTACTTGCAGTTCAGAGATGCTGCAATGAAGAGGAGTTCCTATATAAGACTTTTCTGTCAAACACGTATCCGGAGAAATTTGTTCCGTTACCTGTTAGACCCATCCAGATAAGCTACGAGTTCCGAGGGTGGGGAGAAAGGGTATTGGTTTAGTTCTACCGTTCAAAGGGAATAATTTTTCAAAGGGAATTAGTCATAATCAAGTCTGCTATAAAGTGCGCCTACTCCACCCTGTGGCTACGAATTCTTCGAACCACACGAGAACTGGAGCTTAACTACCTTCAGGGCAGTTCGACAGTCGGTTTGGCCTCTCGTATTAATTTTCCAGTACACTTGTAGTTGCCGTGACGCCTATATAGGCAAGACAGACCGGCGACGGGTTCGAAGTGTGGCTGAGCATTTCCCAAATTGGTTAAAGCAATCCATGGTACAACATGGAGGGACGGATCAACTGGAGAGCCGGAACACCGCCTTTTATTACAAATACGTCGTCTTGACCGGCCATCACGATTATCCATTAAATGCCTTCAGAGTGCTATCGATCAACCGCAACTAGAAAATGGTGTCAATCAGTGAGGCATTACTGATTGCCGTAAACAGCCCGTGTTGTGCTCGCAATCTATTGAGGCAGTCTAGCAGGTTGATTTGACCTTGAGTTCTCAGCTCTGATTTACTCGTATAATTTCGTTCCACATGCACAAGCGTAAACTTTTTTCACAAATGTATTACGTTTGCGAAAGATGAGAGTAATCGCATTTTTAACAAATCACAACTTTGTCTTATGTTTGCGTTAATCTGGAAGGTGAAACTGTTATGTATAAGGAAGTAACTTAAAGTAAGTTGTAACTAGCTAAACTATTTGGAGCTGAGACAATATATAAAACAAAAATCTTGTTTTCAGAAAGGGTTACCTTTAATTGGTCATATATAGAATTAACGAAGCCATCTATTTATTTTTGCGTCAGTTAAGTCCCCTTTAGCAAAATCATAAATTAAATTTTTGTTGACTGGTTGGTTAAAAATAAGCAATAAAACATCGTTATTTGAAAGGTAAATTGTGGACTACACGTTGTGTGATTGGATTGCAAAACAAAATCTCAATGTGGACCGCGGATCACATTGGTTTTGCCAGCCTTTGACGCCATTGACTTTTGTTTTCATAATAGCCTTAATACTTTGTAGTCTATGTGGTGTCGTCTGTATGGAAGAAATGCAAGCTTTATATTACTATATAATGAGTTAACCGCGCACCAATAGCACCTTTAACGCAAGCCGCATTTGGCCCGCGGATCGGAGTTGGGACATCCCTGATTTAATTTGACTGACGTGATGTTTTCATCCCCAACAAATTCGTACAGATTGAGCATCTGTATGCGTACTCTTTTTAAGTTGCATGAGTGTAAGGCATTTAAACAAATAAGCTTAAAATCGGCTGACGTCTGTGATGGTATTTCAAACCTCAGTCACGGATACGGCATCTAGAATAACTAGTCATGACTTGGCCTGCACCCTCTGAACAGGATGAAGCCCAGTAGTGAAAACCATTGGATTTGCCGCCGAAACACAGTTTTGAGAGCAGGCCAAATTCCCGTACTCTGAATTTATGTCTTAGTATTGGTTATGCTTGTATTTCTAACGCAAAATGATGAGAACAATCCGGAAGAGTGTGACGTGCTTCTCAGTTCGACCTGGGAACTAAATGTTCATGGTAGTCAATGAGCTACAAAATCGATAACAATTTTCTTTTGAGAATTATCGTAATTTTCGCGGCTGGGTTTAGACGTGAGTGTCTGTTTTCAAGCGCAATACTTGAAAGCGGTAGAGGTCTACATCCTTACCGAATTATTTTAAACTATCCCGTTTTCTATGCAGTCTGACAACCACTTTTCCACCACTTGCTTAATACCAGGCTTACAAGTATTCAGATCATGCAATGCAAATGACATTGATTCCTCATTCGCTATGAACCCCGTTTGAGGACAAAATTCGCCATCGTATTAGTTTTCCTTCTCATGATAGTATTGTCACGCAATAGCTAATTTATCCAGAATTTTGTAAATGATCCTGTAATTTCCCGAAACATATTCCCTATCTTTCATACGTGCCGTTATTTGACTCAAGATACACCATTCATAAATACGTTACTCCTTATCACTGAAAAACCATATCCTCTTATATCGATTTGTCACTTGCCTGGGTGGCAAGCTACATTGCTGACATCCGTTTCTGATCGCAACATCAACTCCCGCCCCCTGAAAGCCTTCCTTAAAACTATCCACCCATTTCTACGTCAGTCTCTTGAGCAGTAGTCACCAATGTGTTAAAAGATCTGAACGGCTTCTGCATCTATTATAGCCAGAAACACTTCGTATCCTCTACTAATAATCGGGCTAAAGAATGATGTAAGCGAATGATCATCTTCGTTTCCAGTTTAACTGCACTGTTACCACGAAAGCCTGTAGGTGTAAACTGAATATAGTCTATGAAGAATATGGCACATCAGCATGGAAACTTGCATGTTCTTTTTTTAGAAGTCATTGCAACTACATTCCGGTTGCCTTTGAATCCACAAATGCTCATCCACTGTGCCGTTTCTGTTAAGGGTTTTATGGCTTATTTGAGTGCAACGGTAGTTTAGATATCCATAACTTAGCTGGTGTGATGTGACTGGTATCTGAATGAGCAAGGCACATCTGTGTTCGGGACAGCACGAAATATTGTGCAGGGTAAATGACTTGGTAACAAGACTAAACTGGTAGAGAATGAGCGGGAAATAGCACCTTAGTGTAACAAAATCTCCGGCAGCATTCGTCGGTGAGGGCTTAATGCAAACTAAACACATGAAATCCAGGGTTATTGACCCCCGACTGGGCACCACAATTGCAATGAACCAGTGCAAATGATAAGTGGTGCCACAGGCTTCATCGAGCCGACGTATGACGTATGCATATCACAACTTCTGCATACCAACTAGAAATGTAATACGAAAAACATACGGTGCAATAAACTGATCTTGACCACCGCAAAATTTTCTTCCCCAGCCAGTCGACTGCAAACTTTGATCGCCACTACGAAGATTGCTTGTCCGTTATTAATACAGGACTTTGACTCATATTCTCGAACAAAACAGTTGTTAATTGTTGGAGGCAAAGTTTGCCCTGACTTTTTCTCAGGTCAACTTTATGGAATAAATTTTCTTTACGTGCGGCTATGCCTTACGCAATTAGTTTATGGCAACTTGGTTTCTGCATGCCTGCATGCACATGGTGAATTGTCAAATTCAATGTTGCTTTGAATGGCATACTTCAATTCATCGATGGTTTCATTTATGGTGAGAGTGGTTTGTAAATCCGGCACCCAAAATGGACTATAACTCGCCTATTGGTTGTGTGCGTTCAGTGGGTACACGCCAACTTTTACACGCATACCTTCATCACTTTAATTCCAGCTCTTTACTGGAAATGTTACAACTGCATGAACCTGCAGACTTTGCTGCTCATTGCAGCCATTTCACTATTTTTACAAAGCTGTCCGTGCTAACAAGTTTATAGTTTCACCAGTTTATAGTTTCACTACATGCAATGCATCCAGGACTTGTTTATCCCATGGAGATGTGTGTGATCATTCTAAGACAATATTGGATCCGTGTTGAAAAGTTTGCCGCACACACACATACACACAGGAGGTCATTTGTCTTTGCAACGGCTTAGTCTGCTTGGTTTCGTTACAAATCTAGGTCACTGGGACTGGCTCTGCCAGGTTAACCCAACATCGTGCACTCACCAACCTCAATCCCCATACGCCTGATTATTCAGAAAAGCTACACAGTATTCGTTAGCCCTGCGGATCAAGTGATCAGTTTGTGAAAGCCAAAAACGTTTTGTTGTCCGCTATGCATCATTACCAAGTGACTAACAACTTACAGTCATGTCTGCCCAGCATTATAGGTAAACAAAATCGCCACACCAAAATATGCAGTTGGTGCATACGCGAGAGCTTTTTCATCGTTGTTAACATAAAGGCACGTTGTTCATCGATTTCAGGACCAAATCGATATGGTTCTAAGCCACAAACGACTGGCAGTATCAGTTTTATTTACTACGACGTATGACCACTTGGTGCGACAACTGTCATGTGCTGACTTCAAAAGACCAATGGAGACGTAAATAACTAAGTTATCCAATTAATTATTTGAGCTCAATCGCAAGGACATCGTGTTTTTCCTCCCTGAGTTGGTACCGCTTATCGTGTGCTAGAAGCGACGGCAAAAAGGCAATATAAAAGCTTAACCAAATGCGATAAGACGTAAAAATTCAAGCTGGCTGTTGCTGTATGATCCAGACTACCGGGCTGGGACGTTAGCATCCATTCGTGGTGGATGGATGATATTGCTGCTTTCATCGCTAGGTCTCTAGCTATCGTGTCTGCTGCTCAACATCCGCTAAGTAATAGTCCAGCGTCTCGTTACTTAACTACATCTATGTCCTCCCCGGTCACTTCAACAACAGCTCACTGGTCGCATCTGACAAATGGTCAAGATTTGTGTGTTCGTTGCCCGGTGGTCACGAACTTCTCACACTTCATCGAAGCGCAAGCTTACCTTCGAGCTAGTTCTGCATTCGGCATTGCAGCGTACAACGAGCGTATTGTGATGCAGAACCGACGACAAGCATGCCTGGCCCGCACCCTTGAGACACTCTCGGTGAACATCTGTTGCCTTTCCGAAACCAGGTTGCAAGACGCCAGTACGTCATCACAACGAACGCTGGCAAAACCTGACGTCAAATACCAGTTGCGCCTTTCCGGAGACTCAGAGGTCACCGCTTCTGGCGATCCTGTTCTGGGCTGGATAAGAGACTTTCTCGTGCAACTTCACCTGAACGTGAGGGTTCAAAGCAACCTATCGGAATCCATCGAAGTTAAGAGCAGCGTACCTAAAGGTCGAAACTTGAACCCCGCCTGTACCTGGTTATTCTAAATGATCTCGCGAGCGTGCTTTCTTCTAACTGCTTGATATTTGCCAGTGACATAAAGGTATGGCGTAATATAGCTGCAGTAGAGGTTCATACAGCATTACAGGAGGACCTGAACACAGCGTACATATGGTCCATCGAGAACATGCTGCATTTCAACGTCACCAAGTGCAAAGTTCTCAGTATACTGCAAAAAAGTATACACAAACACTGGCTAGGACAACAAATTCTAAAGCGGGCTTCTTAGGAGTGCGATCTCAGCGTGATAGTTCAAGATCACCTCGGTTGTTTGAGGCAGACTGAAAAGGTATCTAAGAAAGTAAAGCAGCACCTCGACGTTCTTGGTAGAGCTTTCGGGAAGTTCGACCTTTCGGTCTTTCCAAAAATGCTTAGTGCGTACGTGAGGCTGCACGCGGAATACGCTATTCAAGCTTGGCAACCCTGGCTAAAGCACTAGTTCTCCGCGCTCGATACCGCAAAACGAAGAGCAACGAAGTGCATCAGAGGTTTGATCAGCTTCCGATTCCCACTCATGCTGAAGACTCTCAAATATACAGTGGACGTTATCGGGGTCTAAGGGGCGATCTCATAATGGTGTACCAGCTACTGAGAAACCCCAACCACTCATGCCATGCCCTTCTGATACTCAGTCAAAACACCCCGCTGAGGTCATCAGTTAAGCTAGTCACGCAGTACAGCCGACTGGAATGTCGGTGAAATGTTTTCTCCCTTCGAGTGTCACAGCCTTGAAAGCCCTCCCGGAACAAGTAATTAGACTCCCACCATATCCTGTTTCAAAAAACATATCGACGATACTCCGCCACATTTACATTACGTGCTATAGCCCATGACCAACAGATGCTGACATTTATGTACAACTGACAGTGAACGGGGCCATAACCTTGCGCGAGAAGGAGTCGCTCTAAACCCCTTGCATACAATTTGATAAAAGCTACTACTGTAGAGACTGGATTTCTGTATCCCGTCGACCCGAGATAGCTGCACACGAGTAAGCGTTGTTCTTGCTATTTTTAAATTTTTCTCGCTTATTACGTGATCAATAACCAATCCCTTATTGCTTTGTGTATACATTCTAACCTCAACTCCCTTTATACGGCAGTGCAGTTAAATCTGGACTGGCCCGAGCCGACAATTCCATTATCCATTAAACTATCTTTTCTCACACTAACCACCCTACGGGACATGTCAAGCACCTGCATTTTAACGGTTATAAATCGTTGTTCGTTGTTCAAGCTGGTTTGGGATTTCACTGAGTGACAGGGCTGATGCCGCTTTGTTTGAATGGATCCTAGTCAACAGTCGGCTATGTGTATTCAGACTACGAGGTTCAAGTAAGTAAGCGCCAGGATGTCCCGCATGCTTTGTTTGTCATCGCCAACACTCCTAGCTATTGCAGCCTGGATGCATTCAAGGATTGCTTTTATTAACAGCTATCTGACGTACTGCGTTTCTCGAATAAGGCTAACATTTAAACGCACGAGTGAGCCGCCTTCCGCAAAGCGAGCACAAGCTTTGGGGCAGCATTTTTTCGGTGGCAGTCGATCAGACAACGGAGACAGGCTTGTAACACTTTGTTCTGACAATCGCTTGTTTCTTCGTATACAAGTTTTCGACGTTCGAAAAGGCAGACTTCTACACGACGTCCGCATTCTCAAACGCGAGCATGCTTCCAAACTTGACCATAAAGCAATAGGCTACAGATGGTGCGGAAGCGCAGCAGACTGCCGATCGTAGTGGTCAACGTGTCTGGACTCCGATCACGCACTAGTTCTAGCTAGAATTGGCATATGTTTCGGATAATCATCCAAACGTACACACTACCGACCGAACGTCGAAAATCTGCAACATCCTGCGACGTCAGCCAAGTACCAGGCTTCTTCGTCCTTAGACGATGCGCTCAAATGACAATGGATGCTCTTCAAGGACGCTTTGATTTCTGTCAGTACTGTCAGTTGTGGATTTGCTCATTTCCCGCCGTAATGATAGATCATCACTGCCTCCTTGTCGCTGATAGACGCTACTTGATCCCAACCGACACCAGCAGTAGGGAAGAAAACCGAGCCCTGGATAGAGCGTTGCGTAGGAGGTTATAGAAGCACCTGGAGATCTGGTGTTGTTAAGGTGCTAGAGAGACGGAATTGCTAATCTCTCTGGTAATACCAGAAAAATGTTTTACCTCATTCGATTCACCTAAGGCTTCCGATCTGGAGTAAGCGAAACAATCTGCGGAGAGGATGGTTCCCTAATCACTAATCTTCAACGACCGTTGGAGAGATGGGTCGAACAGTTTCACTCTCAGTTTTCCCGGTCGCCAGCTTCATCTGTATCCACGGGGCGGGCACTGGTGATGGGTGGACTATTCCCAGTGATCCTACTACTCACCAGGAACTCTGGCGGGAATACTGCTGTTTAAAGCGTTATAAGACACCCGGCCCTGATGGTCTAACTCCTGCTCTATTTAAAGTTGGGGACTATTCGCTTGTTAGAGAACTCACCAATTTTTCTCAGAAGTCAGGGCAAAAAAGAAAGTCCCATCATCCTGAAGTGAGTCTATAGTCGGTCCACTCTTCACAAAGTACCTGCGCACAAAGTGCTCCAAATACATGCGGCAAACGTTTGGTTGCCGCCGTTTGCAAAATTCTGGTGTCCATCATCCTTTTCAATTTATCCCAAACACGTGAATTACTACGGCGAGAAGAACAGGCTGGTCGCGGCTGCATAGATCAGCTTTTCACACTCCTCCAGAATCTCTTGCTTCGCCATGAGTATCAAATGCCAACAATTGTTGCGTTCCTGAATATCCGCACTGCCTTCGCTTCTGTCGACAGGACTGCAAAGTGACACTGTCTGTTCAGGAACGGTATTTCCGGGAAGAACGTTTCCGTGCTGCATACTCTGTATAGTCTGACCTCGGGTATAGTTAGGGCTTATGAGAAGGTTTCGTCTTCCCTTCTTCTCAGCAGTGTGGTTCGACAAGGATGACCAATATCTCTATTCCTCTTCAATATTGCTATTGTAGAGGTCCTCAAACATGTACTATAAACTTGTTGAAGGTTTGTGTTGTGCTCCTCTGAGGTGATCGAGTGGTTGATTTGGATTACTCTAGTGATATCCTCGCGTTGGGTGACGGTCCGCAGGCCGTCCAAATTACACTTGACCGCCTGGTATGCACTTTTCACTACCCAAAGGCCAAGCGCTTCTTCAAGATTGACATATGCCCCAAACTCTACGCACCATCGATGGTGAAATGCCGGGATTTGTAAAACTCAGTCTACATGGCAAGCTGCATCACTGCTGGTGGCGCTGTTGGAAATGAGACTGCCATGCGCATCACAAGAGCTCGTCTCACCTTCCTCAGTCTGAGGCCACTCCTCCGTGACACTCGTCTCCTCATAGAAGGGCGAGTTTTTATTGCGGCCGTCCGCGCTGTACTGTTGTACGGTTGCGAGACTTGGCCTGCTAATATCGAGGACCTGCTTCGAGAACCGTTGTTTGTCGTCCCTCGCGATTTTGTGGTGGCTACACTACATAACCGACGTTAAAGTCAGACAGCGCAACTTGGGTGGAGACAGTCACTCCCTCGAGGCCCTTGTCTCGCTGTGCTAACTACGATGATTTGTTCACCAACTGCTTAAGTCCGTTCAGCGTCTTCCTGGTCGTGCCTTGTTAGCGGTCGCTGGACAGGGATGGAGGACGTGGTACGGTGGACACTTTATAACTTGAAGAAGCCGGATGAAAAATCTGACAATACAACTGGTTTCGGTTGGTTTCTCCCGAGGCCCTGAAAATGGATCCAAAGAGGCTGAGTGCCGCTGATTGCAAACCTTGAAAGTCATGCCTCAAAACGGAAGACAGTGGCGGTCATGTAGGTCTGCTTGTTGCGGTGATCCACCTACTCCCCCTCAATAAAAGAAAAACATAAAAATACAATAAATAAATATGGTTGTCGGCATCCGGTTTCCGATTTGCCTTTCACTGTGGCCAGCCACATGGCGCCTGCGCCTAGAGAGGGACCATGGTTGGCTTGCGCTGCACCACCCACAGTTCCAACCACACACCTGATATCCAGTGTAACCCCGAAGGAATAAGACCGGGAGGCGTGTAGATGGTAGCCACGTTTCATCAACGGAGCCGGCCCACACTCCTTCACAGGCAAACACAAGCACACTGTATTTCGGAATCAAGCGCACACAATGCGGTGGCTGGACCGTGGTCCGCTTCACACTAAGTGCATGGAACCGCTTTTTGAGCTTAGCACGGTCACAAGGACCGTGCACCCCGTCCTCTCCAGCAAAGACAAACTGTCTCCTGGAGCCAGTATGGACGAGGTAGTGGGTAAAAGACAGATAGGCACCTTGTCAACATGCACATCAAGCGCATCCACACCGTGGATATCAAACAACAGCCAAACATTTGAAAGAGAGAAAGGAAAAGAGAAAAACTCGATTAATGCATAAGGAAACGGTGAAATAAACCTTAATTAAATAGCATATGTAATAAGTTGATTACAAACAAATCCTAGCTAAGTGCACGAGGTCAGGAAGTATAGTTCACGGAATGCCACGCACGCAAAAATGTTATGGAAATCGAATACAATTGGCTTAGGCGATGTGTGCAAATTAATGAAATGTAGTACAGGGCGATATTTATATGAGAAAAGCATTAAGGTAAAAATTGTAAACCCACCACCTGAAATAAAGAGACTTAGCATGCAAGCACGCGGTTAGTAAATCGAATTCAGCGTGCCTACAAACGCTGCGCCGGCTCGCCGTAATTCTCTGTAGGACCCGTCGTCGCTTCTGTAGTGGCCCCTAATGGCATAGCTCATGGCCCACTAGACATTTATATAAGAAAGAAAGGCATTAGGAGAAAACCGTAAACCCACCACATGAAATAAAAGGACTTAGCATGCAAGCATGCGCTTAGTAAATCGAATTCAACGTGTCTACAAACGCTGCGCCGGTGCTGCCTACGTTCACGGCGGGACCCGTCGTCGCTTCGGCAGTGGTCCCGAGTGACCTCTCTCATGGCTCACTAGGCATGCCTGACTAAGGCACTCGCGACCGCATGTTCTACAGCACCATGCGCTCGATGTCGATGGAGTATAATTCATCGGTGCTTGCCGCTTCCGCAACTGCCGCTTCTTCTCTGCATGCATGAGGGCTTTCTCCCGCACTTCAGCAACCGCCTTCGTGATTAGATCGCGACATACACCACGATCAACCGCCTTCGATTCCCATGATCTGCAATCAGGATTAGAACGTGCGAGGCTCACTTTAATCATGTCCTGGTAACGTACCTTTGTTTCCCCACGTGCCGCTTCCCAATACTCAGCTGACCGTATAAACGTTTTTCGGTATCCGAGTCGAATCCATACGCCACACGTGACCAAGCCATCTCAGATGTCGCAGTAAAAGTATGCCGTCCACTGCATACATCCCACTTCGGCGCAACACTTCCGTGTCTGCGACTCTGGCGCCCCAGCCGATCCGCAAAATTCGTCGCAGACACTGCTGATGGAACCGCTCGAGATATCGCACATCCCGACGGTACATCGTCCACGTTTCACTGCAGTATAGAAGAACGGACAGTATCATGGATTTGTACACCAGCTTCGTGCCAATGGTAAGCTGCTGGTTGTTCCACACTCGGTGCTCAAGCTTCCCGAATGCCGCTACTGCCTTCGACACGCGAATACGCAACTCAACGTGTAGCTGCTGATCAGTCGATATCGCACTCCCAAGGTAGCAGAAGCGGGAGGTGGTTTCCAATACTTCATCACCAATGCTGATTTGCGGCAATATTGAAGATTGCACCTCGGGTGAAGGCTGAAAGTGACAGACAGTTTTGCTTGTGTTGATGGTGAGCCCGAATTTGGCCGCTGTCGAAGCCAGAGCACTAGTCATGTGCTGCAACTCATCCGCGCTGTGTGAAAACAACGCACAGTCGTCAGCAAACAGCAACATACGGATAATTGTCTCACAGACTAGAGTTCTCGCACCGAAACGACAAACATTCAACAACCCACCATCAATACGGTGCTGCACACGAACACCGTAAGCACAAGCCGCATCAAAAGCACAGGACATCATTGCATGAAGATAGATATTAAACAGGGCAGGAGCTAAGACACAGCCTTGCTTCACACCAGAGACAACTGCGAAGTCATCCGAGGTCTCTCCACTCAGCTGCACCCTCGCTCGCATACCACTGTGCAGACATTCAATTAAACTTACAAACTTACGCGGGCAACCAAACTTACCCAACACCAGCCACAATGCCTCGCGGTTCACCGTATCAAATGCCTTGGTGAAATCAACAAAAAGCGAATACAACGGCTGGTGTCGTTCTCTGCACTTCTCCTGCAACTGACGAGCCGCAAACACCATATCTATAGTGCTGTGACCCGAACGGAATCCACATTGCTCTTCCGCCACGTTCGGTTCCACAATCTGACTCACGAGGCGATTGAGCAGGATTCGGGCAATCACCTTGCCCACACAACTCAGCAAGTTGATGCCACGATAATTCGTGCAACATTGCTTGCTCCCTTTGCCCTTGTACAGTGGTAGCACAAGGGCATCCTTCAGCTCAGGAGGCACCTCCTCCTCAATCAACACGCGTTGCACCAAGTGGTGCAGCGCAGTCAACAACGCGGGTCCACCGTGTTTCAATACTCCAGGCGGGATCTCGTCGGCTCCGGCACACTTGCCGTTTCGCAGTTGAGCAATTGCTCTCTGCGTCTCATCCCGTGTCGGCGTATCCGCCAGATCCGCCTTCACATCGTGTTGCTTCAGGCCGTTCAATGTAGGCCAGTCGATCTCTGAACGGTTGTTCAAGAGACATTCAAAGTGTTTCCGCCAGACCTGCATTATGTCTGCAGTCTGGGTGCAGGTAGCGCCTGAACTACCATCGATCAGTGTCCTCAGCGGCTCCAATCTCGGTCCATACAGCGCCTTCAAGGAGTCAAAGAATTCCTTGTGTTGGCTGCGTTCGGCATAGCATTCCATCTGCTTCGCCTTCTCCGTCCACCATGCATTTTTAATGCGACGGAGCTCTCGGGTCAGTCGCCGTCGAAGTTTGCGAAACTGACTCTTCTTCCCCAAGTCACTGGGGTCTGCAGCATGTGCAGCAAATGCTGCATTCTTCTCCGACACCAATGCGCCAATCGTCGCATTGTTGTCATCAAACCAATCAGGCCGCTTACAGTTTGCGCGCCCGATGGTCTCCTCGGCAGCAGCTGTCACCTAGTTCGCGAATGTGGTGCCACAGGTCGCCCACTGTGGCTATACAGTCCACATCACCACACAGGCGTGCAGCCATCGCCTTCTCCAGCTCAGTACGTTTCGCCACAGTGCCGAGAGAGAGCATGTTAAATTTACGCCGATTCACGGCGGGAGTGCAATACATTGATTTACGAAAATATATGTACAGTTTGGTCCGAACCAATTTGTGATCAGTGCCACACTCAGCTCCACGCAGTACACGTGTCATGCGCACTTCACGCATATCACGCTGACGTACGATGACATAGTCGAGCAGGTGAGCGTGACCACTCCGTGGGTGCGTCCACGTTGCTAAATCACTCGCACTCAGTGGAAACCGAGTGTTCGTGATCGTCAGGCCGTGAGTGGCACACAGTGAGAGCAGCCTGTCACCGTTCGCATTCGCTGAACCAATGCCATGCGCACCGATAACATCTGTCCACGCTGATGCATCACGCCCAACGCGCGCATTGAAATCACCCAGCAGAAATAGTCGGTCGCTCCTCGGCACAGACCGTATCACGGAGGATAGCTCAGTGTAGAACTGATCACGCGTGTCATCAGGATAGCACATGGTCGGACCGTACGTGCTTATAAAAGTAGCAAACTTACCTCTTCCGAGTCGTAGGCGAACAGTCATCAGTCGCGCGCTGATGCCTGTTGGTTCACCCACCAGCTGGCTATTCAGGCGATCGGATATTGCAAATCCGACCCCATGTTCACTTGGTGCTGAGGCGGCGTTCCCCACCCAATAGAATGTGTAGCCAGCACCTGCTTCATGTAACTTACATTGCTCAGCGAGCAGAGTTTCACTGCGCGCCGCAATATCGATGTGGTAGCGCGCCAGCTCCATCGCGACCAGTGCAGTGCGTCGCTCCGGGCGCTCGCTCGAGTTCCGGTCCAGTAGTGTGCGCACGTTCCAGCACCCGATGCTGAGTGCTTTGCGCGCAGGCATACGATTGCATTGGTGGGCAATCGCACGCGAGGTGGTCGTGCTTCGGAGGTTTGCTTGAGGGACTCCACCCGGAGCGTTTGGCTCAATAGCCTGACCCACAAGACATATATATATATATATATATATATATATATACATATATATATATATAGTGGATGTGTGCCAAGAACAGTAACCAAAATCGCGGTTATGAGACTTACCTTCTGTAAGTACGGTAATTTCCTTGTTTGGTGGCTCCTGTGATACTTGTCGTTAATCAAAGACACGTAAGAGACCTGTCAAATTGGGGACAGTATAACAGTTGCAGACAGCTGAACCCAACATGTATTGTGCAAGCTAGAAAAGTAGGAAGCGGAAAAAGGGAATGAGAAAAGGTGTATCAAAGCAGTTTGTGACAACGAAAGTCTCGTGAATAAAACGTGGACGTTTGAAGGTTAAAACAACGGTGAAAGCAAATGTTGAAAAATACTGAATGTGTGTTTTTAGGTACGCTACGGCGGCCTCCCCTTCGAAGCCTGAAGGATGGAAACCTTCGATGGAGCTCTTAGTGAATAAAAACAGGTGGTGTTTGGTTTAAATATTAACATGGGCTTGAACATAGTTTTCCAATATGGAGTGTGTGGCGGAGTTCGTTGGGTGCAAACGTTTTTAATTATTCATGATGATCTTGGAGCGAGAGTGTATCATCGGTTTGCTGTCCGGGCCGGCTGATCGGACTGCAAAACTAACTGGCTAGTCCAGAAAATAGGCTGACAGGACATTTCCTCTGCTGCATTCCCGGCGGCGTGCTTGGGAGTTGTCAAGCCCCACCGCCCTCATGTTAACGGTCTCCATAGCATGAGGAAATCCTGGCGTCCTCATCGGCAACGCGCAGCCAGGCGATTAGGGACCAATCTGGTCGTGGCCTTCCACAGTTGAGGGAGACCGACAGCTCATTGGTTCAGAAAGGGTTCTTGAGGCGGCTGGCAAGTCACCCGGCGGTTGCCTTGAGCCGCTTGGCGAATCACTCAAAGGTTGCCTTGAGTTGTTGGCTAGTCACTCGTGGGTTGCCTTGGCAGTTCTGGTGGTTGCGTTTCTAGAAGGTAGAACTCAGAGGGGTTGGCAACGATCGGTGGAAGTGGCATGACGCCGGAGAGGGAACATGACATGCCTGATAAAAACAAATACGCTTCTTACTTTTTCAAATGTTTTGGGTTTTGTGTCGATTTTACAAAAGGTTTATAGATGAGACGCACGATTATCACTTAAAACGAAAAAGATGTATTAACGAGAATGGCAAACGTTTAAGAAATTTGAAAAATGGACCGAACGTTTGACCTGTCTGTCGCTTCGGTCGGTTGCTTAAGGTTGAGGTGGAGTAGATTGAGGGTCAGGGGGAACAGTGGATTTCAGGTACCCAAAGCTCAAGAACTCAACGCAATTGCGGGTGCTTGTGTGCTAGTAGCATGATAAGTTGCAAGTGGTTCATCAAAGAAAGCGACTTCGCTGCGGTGGATGGACTCCGTCGTTCGGTGAGCATTCTGTTCTAAGGTGAAATGATTCGGAGTCCATTGCGGGACTCTGAAAGGACCAGTGTAGGCAGACTGGAGAAGGCGTCGCACTGCTTCGGTGCGCAGAAAGACGTGAGTGCATGTCGAAAGTCCGCTGTGCACTTGTTCATCATTTGTCTGCTCACCGGGCGAAGTCGGGAGTAGTGAACGCATGCGTAGAGCTAGGGAGGAAGTAAAGTTAGGCGGCGGCATACGTGACGATGCGGGAGGCGAAACGAATTCTCCAGGCAACTTGAGCATTTTGATGTACACCAGCTCTGTTGGTGCACATTGAGAGTCAGGTTTAATGCTGCTGCGAAATCCTAAGCGTAAGGAAGAAAGGTTTTCGCTGCAGTCGGAGTCAAAGGAGGCGCTGAGCGATGCTTATAGCTGTCTATGGAAGCCTTCAACTAAACCGTTATATACTGGGTGCTACGCTGTGGTATGAATATGACGACAGCCTAAAATGTGGCAGAACGGATCGACTTTTAAAGATTCCTAATGACTTCCTCGGTCAGTTGTAATGGTGCATGGGCATCCGTAGTGCAAGATGCAGCGATCTAAGAAGCACAGGTAACAGTCTCAGCTGTTTAGTCTCTTACGGGAATGGCTTCTGTTCATCTGGTGAAGCGGTCAACCCATGTAAGAATGAATATGAATCCTCGTGAAACAGGCAAGCGACCTACTAGATCTAACTGTACATGCAAGGACCGAGTGTTTAAGGCGGGAGATGAACCACGAAGACTGCGGGTGTGACGACGTATTTTGGAGCGTTGGCATTGAAATCAGTCCCGAACCCATGGACGATTATCTTTGTTTACGCGTAGCCAAACGTAATGTTCCATGAACAGTTTCAAAGATGCACGGATACCGGGATGTGCCAATGAGTGGATTACGTCGAAAACTGTGCGTCTGAGGAAGACGGGTACTAGGTGTCCAGGACAACCTGTGGAGGTGTTACAGAGGATGGTTCCTTCCATGGGTGGAATGAAACAGGTTACACGTGCAGCGAAGTGGACTGCCGGGTGCGTTGTATGTCTTCATCTTGAGTCTAATTCGATGTCATGGCAACAAGATTGACTGTAGGCAAAGACTTGAGAGTGATGTTGACACGTGAGAGAGCGTCGGCGACGGGACTGTCGACACTTGAGACATGACGTATGTCAGCAGCGAACTGCGTGACAAAGTCTATTTGACTTGTTACCCAGGGTGAGTATTTGTCGGAGGCAG
>OX104069.1:88759554-88776273 GCA_944474145.2 Dicrocoelium dendriticum | reverse complement strand
CACCAGTGCCCGCCCCGTGGATACAGATGAAGCTGGCGACTGGGAAAACTGAGAGTGAAACTGTTCGACCCATCTCTCCAACGGTCGTTGAAGATTAGTGATTAGGGAACCATCCTCTCCGCAGATTGTTTCGCTTACTCCAGATCGGAAGCCTTAGGTGAATCTAATGAGGTAAAACATTTTTCTTGTATTACCAGAGCGATTAGCAATTCCGGCTCTCTAGCACCTTAACAACACCAGGTCTCCAGGTGCTTCTATAACCTCCTACGCAACGCTCTATCCAGGGCTCGGCTTTCTTCCCTACTGCTGGTGTCGGTTGGGATCAAGTAGCGTCTATCAGCGACAAGGAGGCAGTGATGATCTATCGTTACGGCGGGAAGTGAGCAAATCCACAACTGACAGTACTGACAGAAATCAAAGCTTCCTTGAAGAGCATCCATTGTCATTTGAGCGCATCGTCTAAGGACGAAGAAGCCTGGTACTTGGCTGACGTCGCAGGATGTTGCAGATTTTCGACGTTCGGTCGGTAGCGTGTACGTTTGGATGATTATCCGAAACATATGCCAATTCTAGCTAGAACTAGTGCGTGATTGGAGTCCAGACACGTTGACCACTACGATCGGCAGTCTGCTGCGCTTCCGCACCATCTGTAGCCTATTGCTGTATGGTCAAGCTAGGAAGCATGCTCGCGTTTGAGAATGCGGACGTCGTGTAGAAGTCTGCCTTTTCGAACGTCGAAAACTTGTATACGAAGAATCAAGCGATGGTCAGAACAAAGTGTCACAAGCCTGTCTCCGTTGTCTGATCGACTGTCACCGAGAAAAATGCTGCCCCAAAGCTTGTGCTCGCTTCTTGGCAGGCGGCTCACTCGTGCGTTAAAATGTCAGCCTTATTCGAGAAACGCAGTACGTCAGATAGCTGCTAATAAAAGCCATCCTTGACTGCATCCAGGCTGCAATAGCTAGGAGGGTTGGCGATGACAAACAAAGCATGCGTGACATCCTGGCGCTTACTTACTTGAAACTCGTAGTCTGAATACACATAGCCGACTGTTGACTAGGATCCATTCAAACAAAGCGGCATCAGCCCTGTCACTCAGTGAAATCCCAAACCAGCTTGAACAACGAACAATGATTTATAACCGTTAAAATGCAGGTGCTTGACATGTCCCGTAGGGTGGTTAGTGTGAGAAAAGATAGTTTAATGGATAATGGAATTGTCGGCTCGGGCCAGTCCAGATTTAACTGCACTGCCGTATAAAGGGAGTTGAGGTTAGAATGTATACACAAAGCAATAAGGGGTTGGTTATTGATCACGTAATAAGCGAGAAAAATGTAAAAATAGCAAGAACAGCGCTTACTCGTGTGCAGCTATCTCGGGTCGATGGGATACAGAAATCCAGTTTCTACAGTAGTAGCGTTTATCAAATTGTGTGCAAGGGGTTTAGAGCGACTCCTTCTCGCGTAGGGTTGTTGCACCGTTCACTGTCAGTTGTACATTAATGTCAGCATCTGATGGTCATGAGCTATAGCACGTAATGTAAATGTGGCGGAGTATCGTCGATATGTTTTTTGAAACAGGATATGGTGGGAGCCTAATTACTTGTTCCGGGAGGGCTTTCAAGGCTGTGACACTCGAAGGGAGAAAACATTTCACTGACATTCCAGTCGGCTGTACTGCGTGACTAGCTTAACTGATGACCTCTTAGCGGGGTGTTTTGACTGAGTATCAGAAGGGCATGGCATGAGTGGTTGGGGTTTCTCAGTAGCTGGTACACCATTATGAGATCGCCCCTTAGACCCCGATAACGTCCACTGTATATTTGAGAGTCTTCAGCATGAGTGGGAATCGGAAGCTGTTCAAACCTCGGATGCGCTTCGTTGCTCTTCGTTTTGCGGTATCGAGCGCGGAGAACTAGTGCTTTAGCCAGGGTTGCCACGCTTGAATAGCGTATTCCGCGTGCAGCCTCACGTACGCACTAAGCATTTTTGGAAAGACCGAAAGGTCGAACTTCCCGAAAGCTCTGCCAAGAACGTCGAGGTGCTGCTTTACTTTCTTAGATGCCTTTTCACTCTGCCTGAAACAACCGAGGTGATCTTGAACTATCACGCTGAGATCGCACTCGTGAGAAGCCCGCTTTAGAATTTGTTGTCCTAGCCAGCGTTTGTGTATACTTTTTTGCAGTATACTGAGAACTTTGTACTTGGTGACGTTGAAATGCAGCATGTTCTCGATGGACCATATGTACGCTGTGTTCAGGTCCTCCTGTAATGCTGTATGAACCTCTACTGCAGCTATATTACGCCATACCTTTATGTCACTGGCAAATATCAAGCAGTTAGAAGATAGCACGCTCGCGAGATCATTTAGGATAACCAGGTACAGGCGGGGTTCAAGTTTCGACCTTTAGGTACCCTGCTCTTAACTTCGATGGATTCCGATAGGTTGCTTCGAACCCTCACGTCCAGGTGAAGTTGCACGAGAAAGTCTCTTATCCAGCCCAGAACAGGATCGCCAGAAGCGGTGACCTCTGAGTCTCCGGAAAGGCGCAACTGGTATTTGAAGTCAGGTTTTGCCAGCGTTCGTTGTGATGACGTACTGGCGTCTTGCAACCTGGTTTCGGAAAGGCAACAGATGTTCACCGAGAGTGTCTCAAGGGTGCGGGCCAGGCATGCTTGTCGTCGGTTCTGCATCAGAGTACGCTCGTTGTACGCTGCAATGCCGAATGCAGAACTAGCTCGAAGGTAAGCTTGCGCTTCGGCGAAGTGTGAGAAGTTCGTGACCACCGGGCAAGGAACACACAAATCTTGACCATTTGTCAGATGCGACCAGTGAGCTGTTGTTGAAGTGACCGGGGAGAACATAGATGTAGTTAAGTAACGAGACGCTGGACTATCACTTAGCGGATGTTGAGCAGCAGACACGATAGCTAGAGACCCAGCGATGAAAGCAGCAATATCATCCATCCATCACGAATGGATGCTAATGTCCCAGCCCGATAGTCTGGAGCATACAGCAACAGCCAGCTTGAATTTTTACGTCTTATCGCACTTGGTTAAGCTTTTATATTGCCTTTTTTGTCGTCGCTTCTAGCACACGATAAGCGTTACCAACTCAGGGAGGAAAAACACGATTTCCTTGCGATTGAGCTCAAATAATTAATTGGATAACTTAGTTATTTACGTCCCTATTGGTCTTTTGAAGTCAGCACATGACAGTTGTCGCACCAAGTGGTCATACGTCGTAGTAAATAAAACTGATACTGCCAGTCGTTTGTGGCTTAGAACCATATCGATTTGGTCCTGAAATCGATGAACAACGTGCCTTTGTGTTAACAACGATGAAAAAGCTCTCGCGTATGCACCAACTGCATATTTTGGTGTGGCGATTTTGTTTACCTATAATGCTGGCCAGACAGGACTGTAAGTTGTTAGTCAATTGGTAATGATGCATAGCGGACAACAAAAAGGTTTTTGGCTTTCACAAACTGATCACTTGATCTGCAGGGGTAACGAATACTGTGTGGCTTTTCTGAATAATCAGACGTATGGGGATTGAGGTTGGCGAGTCCAAGATGTTGGGTTAACCTGGCAGGGCCAGTCCCAGTGACCTAGATTTGTAACAAAATCAAGCAGACTTAGCCGTTGCAAAGACAAATGAAGTCCCGTGTATGGCCAACTTGCAAAACAGATCCAAGATTGTCTTAGACTGATCACACACATCCCCCATAGGATAGACAACTCTTGGATGCATTGCATCTAGTGAAACTATAAACTAGTGAAACCATAAACTTGTTAGCACGGACAGTTTTTGAAAATAATGCAATGGCTGCAATGAGCAGCAAAGTCTGAAGATTCGTGCAATTGTAACATTTCCAGTAAAGAGTTGGAATTAAAGTGATGAAGATATGCGTGTAGAAGTTGGCGTGTACCCACTGAACGCCAACAACCAATAGGCGAGTTATGGTCTATATTGGGTGCAGGATTTCCAAACCACTCTCACCATAAATGAAACCATCGATGAATTGAAGTCTGTCATTCAAAGCAACATTGAACATAACCTTTCACAATGTGCATGTAGGCATGTAGAAACCAACTTGCCATAAACTAATTGCGTAAGGCAAAGCCGCACGTAAAGAAAATTTATTCCATAAAGCTGACCTGCGAAAAAATCAGAGCAAACTTTGCCTCCAACAATTAACAACTGTTTCGTTTGAGATTATGAGTCAAAGTCCTGTCTTAAAAGTGGACAAGCTATCTTCGCAGTGGCGATCAAAGTTTGCAGTCAACTGGCTGGGGAAGAAAATTTTGCGGTTGTCAAGATCAGTGTCCTGCACCGCCTTCAGCTGTTTTTCGTATTGTGTTTCTAGTTGATATGCAGAAGTTGTGGTACTCATGTGTCATTCGTCGGTTCGATGAAGCCTTTGGCGCCACTTTTCATTTGCACTGATTCCGTGCAATTGTTAGCCCAGTTCGGGGTCAATAACCCTGGATTTCATGTGTTTACTTTACATTAAGCCCTCACCGACGAATGCTGCCAGAGATTTTGTTACACTAAGGTACTATTTCCCGCTCATTCCCTACCAGTTTAGTCTTGTTAACAAGTCATTTACCCTGCATGATATTTCCTGCTTTCCCAGACTCAGACGTGCCTCTGCTCATTCAGATACTAGTCACATCACGCCAGCTAAGTCATGGATATCTAAACTACCGTTGCACTCAAATAAGCCATACAAAGTTTTAACAGAAACGGCACAGTGGATGAGCATTTGCGAATTCAACGGCCTCCGGAATGTAGTTGCAACGACTTCTAAAAAAGAACATGCAAGTTTCCATGCTGATGTGCCATATTCTTCATGAACTACATTCAGTTTACACCTACAGGGTTTCGTGATAACAGTGCAGTTAAACTGGAAACGAAGGTGAACATTCGCTTACATCATTCTTTAGACCGATTATTAGTAGAGGATACGAAGTGTTTCTGGCTGTAATAGATTCAGAAGCCGTTCAGATCTTTTAAACATTGGTGACTACTGCTCAAGCGACTGACGTAGAAATGGGTGGATAGTTTTAAGGAAGGCTTTCAGCGGGCGGGATTTGATGTTGCGATCAGAAACGGATGTCAGCAAGGTAGCTTGTCACCCAGTCAAGTGACAAATCGATATAAGAGGATACGGTTTTTCAGTGATAAGGTGTAACGGATTTATGAATGGTGTATCTTGGGTCAAATAACGGCGCGTATGAAAGATGGGGAATATGTTTCGGGCAATTACAGGATTCTTTACAAAATTCTGGATACATTAGCTATTGGGGGACGATACTATCATGTGGAGGAAAACTAATACAAGCATGAATTTTGTGCTCAAATGGGCTTCATAGTGAATGAGGATTCAGTGTCATTTGCATTGCATGATCTGACTACTTGTAAGAATGGTATTAAGCAAGTGGTCGTAAAGTGGTTGTCGGACTGCATAAAAAACGGGATAGTTTAAAATAATTCAGTAGGGATGTAGACCTCTACCGTTTTCAAGTATTACGCTTGAAAACAGACTCCCACATCTAAACCCAGCCGCGAAAATTACGATAATTATCAAAAGAAAATTGTTGTCGATTTTGTAGCTCACCGACTATCAGGAACTTTTAATTCCCAGGTCAAACTGAGAAGCACGTCACACTCTTCCGGATTGTTCTCACCATTTCGCGTTAGAAATACAACCAAGACCAATACTAAGACATAAATTCAGAATACGGGAATTTGGCCTGCTCCCAAAGCGGTGCTTTCGGCGGCAAATCCAATGGTTTTACTATTGGGCTTCATCCTGCTCAGAGGGTGCAGGTCAAGTCATGATTATTTATTCTAGATGCCGTGTCCGTGGCTGAGGTTTGGAACACCATCACAGATGTCAGTCGATTTTAAGCTTATTTGCTTAACTGCCTTGCACTCATGCAATTTAAAATGATAACGTATACAGATGCTCAATCTGTACGAATTTGTTGGGGACGAAGACACCACGTCAGCCAAACTAAATCAGGGATGTCCAAACTCCGATCCACAGGCCAAATGCGGCCTGCGTTAAAGTTTTAATTGATACGCGGCTTCCTCATTATATAATAATTTAAAGCTTGAATTTCTTCCGTACAGACGACACTACATAGACTACAACGTATTAAGGAGATAATGAAAACAAAATTCATTGGCATCAAAGGCTGGAAAAATCAATATGATTCGCGGTCTACGTTGAGATTTTGTGTTGCAATCCAATCACACGACGTGTAGTCCAAAATTTACCTTCCAAATAATGATGTTTTATTGCTTATTTTTAACCAGTCAGTCAACCAAAAGTAAATTTAGTGATTTTAATAAAGGGGACTTAACTGAGGCAAAAAATAAATAGATGGCTTCGTTAACTTTATATATGACCAGTTAAAGCTAACCCATTCTGAGAACGATATCTTTGTTTTATACATTGTCTCAGCTTCAAATAGTTTAGCTTGCTCTAATTTACTTTAAGCCACTTCCTTAGACATAACAGTTACACCTTCCTGACTAACGCAAACAGAAGACAAAGGTTGTGATGTATTAACACTTCGATTACTCTCATCTTTCGAAAACGTAATACATTTGTGTAAAAACTTACGTTTGTGTATGTGGAACGAAATTATACGAGTAAATCAGGGCTGAGAAATCAAGACCAAAACAACCTGGTAGACTGCCTCAATAGACTTGCGCGCACAGCACGGTGCTGTTAACTTCAATCAGTAATGCCTCACTGATTGACACCATTTTCTAGTTGCGGTTGATCGATAGCACTCTGAAGGCCTTTAATGGATCTACGTGATGGCCAGTCATGACGACGTATTTGTACTACAAGACGGTCTTCCGGCTCTCCAGTTGATCCGTCCCTCCATGTTGTACCATGGATTGCTGTAACCAATTTAGGAAGTGCTCAGCCACACTTTAAACCCGTCGCCAGTCTGTCTTGCCTATATAGACTTCACCGCAACTACAAGTGTACTGGTAAATAACACGTGAGGCCAAACCGACTGTCGAACTGAACCGAACGTGGTTAAGCTCCAGTTCTCATGTGGTAGGAAGAATTCGTAGCCACAGGGTGGAGTAGGTGCACGTTATAGCAGACTTGATTATGACTAATTTCCTTCGAAAAATTGTTCCCTTTGAACAGTAGAACTAAACAAACACCCTTTCTCCCCACCCTCGGAACTGGTATCTTATCTGACTGGGTCTATCATGTAACGGAATAAATTTCTCCTGATACGCCTTTGACAGAAATGTCTTGTGTAGGAACCCCTCTTCACTCTGCAGCAGCTCTCGACTGCAAGTACACCTGGCTTTGTAGAAAAGGGTTCTGACGAGAGTGCATTTGTGTATAATTGGTGCGAAGCTGGTGAAATGCATGTATTGCCTACTCCAAGTTGCATTAGGGTGGACGTTACGTTGGGGTGTATCTCCGGCTCACCTTTTGATAAGAATGTCTAAAAACGGCAGGCTATCTTGTTGTTCCCTCTCATACGACACAGAGTGATTGGTGTGAGTCGTATTCAACAAGGTGACAATTCATTTTTTTTGACTTTCATACGGTACACTCCAACGCGCCGTCTACCGTAAAGCAAGTTGTAGTATGCAATACATGCATTTCACCAGCTTCGCACAGGATGCATAAAAACGCCCTCTAGCCCGACAGTTATTGCGCACTCAAAAGTAACTTAGGCAGTCTACCAGATTGCCTCCGTTTTGATTGCTCAGCTTTGATTTGGCCTTCTAAGTTCGTTCCACGTGCACATACGTCAAGTTTTAACAAATGTCTAGTTAAGTTAATTCGTCACATTAAAATTCTGCTACTCACGAGTAGTATAAAATAAAAATAGCCTCTCCTGGTCTTAAACCCTATGGATATAGCGTCTAGCGAGATGGCATCAGCTCGCAGCCTATCCAGTCAGTGACAGTGGAAGATACGTGTTGCTATATCCCACTTCGCTTGCAAATTATATCGCTTAGCCAACGTTCGCCATGGCCAAGTGGCTTAAACTGCTGGCTAGTTGGCATCTACCTTTAGCGGTCATGGGTTCTCTCCCCAGTAGGGGACCGAGGAATCTGCACCACTAAACAGCCCCATTAATGCGGAACGCGTCTGGTGCTTTTACGGACAAGGTTTTCCTATGTAGCTTGTGCACTACTGGGTTGAATACTTTAACAAATGTATTACATTTGAGACGGATGATGGTATCGAAATTTTAGTATATCGTAATCTTTGTCGTCTGTCTGCCTTGACTAACTGGATAATGGGGAAAATATTACAACTTTCTGATTATTTAATGCTACAAAAGTAGATTTTTCCATTCTACTTTTACAACTCGTAGTTTATGGGGTTATAACTAAGCGGAAAAGATAAAAAGGGATTCTTTATCTTTTTATTTATATACTTGCCATTCCGGTTCTATTACGGATAATGAGATTATAAAAAAATATTAATGACGAAGGTCGCCACTCTCAGGAAAATTGGAAACTGGGATATTTCGCAGTGAATCACTGTACATGTATATGTGTTTAATTTGTTTGGAGATTGCGGCTAGTTTTAAGAAGTTATATATTAAGGGGCATTACCAAGGGAAGCATGTAACTATGACAATTTGGCTAAAAATGAACGACTTTAAAATCGAAAGCAACTGAAAGCTGGAGTAAACCCACTCAGTGTCTGTTTACAAGAATCGATCAGTCGAATGACAGTGCGTCAAAGGCGAGTTATGATATGGAAAATTAATAGAGAATACTGTAAATTAATTACTGGTGGTGAATATGTCAAAGAACATTTGATGAGAATGGTGAAAATATCATTCCTGAGACAAAGTAAAATTTTGTTGATGTTTGCCAGGCACGCAAAACTGTGCTTCGCAGAATTGAAGACATTTCTGATATTAGGAGAAAATTAGAAGCAAAGGAAGCAACACCTGACTTTGGTCGATAGTCTGTGATAAAAGCCCTGACGCACATGACACTGCCCAACGTCTCCTTTATTCGAAATGAGTAAACTATGAGGCGTGTGAGTGAGGAATTATATGAGTTGCAGGGTCTTACGGACCAAAGAAGTCTAATGGGTTTATTTACTTCCGTTTCCTTTGCTATCAATAACATTATACTGTCATGGAAAATTGATATGGAATTCTTCCTGATGTTACTGTAGCCATGACTGGCGAGCACAGTGGATAAACAAAAATTGCCTGTAACAAAGTCAGCGAAAACAGGGAGAAAGGTCATTAAACTCTGCTGTACCATTCAACAACGAGTGATTTATGCTAAAAACCTTGCATGTGCTCATGTTATGAAGCCAGTGATAAAAGCTATTAGCTATCACCGTTCTACTACCTTGGTTCCTCGTCAGATTCTGCCGTGTCTACTCAACATCCAGAGTGAATACGGTGATGCTTTGTAGCACAATGATGTATGATGGCTCAGGCCAGCAATGGCATTTAGTCGATTCGTACCTTTTAAAAATATTTCGACAATTCCTGAAGAATAAGGGACAATCGATGCCAGAAAAACCTGACCCTGCTTTTCTGACTGATTTTGGAATTTTGGTTCATATTACACGGCCTTTGAAAATGTTGTACACGAGCCTACAGGGCAGTGGTAAGCCGATTTTATTCATACATCAAAGCCTCTAGGAATAAGCTTCAAATTTTCCAAAGACAGCTGTCTCAATCACAGTCTATTACCAAGCATTTTTGATCACTACAGGAAAGTCTTCAAGAAAGTAACATAAATTCACAAATGCATAAGTGTGTCGCAGACATTTTATCCCTGGCCGATGGGTTTTATAGACGCTTTCCAAAGTTTTAAGTCATTGAAAAGGGGATCAGCCTTTTGTCTTCGCATTTCGCTGTGGACTCTAACAATGCTCCAGGCCATCTGTGACTGGAGCTCCTTGAGTTGCGTAGTGATGTTTTATGTCGCAGTCACCACCAACAGCTCTCCCTCTGGTCACTTTTACCACAAGCTAGACCAATACAGATTCCGAAAGCTTCGAACAATTGCTATGAAAATGCTTAGCTTGTTTGGCTCGACATACTTGTGTGAGCAGACAATTTCAATGTTGTATATTAATCAGAATCGTGTGTGGGCGATACTAAGTGATTTGCACCTACGTGATATCTTGCGTATCAATACCAGTGCCTTTGAGCTTGATCTGACCATTTTACTGCACTCAAGATTTAAGTTTCACTCTTCACATTAAAAGCTTGCATTAAGAAGTTGCAACATATGTCATTTTTATTATTAGCTTATTGTCAGGTTGAATATGGCACGACATCATTTTGCCTAAGGTAATGTCGCTCACCTTGCGAAAAGTTTGCACACCCTTAAAATAGTTGAATTCGCAGGGCTTATACTAACCAAAGAGATGCCGTTACAGCTCTTGTGGCTAGAAGAATGCTGGCCTTAATTTTGCTCATCGATCTTAACGCAGACGGAGGCGCAAATAGCAGAGTGAAAACCATGGGTTTCCTCTGTTAAAGAGCGAATAAGGCTTAACAAGTACTGCAGTATATTGACAGTTGTTTTCCCTATAATAATTGCTCTTTCGACTATGTCAACAGGATAGTACTATTTGACTTGTGGAATACAAAAGTTTTTCTCATTAGCAGTTGCTCTGTACTCGAGAACCATAATTCCCATCAGGATCTACGGTCGACTGTCAGACATTTTTCCGGAAACGCATGGCGTTAGCCAAAATGACCTGATTTCCTGTTTTTCACTTCGCTGTGTTTCCCATAATGGTGTGTTCTTCACCGGAATCTGCAATGCAGGCAACGGAGTGAAGCCTGATGAATACAATACTTGTCGCAAGACCACCAGCCACTTGATGTCTGTTGGACACAGTACCAATGAAAACGAGCAACAATTATATAACCTTATATCTTGGCTAGTGCATCAGTAGTGGCAAGCGCATTATTGCTTAGGTTATTCCCCGCAATGTGATATCTGATACAGTAAATTTGTGTGTAGTGTAGGGTCGGCTGAGAGCATCTCCGGAACTCTCCTCTTCGGACGCGGTCCCAATGATTGCAGTGGCAGTGGTATGCTTCAAAGCAAACCGCTGCCCCAACCCAAATTACGTGACAAAATCCACAATATCGGCAGATATTCCAAGACCCAATAATTTATATCCAATTTTGAGGTAGCTGTGGTGCCGTAAGTGGATTCCCATTAGACTGAAACACGTTGTGTACTAGGCAGCATTGAGAGTCATGTTCCTCTAAGGAAATGTGGTTTGGCTCCTTTGAAATAAGCTACGCTTTCAAGTCTCCGTTCAGTTTTCTGTTTGTAAGTTTGACAGTGTTTGATAACACGGTCATGTTCATACAATTAATACGATCACCAAACCACTTGGTAGGTCTAGTGCGGTTGACCAATAAACAAAACGGAACAACCTGTTCCGGCTCACAGACAAGTTACATCTGTTCGTTCAGCGCTTACGTAGGAGGGCGTTACAGTTTCGCCTGATGCAAGATGACGCAAGACTCGAGAAGGTAAACAATGTCTTAAGAGTTGGAGGGAGATAAATGTGAATAAACTATAGGCTGTAGTTCTTGAGACAAGTCGGTGTTTGTTTAGAGACTGCAGTACCTAGGTAGCAGCCTGAACTAGGTGCCACCCTTGCTGCTGCCTATTAGTTAAATTACTTGTTCAAAAACAACCATTGGTCTGCCTCAGGTTGCACTGGAACTAGGAAATGGATTTTGGTTTTTCCTTTTTTTGTAAGTTGGCACTACCTGACAGTTTTATTTAATTGCCAGTTATCGATGTCGGTCCAGAAGAAGCGATATGAAATGCATGCATCTGCCGAACTTCCTCTTCTTACTGTGTTGTTTTAAGCTGTTAAGGGGAACTAATGTTGTTGAATTACATGCTGTCCTGAAGTGTGCACGGTTAATATGAGGAGCAGTGGAATCTGCCATAAAACTACCATGTCTATATCATCTTGGAGTTACACGGCAGTCCGACTAACTAAATGTAGTACGGAATGTTTCAGTTCATTTGCAAAACTTAAAAGTGGTTAGACTACATATACGGATACTACGCATCAGGAATACACAGACTGTCCGTCTCATTCTAATGAGGCTAACCAGTAGCTTGCTGGACAAATCATGGCTCTGGGTGAAGTTCTATAGTCTGCTTGTTCACATGCAAACACGTGAAGAATGAGTCGTGTTTCGTCGCAGCAGAAATCAGTGATGGCCCAATAGAAATGGTTACTGACTGAAGAATAAAGCTTATGCATTCAAATCCAACAGAATCTAACGAAGGTGTGCAACTGATCATTCCCAACAAAGCGGAACGGGCGTCTAACAATTTTTCAGACGTTATATGGCTATTAAACTATATTTGGCTAATACAAACTTTCTCAAAAATCGACAGCTATTTTGCGCGACCATTCACCATTGACTAGTATGATGTTCTCGATCCCGATTGTAAGTAGGATCATATAGATTTTGAGCTCTGTCAGTCCTCGCTTTTCCAACTGTGATCATTATTACTGCGTAGCAATAGGGTAACAAGGCACCTTACTGTCGTTTTAATTTTTAGCACTAATTTCGCGTGGATTGAGCCGGATGACTGGGGTACTATGATAAGTAAGTTATGCACAACTTAATCTCAAAATGAGTGAAAGGACCTTGGCGTGTACAGTTTTCGCTAAATTGTCTTGAATTTTATGATAATATGCACGTGTTAACTCTGCACTTGAGTTAAACATCAAGTCGAATTGCAAAGGTTCTAACGACAAAACTTGGCAGTAACAGGAAATTTGCTTCTGTTGTTCCATGAGCTTGAAATGACCTTATGGTTAAAATCTAAAGGAGGTATATTATGCGTTTGGAATGTACCGTGAAGTGTCACGATGGATGAGGACTATGTGGACTTATCCGTGCAGATCGTTTGAATGCTGTCTAAGCTAAACTAATTTCCATCAGGTGCCAAGGCAAGTTGCACAATTTTGGTTTACTCAACTATTCACTCTAAAATATTCAGAGTTTAGAGAATTGGGAACTGGATTTACAGCTTCTTGATTATTTAGACGATCGTCTTCTGTAAATAAAGGCGGCTGAAGTGGCTAGCCGACTGTGTGAGAGAAAACGTCCTGTATAACACAGTTACAGGCAAAGAGGAAGTGAACATTACTTATGCTAATAACTGTCTGGACGAACACAGTCTCAGACGTTTGACTAGATGTTTTGTTGTTGTGTCGAACTCAGTCTTAGCTGTTTCTGAATTCTAGGAAGTCGAATTTGCGTTTGCTTTAACCTTGATCCTACATCGAAACTGCGGGCACTTCTGTATTGATACTGTCAACATGAATGACAGTTAAACGCCTGCAATCAAGTTGCCCAGCTCCGTGAGCACTACAACAGATAAACTACCAGAGCTATCAATAGCTCGTAATTTAGGGAAAAATAGTTACGCACCATGAGTTGCCAGTATGTGCAAACAGCACAGTCTTTATTCATCGGTGAAACCGAGTAATGCGCCGTTATGTCTACTCAATGACAAATAAGATAACGTGCCATAAATGATACCTTCAACCAGTGGTCCTTTTGTTGTAAGATGAGATCGATAAGAGAAACGAGCTAAAAAGCTAATAGACGACGAACCCAACAAACTCGATCATCGGACACATAAGTGGCAGTCTTTCTTCTGCATGCCTAGCAACCAAACTAGATTTTGTATAAGCTACGGCCAGCTACTTGTCATTTGATAAACTGTGTCAAATGGAACAATGAAACAATTGTATAATACCGTTAAAAGTATGTTACTGCAAGAAAAAGCCCGTAGAAGGTTACGTGTGTAAGTTCAAAGGAGACAAGTTTCCGGCAAGTTAAACTACGCATCTTAGGCACACAATAATACCCCATTTTACAAACAAGCAGATTCGTCCACCCAGATTAGATGGGAGCTGATGAGCACATTGCTTTTGCGGTTCGTGCCTACGCGATAGACGGTCCCTATGTCAGCTGTTACATATAGCGCAATGTAGCTTCGAGCGGTTTTAACATAAAAGTAATGTGGGTGCAGAAAAGACATAAGTCGAAAGAGCTTTCTGCAGCCAACGTATTCTGGGGGAAAACTGATCCGGCGGAAATCCAGGTGCATATATTGGGTGGCTAGCTTCAGCTGGCTGTACCTCAGTTTGGTGTTACAGCTATGTTTCAGGTTGTAGCAAACGTGACTATGATATTTCAAAATCAATATTTCAATAGAAAGTCATTTCTTAAACGACGAAAACTTCTGTCGTGTATTATCAGGGCTTTTAGTTGAGTTTGGAAAAAAGACAGGACAAGCTTTCCTCCTTTTTTGTTACTATTCACTATGGGGTCTCCAGTGCAGCGAGGTCGCATTTAAGTCAAGTAGCCAAACCCGAATTGCGTGATCTACATGGGGTCCTAAAATGCTCACTGAGCATTTGTGGAATAATGAAAGCGTTAAAAAACAAGCGCCTGCTGAAGGGAATAAATTTCTGGTCCTCGGTATTGGACACTTTTACAGATTGCTCTGATTAGTCGAAGTCGTATTACATCCCTGCCCCAAGGTCGCACTCCTCTGAGGCATTATTCTATATGAGTTTGCCCAACCTTTATAAGTTATTAAACTTATGGCTCAACTATACTAATTTACACATTCGCGTTGCACGAAAATATGTTTATCTTTAATATTTGATAGCACAGTCCATGTCCTGTTGCAGCCGATTGTGCGCTTCCTAACTGCAGATTGACTACCATATTATAACTTTATGTGTAAAAACTAGTAAATTGGCTCGAACACAAGTGTTAGGTCATTACAAAAGGGTAGTAATGAGTGTGATCCAAGCAATACTATTTGTAGAACACCACGTTCCACCACAGTCGCAACAGACAATAAGCGCCGAACCCGTAAGGGAAGGAACTTCCAGATCCATTAAAGGATAACGTTAACATTTCTATGGATCCGCAGGCTATGGTTTAGCAATCCAAATGGTCAATGATTTTGGAAAGACGTGCTAGTTTGCATCCGTTCCGTTCCCACTGATCTTTGTTTGGGTCAGGACGCTAACCATATTTGGAATACGAACAATGAAATAATACAGGCAAACTGCGAGTTCTTAAATAGGACCATATGATTACTAGAATATTTAAATACCAAAGGTAACAATGGCAGGTAAAGTGGGAAAATTCAGGTTTTAATTAACTCATCAAGCACTTCGCGGGATCAGATATTTAGGTGTCTGCATCTCTACGGAGAAGATTGGTGAACGCACTGGTTGGTTGGGTTGTTTCCTCCTTCGACTGTGGCTGCATTGCGTAATGCAAAGTGGATGGTGTGCCGTCATGGCATTTTTTCAAAGTTGTTAACGTTAGGGCAAACCAGACGTGAGTTAGAAAGTCGTTCCAAGTTCTGTACTTCCAAAGGTAGAAAAATGTTTGAGAGCAATGAAGCAGACTATAGTGTGTGACAAGGTTGAGCTGGTGATCCCTCAGGTTAATATTCTAGCTGAGTTGCAATGGATCACGAGAGACTTGATTGGGATTCGCCAGTATTAGGTAAGCCATGATGATTCTCTCGTTGACGTCGATATTCACCGCTGTAAAATCAAGTTCTTGCAATCAGAGATGCAAATGTCCAATAACAAATTTGGTCGCAATCCATTTTGGAACTTCAATTACATCAAAATCCTGGTTGCACAATAGGCGCAATGCTAGGATTGCCTATCCCACATGAGGTCTCACGTAGTCGTACAGCATTTGTGGAAAAAATAGATTGCATTAACACTCTGAAAGCCATTTCCAAGTGACCCAAGTCTTGACTACCTCTTCTTGTTGCTTTTATGGCCTGTTTCTTGCAGCCACATTCTTCCTGCATGAATGCCCCGAGGTCCATCTCTTGTGTAGCATATTGCAGCTACTGTTCTCCCGATCGATATTTATAAGTACACTAGTAGAGTATAATCCAAATTTTTCCTTTCACCGTGTTCCACTCTGACTGTTTTCAGCTGAGCACCTATAGGCCCTGTCGCGTGCTCTCTGCAGTGATGTGGGATCGTCCAATGGTTGATGATTTGCCGTATTTGGAGATCTATACAAATGGTAGAAATTTCGTTGGGAGCATATTAGAAAGTTCTTTGATTAAGACTAGAAATAAAAGATTTCTTACTACTGACGCTCGGGGTATGAAATACTTTACGTCGGTTAGCTCGGAGGTTGCGCGGCTGACTCTCACATTCAGCTGACGTTAAATGAGGAAGTTGCTTATCCAACTCAATCCAAAGCTACGAAGTCTGTGAAGAACAATGCGGTGTATTAACTTGTGAAAAGTCTTGGATTTTAAGGTTCACTCTTATTCTGACTCTTACTCGATGCAAATTCGTTTTGCAGGACCGCGTTTTGGGGAATCAGTACAAAAAGTACAAACACGATTTGTCGTTCTCAAAATAACCCTCGAACTCCTCTGATATAATTACTAATATAAGTTTGGGTAGCGATAGGATCATGGTTGTTGATGGATAGTTTGATGGCTTTGCACATTATGCCTTCTGCAAGTAAAACTTGTGATTCCATGTGTTCACACTGTGGAAACCTGCATTTCATTAGGCATCGTTGGGAGAAAACAGTAGATATTTTCACAGCGGCTATGTTTAATGTCTTCGGTCGTATGTTGTCCACATCCAAAGAGCTG
>OX104069.1:88654124-88759145 GCA_944474145.2 Dicrocoelium dendriticum | reverse complement strand
AATCGCCGGGGGGGGGGGGGGGGGGGGGGGGGGGGGGGGGGGGGGGGGGGGGGGGGGGGGGGGGGGGGGGGGGGGGGGGGGGGGGGGGGGGGGGGGGGGGGGGGGGGGGTGGGGGGGGGGGGGGGGGGGGGGGGGGGGGGGGGGGGGGGGGGGGGGGGGGGGGGGGGGGGGGGGGGGGGGGGGGGGGGGGGGGGGGGGGGGGGGGGGGGGGGGGGGGGGGGGGGGGGGGGGGGGGGGGGGGGGGGGGGGGGGGGGGGGGGGGGGGGGGGGGGGGGGGGGGGGGGGGGGGGGGGGGGGGGGGGGGGGGGGGGGGGGGGGGGGGGGGGGGGGGGGGGGGGGGGGGGGGGGGGGGGGGGGGGGGGGGGGGGGGGGGGGGGGGGGGGGGGGGGGGGGGGGGGGGGGGGGGGGGGGGGGGGGGGGGGGGGGGGGGGGGGGGGGGGGGGGGGGGGGGGGGGGGGGGGGGGGGGGGGGGGGGGGGGGGGGGGGGGGGGGGGGGGGGGGGGGGGGGGGGGGGGGGGGGGGGGGGGGGGGGGGGGGGGGGGGGGGGGGGGGGGGGGGGGGGGGGGGGGGGGGGGGGGGGGGGGGGGGGGGGGGGGGGGGGGGGGGGGGGGGGGGGGGGGGGGGGGGGGGGGGGGGGGGGGGGGGGGGGGGGGGGGGGGGGGGGGGGGGGGGGGGGGGGGGGGGGGGGGGGGGGGGGGGGGGGGGGGGGGGGGGGGGGGGGGGGGGGGGTGGGGGGGGGGGGGGGGGGGGGGGGGGGGGGGGGGGGGGGGGGGGGGGGGGGGGGGGGGGGGGGGGGGGGGGGGGGGGGTGGGGGGGGGGGGGGGGGGGGGGGGGGGGGGGGGGGGGGGGGGGGGGGGGGGGGGGGGGGGGGGGGGGGGGGGGGGGGGGGGGGGGGGGGGGGGGGGGGGGGGGGGGGGGGGGGGGGGGGGGGGGGAGGGGGGGGGGGGGGGGGGGGGGGGGGGGGGGGGGGGGGGGGGGGGGGGGGGGGGGGGGGGGGGGGGGGGGGGGGGGGGGGGGGGGGGGGGGGGGGGGGGGGGGGGGGGGGCGGGGGGGGGGGGGGGGGGGGGGGGGGGGGGGGGGGGGGGGGGGGGGGGGGGGGGGGGGGGGGGGGGGGGGGGGGGGGGGGGGGGGGGGGGGGGGGGGGGGGGGGGGGGGGGGTGGGGGGGGGGGGGGGGGGGGGGGGGGGGGGGGGGGGGGGGGGGGGGGGGGGGGGGGGGGGGGGGGGGGGGGGGGGGGGGGGGGGGGGGGGGGGGGGGGGGGGGGGGGGGGGGGGGGGGGGGGGGGGGGGGGGGGGGGGGGGGGGGGGGGGGGGGGGGGGGGGGGGGGGGGGGGGGGGGGGGGGGGGGGGGGGGGGGGGGGGGGGGGGGGGGGGGGGGGGGGGGGGGGGGGGGGGGGGGGGGGGGGGGGGGGGGGGGGGGGGGGGGGGGGGGGGGGGGGGGGGGGGGGGGGGGGGGGGGGGGGGGGGGGGGGGGTGGGGGGGGGGGGGGGTGGGGGGGGGGGGGGGGGGGGGGGGGGGGGGGGGGGGGGGGGGGGGGGGGGGGGGGGGGGGGGGGGGAGGGGTGGGGGGGTGGGGGGGGGGGGGGGGGGGGGGGGGGGGGGGGGGTGGGGGGGGGGGGGGGGGGGGGGGGGGTGGGGGGGGGGGGGGGGGGGGGGGGGGGGGGGGGGGGGGGGGGGGGGGGGGGGGTGGGGGGGGGGGGGGGGGGTGGTGGGGGGGGGGGGGGGGGGGGGCGGGGGGGGGGGGGGGGGGGGGGGGGGGGGGGGGGGGGGGGGGGGGGGGGAGGGGGGGGGGGGGGGGGGGGGGGGGGGGGGGGGGGGGGGGGGGGGGTGGGGGGGGGGGGGGGGGGGGGGGGGGGGGTGGGGGGGGGGGGGGTGGGGGGGGGGGGGGGGGGGGGGGGGGGGGGGGGGGGGGGTGGGGGGGGGGGGGGGGGGGGGGGGGGGTGGGGGGGGGGGGGGGGCGTTACAGTTTCGCCTGATGCAAGATGACGCAAGACTCGAGAAGGTAAACAATGTCTTAAGAGTTGGAGGGAGATAAATGTGAATAAACTATAGGCTGTAGTTCTTGAGACAAGTCGGTGTTTGTTTAGAGACTGCAGTACCTAGGTAGCAGCCTGAACTAGGTGCCACCCTTGCTGCTGCCTATTAGTTAAATTACTTGTTCAAAAACAACTATTGGTCTGCCTCAGGTTGCACTGGAACTAGGAAATGGATTTTGGTTTTTCCTTTTTTTGTAAGTTGGCACTACCTGACAGTTTTATTTAATTGCCAGTTATCGGTGTCGGTCCAGAAGAAGCGATATGAAATGCATGCATCTGCCGAACTTCCTCTTCTTACTGTGTTGTTTTAAGCTGTTAAGGGGAACTAATGTTGTTGAATTACATGCTGTCCTGAAGTGTGCACGGTTAATATGAGGAGCAGTGGAATCTGCCATAAAACTACCATGTCTATATCATCTTGGAGTTACACGGCAGTCCGACTAACTAAATGTAGTACGGAATGTTTCAGTTCATTTGCAAAACTTAAAAGTGGTTAGACTACATATACGGATACTACGCATCAGGAATACACAGACTGTCCGTCTCATTCTAATGAGGCTAACCAGTAGCTTGCTGGGCAAATCATGGCTCTGGGTGAAGTTCTATAGTCTGCTTGTTCACATGCAAACACGTGAAGAATGAGTCGTGTTTCGTCGCAGCAGAAATCAGTGATGGCCCAATAGAAATGGTTACTGACTGAAGAATAAAGCTTATGCATTCAAATCCAACAGAATCTAACGAAGGTGTGCAACTGATCATTCCCAACAAAGCGGAACGGGCGTCTAACAATTTTTCAGACGTTATATGGCTATTAAACTATATTTGGCTAATACAAACTTTCTCAAAAATCGACAGCTATTTTGCGCGACCATTCACCATTGACTAGTATGATGTTCTCGATCCCGATTGTAAGTAGGATCATATAGATTTTGAGCTCTGTCAGTCCTCGCTTTTCCAACTGTGATCATTATTACTGCGTAGCAATAGGGTAACAAGGCACCTTACTGTCGTTTTAATTTTTAGCACTAATTTCGCGTGGATTGAGCCGGATGACTGGGGTACTATGATAAGTAAGTTATGCACAACTTAATCTCAAAATGAGTGAAAGGACCGTGGCGTGTACAGTTTTCGCTAAATTGTCTTGAATTTTATGATAATATGCACGTGTTAACTCTGCACTTGAGTTAAACATCAAGTCGAATTGCAAAGGTTCTAACGACAAAACTTGGCAGTAACAGGAAATTTGCTTCTGTTGTTCCATGAGCTTGAAATGACCTTATGGTTAAAATCTAAAGGAGGTATATTATGCGTTTGGAATGTACCGTGAAGTGTCACGATGGATGAGGACTATGTGGACTTATCCGTGCAGATCGTTTGAATGCTGTCTAAGCTAAACTAATTTCCATCAGGTGCCAAGGCAAGTTGCACAATTTTGGATTACTCAACTATTCACTCTAAAATATTCAGAGTTTAAAGAATTGGGAACTGGATTTACAGCTTCTTGATTATTTAGACAATCGTCCTTCTGTAAATAAAGGCGGCTGAAGTGGCTAGCCGACTGTGTGAGAGAAAACGTCCTGTATAACACAGTTACAGGCAAAGAGGAAGTGAACATTACTTATGCTAATAACTGTCTGGACGAACACAGTCTCAGACGTTTGACTTGATGTTTTGTTGTTGTGTCGAACTCAGTCTTAGCTGTTTCTGAATTCTAGGAAGTCGAATTTGCGTTTGCTTTAACCTTGATTCCTACATCGAAACTGCGGGCACTTCTGTATTGATACTGTCAACATGAATGACAGTTAAACGCCTGCAATCAAGTTGCCCAGCTCCGCGAACACTACAACAGACAAACTACCAGAGCTATCAGTAGCTAATAACTTAGGGAAAAATAATTACGCACCATGAGTTACTAGTATGTGCAAACAGCACAGTCTTAATTCGTCAGTGAAACCGAGTAATGCGCCGTTATGTCTACGCAGTGAAAAATAACATAACGTGCCATAATTGATACCTTCCATCAGTGGTCATTTTGTTGTAAGATGAGATCGATACGAGAAACGAGCCAAAAATCTAATAGGCGACCAACCCAACAAATTTGATCTTCGGACATATAAGGGTTAGACTTTCATCTGCATGCCTAGCAATCAAACTAGATTTGTATAAGCTACGGCCAGCTACTTGTCATTTGATTAACTGTATCAAATGGAACAATGAAACAATTGTATAATACCGTTAAAAGTATGTTACTGCAAGAAAAAGCCCGTAGAAGGTTACGTGTGTAAGTTCAAAGGAGGAAAGTTTCCGGCAAGTTAAACTACGCATCTTAGGCACACAATAATACCCCATTTTACATACAAGCAGATTCGTCCACCCAGATTAGATGGGAGCTGATGAGCACATTGCTTTTGCGGTTCGTGCCTACGCGATAGACGGTCCCTATGTCAGCTGTTACATATAGCGCAATGTAGCTTCGAGCGGTTTTAACATAAAAGTAATGTGGGTGCAGAAAAGACATAAGTCGAAAGAGCTTTCTGCAGCCAACGTATTCTGGGGGAAAACTGATCCGGCGGAAATCCAGGTGCATATATTGGGTGGCTAGCTTCAGCTGGCTGTACCTCAGTTTGGTGTTACAGCTATGTTTCAGGTTGTAGCAAACGTGACTATGATATTTCAAAATCAATATTTCAATGGAAAGTCATTTCTTAAACGACGAAAACTTCTGTCGTGTATTATCAGGGCTTTTAGTTGAGTTTGGAAGAAAGACAGGACAAGCTTTCCTCCTTTTTTGTTACTATTCACTATGGGGTCTCCAGTGCAGCGAGGTCGCATTTAAGTCAAGTAGCCAAACCCGAATTGCGTGATCTACATGGGGTCCTAAAATGCTCACTGAGCATTTGTGGAATAATGAAAGCGTTAAAAAACCAAGCGCCTACTGAAGCGGATAAATATTCTGGTCCTCGGTATTGGACACTTTTACAGATTGCTCTGATTAGTCGAAGTCGTATTGCATCCCTGTCCCAAGGTCGCACTCCTCTGAGGCATTATTCTATATGAGTTTGCCCAACCTTTATAAGTTATTAAACTTCTGGCTTAACTATACTAATTTACACATTCGCGTTGCACAAAATTATGTTTATCTTTAATATTTGATAGCACAGTCCATGTCCTGTTGCAGCCAATTTTGCGCTTCCTAACTGCAGATTGACTACCATATTATAACTTTATGTGTAAAACTAGTAAATTGGCTCGAACACAAGTGTTAGATCATTACAAAAGGGTAGTAATTAGTGTGATCCAAGCAATACTATTTGTAGAACACCACGTTCCACCACAGTCGCAACAGACAATAAGCGCCGAACCCGTAAGGGAAGGAACTTCCAGATCCATTAAAGGATAACGTTAACATTTCTATGGATCCGCAGGCTATGGTTTAGCAATCCAAATGGTCAATGATTTTAGAAAGACGTGCTAGTTTGTATCCGTTCCGTACCCACTGATCTTTGTTTGGGTCAGGACGCTAACCCTATTTGGAATACGAACAATGAAATAATACAGGCAAACTGCGAGTTCTTAAATAGGACCATATGATTACTAGAATATTTAAATACCAAAGGTAACAATGGCAGGTAAAGTGGGAAAATTCAGGTTTTAATTAACTCATCAAGCACTTCGCGGGATCAAACATTTAGGTGTCTGCATCTCTACGGAGAAGATTGGTGAACACACGGGTTGGTTGGGTTGTTTCCTCCTTCGACTGTGGCTGCATTGCGTAGTGCAAATGGGATAGTGTGCCGTCATGTCATTTTTTCAAAATTGTTAAGGTTATGGCAAAACAGAGGTGAGTTAGAAAGTCGTTCCAACTTCTGTACTTACAAAGGTAGAAAAACATTTGAGAGCAATGAAGCAGACTATAGTGTGTGACAAGGTTGAGCTGGTGATCCCTCAGGTTAATATTCCAGCTGAGTTGCAATGGATCACGAGAGACTTGATTGGGATTCGCCAGTATTAGGTAAGCCATGATGATTCTCTCGTTGACGTCGATATTCACCGCTGTAAAATCAAGTTCTTGCAATCAGAGATGCAAATGTCCAATAAAAAATTTGGTCGCAATCCATTTTGGAACTTCAATTACATCAAAATCCTGGTTGCACAACAGGCGCAATGCTAGGATTGCCTATCCCACATGAGGTCTCACGTAGTCGTACAGCATTTGTGGAAAAAATAGATTGCATTAACACTCTGAAAGCCATTTCCAAGTGACCCAAGTCTTGACTACCTCTTCTTGTTCCTTTTATGGCCTGTTTCTTGCAGCCACATTCTTCCTGCATGAATGCCCCGAGGTCCATCTCTTGTGTAGCATATTGCAGCTACTGTTCTCCCGATCGATATTTATAAGTACACTAGTAGAGTATAATCCAAATTTTTCCTTTCACCGTGTTTCACTCTGACTGTTTTCAGCTGAGCACCTATAGGCCCTGTCGCGTGCTCTCTGCAGTGATGTGGGATCGTCCAATGGTTGATGATTTGCCGTATTTGGAGATCTATACAAATGGTAGAAATTTCGTTGGGAGCATATTAGAAAGTTCTTTGATTAAGACTAGAAATAAAAGATTTCTTACTACTGACGCTCGGGGTATGAAATACTTTACGTCGGTTAGCTCGGAGGTTGCGCGGCTGACTCTCACATTCAGCTGACGTTAAATGAGGAAGTTGCTTATCCAACTCAATCCAAAGCTACGAAGTCTGTGAAGAACAATGCGGTGTATTAACTTGTGAAAAGTCTTGGATTTTAAGGTTCACTCTTATTCTGACTCTTACTCGATGCAAATTCATTTTGCAGGACCGCGTTTTGGGGAATCAGTACAAAAAGTACAAACACGATTTGTCGTTCTCAAAATAACCCTCGAACTCCTCTGATATAATTACTAATATAAGTTTGGGTAGCGATAGGATCATGGTTGTTGATGGATAGTTTGATGGCTTTGCACATTATGCCTTCTGCAAGTAAAACTTGTGATTCCATGTGTTCACACTGTGGAAACCTGCATTTCATTAGGCATCGTTGGGAGAAAACAGTAGATATTTTCACAGCGGCTATGTTTAATGTCTTCGGTCGTATGTTGTCCACATCCAAAGAGCTGTGCGCGCGCAAGGGCAAATGTCTTTTCACCACATTAATTGCAGTGAAGTATATGTGGTTTTACTTTGCGCGCGGTGCGTGCAATGCCAAGTACAGGTGAGATCGTAGGGAAGCAGAAGGTAGTGGTTGCTCGGAGGACAGAAAGACCACAAAGGTGACAGGAGCACAGCAATTGCGAGTGAGAATGAAGAAAACAGCCATAATGCATTCCATGTTTTCTTCATTGGAGCAACAGAAACAATCATCGGTGACTATGTCTTCAAGCAGCTCCGTGCCACGATTGATTTGAGAATGTTGTGATAGTGGATAGCGAAACGATGGAGGTGAGCACAGAGAAAGGCGACCAGATAGATGCCGTGTTGGTTCTGCCTGAGTGCCGAAACTAAACAATACGGAATTCGCTGCACAAGAACGCGAAGGATGATTATGGATTCGGCAACTGGTTAGAACACCGGATTACCCTAATTCCCCATGGGCAGTGCAAGCTCATTTTAAGGCGGATGCTACAGAACACTATGACGAGATAGAGAAGCGTGTGGATGAGATAGATCCAGAAGGGATCATTAGGCAAACAAAGAGTCCGTATTCATCTCCAGTATTACTGAAGAAAATACAGACAAATCCTACAGATTCTGTATTTATTTCAGATAGCTAAACTGAGTGAAGTGGATTAAGAAATTCCGATGTCTTCAACGGAGGAAATTCTTCCTACGCTTCACAATGCTAGGCTGAATTTCTTGACAGCTTTCTATTCGAGATATTGGCAACTTCCCATCGGAGAAAAAGACCGTCATAAATTAGCTTTCAATGTGAAAAGCCAGCATTATAAATTCTTGTGAATGAATTTGGGTTTTGCAACGACAAGGCGACAATCAAGCCTCTACTGCTGATGGTTTAGAAATACATATAATATGTATTCATTCATGGAGATGACATCCTTATCTTTCCGGAGACGGAACATGAAAGTGGTGCCTGACTCGCAGCCGTATTACAACGACTAGAGTAAGTCAGCCTGAAGCTTAGTCGCGAAAAGTCACAGATTACTTAGAAGTCCATCACGTGTTTAGGCCACATATTGGGGAATGGTCAAGTTCAGCAGCTTCCAAAGCAAAACGAAGCAATCAAAATTGTTACAGCCCAGAATTTCTAACTTCACCTCCAGACGTTCCTCGGAATGACGACGTACGATTCTAAAGTCGTGGCTCTTGTTGCGGAGAAGATCCCACCATTATGAAAGCTTCAGCATAAATACGAGTCGTTCTCGTAGATAGCATTAGGGATCGGTACTTTAACAACGTAAAGGAATGCGTTGCAGACGAACCGGTATGTTTTCGGCTACCCAAGCCTTGTGAAACTTTCACCGTGGTGGCTGATGCAAACAACGCTGCAATCGGGGCTGTGCTGTTCCAACCAATTTGTGTGATCGAATATGCCAGCAGCCTTTTGACGAGCGCAGAGCAACAGTGTTTCACGAAAGATAAAGAATGTCTCGCTATCGTATGGGCCTTGGAAAAATGGAGAACAAACATCCTAACGCCAGAACTTCATGTCGTTGCTGATCATGTGTCGCTATCTTGTTAAATGAAGAGATCGGCGTGGACGGCTTGCACGGTAGGCGTAACGGCTCCAAGAATCCACCTTTACAATCGAGCACAAAGGTAGAACGAAGATCATAATACGCGACATGGTGTCGCGCCCATAACTGGGCGAGCTCCTGCCAGTTAATGCTATACGATGTGTGGTGTTACCGCTGAGAATTGAGTGATATTGGAATATCGACGTACGGATGCCTTGCTTAGGTTGCTGTGTGCTTATTTACCGACCGGAACCAAGCCAGACGCAACATCAGAATAGATAGAGAAACACCTCAGTATCCGGGACAAACTTGACGTCACATACGGCTCCCAGTCGGTGACAACAAAGGAAACAAAAGTACATATTGTCCACCGGAATCTACGGGGCTGGTGATCCGAAGTACTGAGGGTGACGCACATGTGATATTCGACAGAGTCTTTACCTGCTGAAGAAGAGGTGCTTTCACCAATCACGACTAAACATCTAGCAGTATACATTTGTGAATGCCAAAGCAGACTATGTATCCGACAGGTGGATGCACTAAGGCCACCTATACGGTCTATGGAAGTCAATCAACCTTCCCAGTTTCGTTGATTGAACGCCTTTTGGCCCTTCCTAGCCAGTCGCTTAGGAAACCTGTACATCCTGGTGCTGATTGACCACGTCACTGGATGGGTAGAAGCCATACCGATCATGGATCAAACTAGTGTGAAAGTAGCACAGGTAACGGATTTCACTGTACTCGCAAGTTATTCATTACCACAATGTGCTATTACCTACCAAAGACCCTGTTTTTAGTCAAAGACATTTTAGACAGTATTGAAAAAGTGGAACATCCAGCGTTGACGCACGCCACCGTTCCATCCGCAACTCAACTGGCTGACCGAGTGACTTAATTTAACAGTGGAGATATGGATTTACGGCACAAAAGTAGCGTGGAGGAAGCATAGCCGGCGGTTCTTCGCGCGTATAGAAACAGCAAGCCGTCTTGTGCCATTCTAAATTCAGTTTGACAGACGATCAATGATTCCGCTTGATAAATGCATAGTTCACGCGCAAGTGTGGGACAATCCTGTATCACATCGCAAAAGTTTGGAAACAACTGCCGAAAGAAAAACCAGGTCTCGACAAGCAAGAAATAAGCGGGACAAGAATGCCAGGAATGCAGCCCAAAGGTGGAGACCATTCAGTGTAGGAGAACTTCTCGATACGAAGTCATGAACGCCCGGAACATGGGGAACCAGGAGCACGGAAGTTCAGAAAACGCAGGATAGGCCCGTACGTAACACTCATTCGGAAGGAGAGGAACTTCAAACATGGTAACGGGGGCCGAAACGCGAAAGGAAAGCAACCTCGCGTAGCAAGCTGTCATCACCCCTTAATATCTCCAGCGGTGTGAGACAAGGATAGCCGCTTCAACTTCGCCATTGACGAAGTCATGGAAATCACGTTCACAGGACACGACTATGAAGGTGTGGGTCTACTCCAAGGAGAATGACTTCTTGACTTGGAGAATGGTGATGATATTGCCCTAATCTGTGACGGCTCACGAACGTGCCAAGCGGCAATGGACAGGTTAGCACTGACTGTCCTTCACTTCTGGCTTTGCTTTGAACCCTCAAAGTGCAAAGCCTACCTCCAAGATTGGTCTGGACAGCCTCCTACGCTGACCCATGATGAGGATCAGCTAGACGTCGTTCAAAAATTCAACTACCTGGGAACTTGTATCAGCGCCCGCGGGATTGAAGATTAAATCACGAACCGTATAGCAAAAGCTCGGGGCGCTTTTGCTAACATTCGCCACTTATGTCGCCGACGGGAGATCACACTTGCTCTGAAGGTTAGAGTGTACAAAGCAGCGGTACGTTCGACCCTACTGTGCGGTTGTAAAACCTTTCCCTTTCCATCAGTCGACTTGAAGAGGCTAGTTACCTTCGACCACCGGTGCCTTCACAGTTTGGCTCAAATCTGGTGGGAACACCGAGTTAGCAACGAGCGTGTTTTTACGGCACAGGAAAAGCAAATGAACGGCTCACCACGGTTATTTCACGCACCAGGCTCCGATGGCTTGGCCACGTGCTATGCATGCCAACCCCCCCCCCCCGACTCCTGCGATGCGCGTTGTTTGCGCTCCGTGGGTGTGGATGGAAGTAAAGGAGAGGTGGCCAAGCGAGGACTTGGTCGAGAGGAATGAAGGCCCTCACTTCAGAGCTGGCCTCGGTTGGCGCGTCTCGGCTCCCTGGTTGGGGTCAGAAAGTAGATGGACACGTTTGGCTGAATACACTTACTGATATGGCTCGGATCCGACTTCAGTGGCGTTCGTGCTGTGACTTTCTTTGTTCCACTCCATCCGTCTTAGGCTCCCCGTACAACCACCATCTCACTATTTAGCCTTACATACATTTGCATAATAATTTTTGTTTTTGATGCACAGTAGACGGCAGGTAGATTTTCGGAATGATGCCCATCAGTTACCGTTATCTCAGCCGGCTTGCACCAGTTGCATTTTTTCATTTTTCCTTCTACGTATTGCGGCACAATAGCTGAGGTTTTTCCCAACTTCGGCCAACGTGCATAAGGGGGATGATTATGATCCACATGTTAGGACGTAGAGATTCACCTGCATAGAGAATATGTTTGTCAGCGCTTCTACTACATAGATTTGGTTCGGTGTCCATGAATGCGGTGTTAACGGATACTGGGTGAAATATATCACCCATGTATATGCCCTCATCTGATAATGTGAGAGTTTCCTTGAATTTGACCCTATTCCTTTACTTCTGGCCGTTTACTTAGGTTTAGAACAGGTGTGATTAAACGTACAAAAAGAAGGTAAAGATTTCATAGTTCCATAGCCATTTCACAAGTTACATCACTCGTGTCTCGGGATTATTGAGTATACTGAAGATCTGCAGCGGTGTTTACGCAATGACAATGGTTGTTTCTCCATTCATAGGAGATAAGTCGGGGTATCTTTTACGGGTCCGTTATATAGAAAATATATGTGTCGTAGTTATGTCGCTGGCCCTTGGTGTGAATGCAGCACCATGCTCTCATAAATACTGACCATAGATGAAGCTTCTACCTCACAGGGGCTGTTAAATACTGGGCCTAACATTTCCAGCGTTTGACTAATTATTCCACCTATCTGCCTTTACAAAGATACTGCATGCGATCTCGAGCAAACATTTCCACCCAGAATGGTCCGATTATTCATTCATGTAAGTTTAAAGTGCATGCTACCACGAAATCAGGGATGAAAGCCCTGTTCTGAAAAATGTGCGCTCGAACAAAATTGTGAGTGGACATTTTCTGTCATTTTGACACAGCCTGGAAGCAAAACACGAAGGTGATTGATTATACTGTTAAAACGCACAAGGCATGCTAGCTTGTCTGACTCTTGTGGTAACTGGTAGGTAATATAACATGTTACTAAAGACATCGACTTCATTGTCAGTCTTGACAATTTTCGGGATCATATCTAATTGTAATTGAGAGACAGATACAGGGATGACCTCTCCAATGTTCGTAACTTACATGGCAGTGGAGGATGAGACTCGTTATATCGTGGTTAGCTTGCAAATCATGACGGTCCAAAGCTATCCCTCGTAGCCAAGTGGCATAAGCTGCTGACTGACAGTGCAAGCCGCTGGTGCTCGTTCGTTCGAATCCTGATGGATTCGTTGGACGCGCACTGTTGATGATGCACAACTGGCTGAAACTCAAACTAATGTTTTTCCGTGTATGTGGACTATGAACTGATTTGAAACTGATGCGACGAACGCTCAAGTAAGTATACTTAGATGTGTCAGATTGCATGTAATTATACCACAATATCGCATACTGACAGCAAAGCGCAACATCAGGAATAAAATGTGTGACTGGTGAGTGTTGAACTTGCTTAGCTGCATCAGCTGCAGTATCCTCCGAAAATAAAAACGAAGGTGATACTGGCCTTTTAGAAGGCTTGGTAGACGACCGTTTAATATATTGGCTATTCTGCACAACGTTTGTCTGCTGACTATAATGTTTCCTCAGACCTGGAGAAGCTTGAGTCAAAAGCGGAACGTGTAGCATGAGAAATATTTTAACTGGTCGTCTATCTCGCCTTGTAAAATGATGACTTCACGATGTCACGATATCCAGTAGTGATAGCGGCATTTTATTCCTGCAAGCTTGGGACTGTGGTAATCCCATGTATTGTAGAATTTACTCCCTACAGCAATTATGACCACATCTTCCCTATAGGATTAGCTATAGTTTGTGCACACATCATCAGTTGTCTTGGTGCTGTAATCTATACGTAACCAACATTTTTCGGATTGTAGTACCTAAGATACTTTCTATGTCCTGAGCTATCTCATCTATTCTCCTAGATCCAGTTGCGTTGCTGGGCAGAATGGCTTAAGCTGCTTCTTGTGTATTCATTTGTATCAGGTCCAACAATATTGTTGACACTGAGGGCAAGGTAATATTTGCTCCAACATTATATGCACTGCAACTTTTGGCAATCAGTTTGTTGATTTTATGAGACGTTCTAAGTCTAGCTGCCATTTTGCACTGTCAGGAACTACTGCCTTTAAAATTGTTATGTTTTCGAAGCTATCTCGCAGCTTACAAAAGAATATCCACAGACTTTCCGCTTTTGACCTTATCGAGAAATTCCAAATGCATTTTTTCTTTACTTAGTCGCATAATTCATTTAAAATAGTCTTTTAACAAATTAAACACATACGTAGAGTGGGGTTTTGAAGTGATACCATAAATCTAAATGGCAGGTATTCTATGGAGTACTGCCGACACTTCTTTACCGAGGAGGTTATTTCTGAAATATATCACTGAGATTTGTTATTTCATTTATATTTATGCTACTTTTTCTTACATATTAATATCATCGGTGTTAAATAATATCATTCGGCAAGGCAAAACCTGCAGGTAGAATGAATAAGTGATGGCGTTAAATTTCTTCTTGCTTGACCGTGCAAATATACTACACGACTTTTGGCAAGCACAGTTCTAGTATCATTTGGTGGCTAAAATGTTGAAATATATAAGGACAGCAAGACTGTTAGAGGTCACGCAATGTGGGTTTCTGAGGATAACTTCGAAAGTACCGGGGGTAGCTATAATGACAATAGAAAACTTCTTGATAAAAGCCAATAAAGATAAATGGAATGCAAAAAATAACAATACTCACTACACTGTGACCGGGATGTGTCTACCGATTGCACATCGCGCGCCTGGGAAAATCCCAAGGAATTCTAACGGCAGTCCGGAGATGCAGTCGGATCTCACACAGTGAACTACACACAAAAACCGCGGCGTCTGGCTACCCCAAATTTTATGGCGATTCACTCTATGAGGCTCAGACTAAGGATACTTAAACGATCCATACAGTGCGGTCAACGTTTGAGGGCAGAATGTTTGGCGGAGCAAGATAAGCGGTGACATTCTTGTCATATATCAGTTGGTCGCCCTCTCAGCAGTGGAACGCGAGTTTACTCTTCCGTCAGTGTTTTTCATACAAACAGAATTCCGTTGCGTGCCTGAGGTTCAGTGCGTTCAAATTATGCACCCATATGGCCAGTGTGACTTAAACGCCACCAAAGCAGCTCAAAGATATAACACCATAAACGTTGGAAAACGACGCACCAGCGGCCGTTACGTGTTTCATTTGGTGAACAAGTGTGGACCGCGCCAGAAAACCCGGGAGGCCTCGCGCTAGTACAGCAGTTTTCGCAGCTTGCACCTTTGTAAATGAAGTATCTGAGTGGCAAGATCTCAGTTTAACTAGAATCGCCCAGCACTAGGACACCACCTGCTACGCGGTTCAGAAGATTTTGAAAGAACGCAATCTTCGTCGGTTTCGTACCCTCCAGGTCAGGTACTGAATCCAAACGCTCCGGATAAACGGAATACATTTTATAGTTGGTTTTTGGATCACATGTGCATTCACTCCGTTATGCATATAGATGAGCCTTTTTCCATTTGCTTTGAAGGGAAAAACAACATTCCTGAGATAAGTCAAATCGACGCAGATACGCAGCGTCACGCACGCAGCATAGCGCCTAGCTGATTATCTGGGCTGGAACTACTGGTCAGAAAATCACTGGACCACTTTTCTTTTCCAGGAACGTGACCGGTAAGTTGCTTTTAATACTCAATGTCTACTTTTGCCAGCGTCGTCGTACAAGGAATTGCTCCATACTTGCGTATTGTCACAGTTAGGTGCGGAGGAGTTCGCAGCCCCATATTGTTGCAGCATGATGCCGCACCAGCATATTATGCTCAGTTGGTGAGAGAATGTCTCTGCGAGGAATTCGGTCAGCGTTGGGTCAGTCGTGGAAGTCCAATCGGGTGGCCCGCAAGGTCACCCGATTTATACCCGCTGGAAATTTTTCTCTAGGGATAATTGAAACGAAGATTTTACAGAAACAATCCGATTTCCCTCTAGCAATTGCAGCAGAATATAGTGAATGAATGCCGCGCTATCACCATTGTGAAGTTGCAGTAATTACTTGTTAACTGCAGCAACCGATTTCCGTCCTGCAGCCAGAATGTAGGTAGATACCTTCAACATCTCCTTCCATGATATCTATTCCCGTCTAACCCTGCTTCTGTAAATATATCTATCAAGAATCTATTGCATTCAAAGTTAATTCTATGAGCATAGCCTGCTTCTTCATCAATTTACGTCACTCCGAAGGCCGTGATAATTTGGAGGTATCCGATGAGCAGATTAGTGCCTATGTATTGGAGTTCTTGGGAAAACTGTTCTTTAATCCACACCAGAGCCACAAGTAGAAGATTGTTTGGAGCTCCGATACGTTGTTTATAAACAAAATAGTTATCTGTAATGGTGCTATTGCACATCAAGGTTTTGTTCGTGGCAAAAGCCTCCTTTTGGGTACCGTGCAGCTTACCGATCTATGTCAACGCGGCTAGTCTATACAACCTCGGTGCTCCATATTTTGCGACGTCATGACTACATTTGTGGACTGCTGTGTCGATGACCGATAGACTTGATCAGGCAGGTGCTTCAACATAGCAGTTGCTAAGTTTACTGTAAAAGGGATGGACATATCGTTTTTAACACATTAGTTCTTCTGTCCGCACAAATGATTTGGATTGTTTAGAATCAGGTATGTCAGTAGTAAGTCCCACTGGGCATGCCGGAATTCGGAGATATCGAATTGTCTGAATGCTCTTCTAAGAAATCCGACATGTTGACTATACGTTTTTGATGTATTTTTGGATTGCTGGGAACAACTCACGTCATCCTGAACCAGCACATCTAGGTCGCGTTCAACGGAAGATGGTTGCAATACTTGCTTCTCGAGCATGGAGCAGTAGGTACTCAGGTGTCGTGTGGAGAGTACCTTGCATTTGCTTACTTCGAAGCTCCGCATCTTCTGTTTGGCCACTCTTGTACCATGTCCAAGACATGCTGCAGCATATCCACTTTGGCCTTCGACTGAATCGTGCGCTATATCTGGATGTCGTCAGCAAACATTAGAAATGTTGAACCCATCCTCTGTGCCAGGTCGTTGACAAATACCAAAAAACAACCGTGGTCCTAGAACAGAGTACTAAAACATACCACATTCGACATGATTGGATTCTAAAACAAGGTGCGAACTCTAACCACCAGCTGCCGTGGTAAAATAAACTTGGCAATGCCGGTGAAAACGGGGTCACCAGTGCGAGAAAATTGCACCCTGGAGAAAATAAACTGTTGCTCTAAGCGATCAAATGCCCTCGAGAAATCATAGTAGACAACGTGGAGGTTCTCTAATGCGTCAGCTGATTCGGTCCAGTTAATCCGGGCTATCAGCGAAATTGTTGTGCATGATCGCTGTGGACGAAAATCAAGTTGCTCGAGAGCAATAATGTTGCAGTTTGCCGGATATCACACAAAATCATCGGTAACAATAAACTGCATGCCTTTGGACAGTACAGGATGAAGTGCTACCGCTGAAAGAACGGAGCCAGCGGTACTGCCAGCTGTCCTGAAGCTGCTCCTAGTGACTCTGGGCTAGTGATATTGACACAAGCGTGTGGTTAAGCAGATACGTAAGGTTTTGCAGGCATCTTGCGCAGTAAACGTGATGCGGTTGAGTTCCTGCGTTGTGATAAAAATGATGGAAGCTTATCTTTTGATAAGACCCTCTTAAATATGCATGCATATGGCATTCTTTGATGGTATGCTTCATTGTGTGACAAAGCTATACTTCTGGGAACAACTGCGACAAGGCCACGGCTACTGTATGCATCTGAAACTTGACCAGTTCGTACGGAAATAATCAAACGTTTGGCCGTCTTTGATAACCCGGTCTCAAGCAATATTGAATTCATTTGGTGAGAAGATAGGTTGAGCCATGCTGAGGTCCGCTAGTATTTTGGCATGAAATTCTCTGGTGCATCACTTCAGTGCCTGTTGAAGTCGAATCCCTAATGTTGGTTAGGTCATGTATTCCGTAAACCAGTCAAACGCCTACTTGCTGTCACTGCCCAATGTTGGGCGAAGCCACAATCGATAACGTGGAAAATGCGTTTGCAGAAATTGACCGACAGAGCTTGTCAAGCACGTGGAGGCTTCCTGATAGTCCAAACTAATGGTTAGAGACTCTAGTGGATGTAGCTTACTGTCTGAGTCAGCGGGTCCCTGGATTCGTTCTCATGCGTGTAGCTGTTCATACTTCAATGCGATTAGCTTCATACACCTAGTTCTTGCTTCTATTCTGCTAATGACATATTTAAATATAACCGCATTTACTTAACACCCTTCATTTTTGCCACTCTGTTGACGCGAGTCGTTGCAACTGCATCCCCAGCACTTTGGTGCATGGATCATGATTTCCCAACTGCACTAAACTGAACGGAAACAACCGCGTAAACTTTAAGTATCGCAGGTTACTTAGGGAAGAGAAATTCCAGATAAAACGGTTCCCTTAACAGGAAAGCAAAATATTAAATGCGAGAAAGTACTCCTCTATCAAGTCTTTATTATTCTTAATGTGAAAGGTCCAGTTGAATATGGTACATTTTTCCAACAGTGTTTCTTTGGAGGCTAGTTTTCAGTCTACCGGCGTGCTCACCTTAACCGTGTTTTAACATTACCTTTGATAGCAATACGGGCACATCAAAAACATATTACTCCTGTGTACGTCAGTCCGTCAACTTTAATCGGAACATAGCAGGGATGAAATAGCAGCAGTTGTGCACCACGTGTACGTTCGTCCGACAACGCGATGTCCATTCTTTTTGCCATACTAGTCTCCGTACCTAACGGTGCGTCCATGACGGTCAGTAGACACATCCCGATCACACCGTAGACACAATTACATTACAGAAAGTTTGTGGAAACAGTGGTAATTTGTACACTAAAGGACGGAACTTAAAAACACGGAAGCGAACCCCAGATATTTCATGGATCTTGTGTGAGCGAGTCAACAACAAAACGAATAAGATACATCAGCTATTGCGATACATAGTGTAAAACGAGTGCTGGCAAGGCATCTTTTTATTATAGGTATAAGGAGAAGTACCTTCGGGTAAAAATTATGTCATATATTTTCAATAAGCCAACCTTAAGTCCTCACATAAGATATTACCCCACGCGCGCAGAGTAGCCACTCGAATTCAGGATCTTGCGAGTTAAGTTGATTTAGCCGCCAGACGTACACGCGACCATAGACGGTAGTGTTTCACCATTCTAATGTCAGTACAATGTGTGTTCAGCCAAAAATTTTATAAAACCCATTTCTTATAACCATTAGAAATGTAGACTGGTTGTTGAACTTTGCCAGCTGAGAGTGAAGACGAAAAGCGCCTGACCCAGCACTACCGCATTTTGACAAGTAATAGGAAGACTGACTGGCGCATAAATTGTCACACAGTGGTTATGTCCAGAGGAAAACTCCGTTGGTATCAATGTAGCTTTGTGCAGTAAGTCTGGCAGTGTACTGACAAAATTACGTTGGGTTAACTGCAGCTCGCGCAAAAGGTGCATCGGTGTTCTGTGTATAGCACGGTTGATTCACTGTGGACCGGCATATAAGTGCTGAGGACGAACCGGTTGTTAGTTGCGCAGTCTCAGTCGCCGTGTGATGATTGTAGGTTTGTGGTCAGCCCAGGGAAATCTGCGTAAGTTAGGTGGGCCTTTACCAGCTCCTCCGCCGAAAGTCTGTTATCCTGCGTTTTAAATATTTGTAAACATACACTTGCGCGCCAATAATTCACTTCACTGTCCTGTAGATACCAGAGAAAATTAGTGGGCTGAGAAAAACTACCAGAAAGTTATTTTTAAATAAATTTTGTTATTTGCGTTATCACAACCCACTTTCCATAGCACCGTCCGCCATGCCCCCCAAGGTCTTCATAGCAATGTTTTCCATCTTACGGCTACCGGAATATTTGCTATGTCTCCAAGAGGAGAATATTGGGCCCCCGTTGAGAATGGCTGGTCTAGGTAAAGCCTGACGACAACTTCATAACCAGACGCATGAATCCAAGCTACTATGCGCTTTAAGAATTTGCCTCACTAGATTCCAGTATCTACACGGGCATCGGTGGTCCTTTAAAATCTCAGAGTTACACAGTTCATGCTGATCTAGTGACAGACCTGAGTGCGAGTCGCACTGCTAGTGAACTCAAGTTGTCTTGGAACGTCCATGTGAGTGTTGCTCATTTCGAATATCAGATTGCTCCTGTTCGCCCTACCCTGTATGCACAGTTGTACGGCTAATATGGCCGACCATCGGAACGCGCGTGTGTGTGCGACGGATTCAAAGGAACACAGATGAATCCCTTAGATTGGTCGGCTATCGTCCAGCATTCTCACCTTAAAAGCCAGCGGTAGGGGGACGCCGCTCGCGTTGGAACCGCGATAGCTGCAGCCTACCAAGCACTTGCTGTTTACAATATCCCACCTTGGTTCTTGCATTCGAGTGAAGAATTGGGTGCAGTGATCAAAACTTATCCCTAGAGCCCAAGTACTTTACAAATATTCCTTGCTTTGAAGTGCCGTTTGTATGCTCGTGGATCGAGTCTCAACCGCTTTCGTTGCAAGTGTCCACATGTTGGCTCATTCGTGTAAAGTGAATACTCCCGGCAAGTAACTGACTACCGATTTTCATAACTTTGGTACTACATGTTCTGTTCTACATGTTACTTATGAGAATGCGTGTTGTTATATTTCCCGTTGTTCATCCATCAAGAGATGAACTTGGGTGCGCTTAGAAAAGGCAGCCAGTATCGTGGTTATAGTCGGAATGGCAAAGGTGCCTGTTAGCATTTGCATTAGAAATGGCCAACCCTTTGGATTCGCCTAGAAGTAGGTAAGCAACTGTGACGGTACGGTAGTGCTTTGGTATACCTCATTGCTTTGTAGCACAGAATGACTGCAACTAAGAAGAATGATTGGAGATTGTTAGTAAATAGTTTGGATAATATATCAGCTACTTCTTGTAAATTTGCTAAAAGAGTTTAACACTTTTTCGAAAGCCGAACGTAGGACAGGATGCAGCGGGATTTCTCAGATGTATTGCTCCTATGATCGCTTAAAAGGTTCCATCAGAGAACGTGTGATAGTACTGTCTTTTAGCGCATATAACAGACGGCACCTACAGCACACTAACGAGAAGACATCATTGATTCACTGTACCTTTTACTTGTGAAGCATTCCGCTTGGCAACGATATTGATGACATTCGCTTCCCTATTCTTATATCTCACTGTCTATCGTTGATCCTTCACTACAAACTGCATGTGAGGCTGTCATTTAGACTCCAGACCAAAAGTTAAATTAACCCCCACAGTCCTCCTGTTTGCTTATAATCGTACATGCGATTTTCCAAAATTATAGGAATACCGCTGTTATTCCTATTTTCAATCCAAACTCATGCACGTTCGTAGGGTTATCGGGCATCAGGGTCACTGTTGCTCCATTCCGTTTGTGATAGTCCATAAGCAATTTGAAACGAATCTCCCCTCGCAAGACTGCAGTACCACAACTTGAAAACATGACCCTCTATTTGTCAACTAATATCTCCAATCGCAGCCTGCGGTACTCGTCAACATGTTGAATGATTAATTAGAAACAAGTTAGAAACACTTGTAAGCGCCAGACTGATTGCATTTTTACTCTCGTGATATAATTATCATCAGCCTCGATGGACAACTGGGGCGCGAAATTATGACAGGTCGCTCTAACATCCGTTCGTGTATCGCCACGTAAACAAATCCCATGGAACTTATTACATTTTCTCGTGTGACACCCCGTGACTTACTGCGGGTTGCAGCGAGGTCCATGTAGTCTCGTTTTCCCAAGTGCCTCCATACGTCCCCTTGTACTGCTACCGCCTTCAGATAAACGTAGTGAGATTCAGACAATACGTCAATGTTAATTCCGTAACAGCGGCAACAGGGTATCACATCCAAATCAAAAGGCTTGCGCACTGGTGGAATTATAGGCACTGGAGAATTGGTCTAGATTTGCTTGCTCTCAGAAGCAACGACCAGGGGGAAATAATTTGTAACACACGACGGACTTCCTGGTGATTCTACATACCCGTTCCTTCTAACGAACCTCGGAAAAAGAAGACGAAAACGGCTCTAGTTTATCTTCCGACATCGGTAGTCTGCAGTTATTATTGGTGACTGCATTAAAAGAACGCACCAACGATAAGTCAGCACTGTTCCACTGTGCTTCTAGTTCTTCGTTAAAGGGAGCATAGCTATAATTCCCGTTTTTACACAGCTGACTTTAACAGCTAAAAGTATAAAAATCAGTGGACTTAATCGCGCCATTTACCTACTGACTTGTAAATTTGCTTACTCCGTCATTTTCTTTATGTCATCCTTAGTCTCACATTCATGTGAGTCGCTTGGGTACAGCTTCAATCTGAAATGATTAAGTACTGATTTGGTGTAAGGATACATCTCTACTGCACCTTCCTAGAACGGGTGAACAACATCTAAGCTATTTTTATTCGGCTTACTTAACTCGGTTGTATTCCACGATGACTTCAGGTGTTACCCGCTACCCTGTTGTACTCATCATGAACTAAGGTACACTTGCTACTTTCTCAAGTGGGGTCTAGTACGGTTACAAGTCAAGACGGTGAGCTACGACATATTCCTCTTCAATTCTTATTCGTCCGCGTTCCACATCAATTTGTAAGCTCTGTGGTAGCACTCACAATACTATGCTACCTACATTCCGCTCCTTGAAATCGATTTGTAGATTACATGAATCTAACTTGACCAGCTGCCCAATGCTAACTAGCGCGAAGCTTGGAGAGTCGGTTAATCGCAGGATGATGGTTCAGTCCATCCATGAGCTCATTCGTATTTGACTTTACTCGGATTTTCCCAGTGAATTGTCATGTTGATACGAATCAGTGCTACAGTGGTAAATGATTGAGTATGTTTCCAGTTCGATCGTAAGGCGAGAATCACGGGCTACCAGCGTTAAACCGCTTGCGATACCTATAAACAGTCTAAAGTTTGATGTTTGGAACATAATGTTTAACGATTGTCCATCGTGTAACCACGTCGGACTATGCATCCGGATAGAACTTTCTCGGGAAATTTTCTGGCAAGCAAAAATACCTAACAGCTAACCGACTAGTGATTAGCAGGATGTTGATAGTTCATGTTCAGCTGCACAGGTTAGTGATGCGAGTGAGCATAGTTATAATTTCTGTTGTTCAACAGCTTTGCTGAATTTAGCAAGGCTTATGAAAACGCAAGTACTAAGCGCATTCAAGGCGGAAGCGCAGAGTAGTTTAGTAGAATTTAATTTGAACATGGCCAATCTTCTAGATAAACTAAGAAATAGGTAATGCCAGCGGGAATGGTACGTAAGTGTACTGGTATATTACATCGAAAAGGAAACACCCGATATGGACAATCGTCTAAGAGCACCGAACGACTGAACCCAAGACATATGATGCAGATCGTTACCAATTAAATTATGGCCACAGCAGGGTACACCGCGGTATGTGCGAACGGTTGAGTATTTGGATGACAGCCATGCTACGTTTGGGACACATGCAAATCAATACCAACACAGTTTGGTAAGCCGATGTTTGACAGTAGGCAGGGGGACTTAGTTGATATAGTACTGCGGTAGTTGCAGTGCCAAGGAGGCGGTAAACGGCGAATATGTGGTATTGACTGCCGTCCAAGCTTAAGGAGGCGCAATGGCGTACCTCGGTCAGCAGATGACCGGACCGGTTGGTGACAAGAAGAGCCTGAATTGAACACCCCATTGCCTTTGTACGCTGTGCGAGCTCCCCGAACAGCTACTCAACCAGACTGTACATATAGGCGGCAACACCTAAATACACACTAGTCTACTCTACCACGTGTTTATTTATCATTCTACTTGGTAACCGCACTGATGTCAGTTGCTTCCCTATTCCTATATCGGTTCCGTTCAAATATTGATGCTCAAGAATTAAGGCTGTCATCTAAATTGACGTCTAAATATTAGAGCAAACACCAACAGTTCGTATTGCCTGCAAATGTGGCTGTTAGCCTGAACTCCAAACGAAACCCATACACGTCTGTAATACTATATTGCATGAGATTAAAAGTGTCTCTATCCAGCTTGTAGCGTTCAGTTAAGTTCGGACAAACACATGTACGTAAGTTGTATTCGAAATGTCATTGGACACGGATGACGCCAATCCAGGTTTATATGTATATTGAATGGATTTGATTAGGGTACTCTGCCCCTTTTGTACGGCGAAACGAGTGCAGGAAACCGACACACGGGTAAACCGAAAATAACAATACCAATACAAGATAAAGGGGAGTTTATGATGAACTAATGTTGATTTCAGATGTTGCGAATTCAAGGCCATTTTGATCAGTACGAATTCCGTGGACTGATCGAGTGGGCAGTTGCCCAGATGCAAGAGAAGGCACCATTGCAGTCGGAATGGAAGCACGATGCGTACGCTCCCATTTGATTTTCTAATCCAGTCCAATAAGGCGGCGGATGTGGTACTTTTGCTTGCGATATGGGTATTCTTACATTTCAGGAGTTAGCTGTTGACTGAGATCCCCGGTGTGACTGCGCCTGATGTAAATGTTGTCAACGTGCCTACCTGTCTATTACCCACAACCTCGTCGATGATTGCTCCAGGAGACAGTTGGTCTTATTCCTTCGGGTTTACACCGGATATGGGGAGTGTGGGTGGAACTGTGCATGGTGCAGCGCAAGCCACCATCGGTCGCTCCTAAGGCTGCCCCCGTGGTGGCCACAGTGATAGGCAATTCCGAATACGGAAGACGCCAATCCATATATGTATGTAAATATGCCCCATGCTGAGGCCGATGTTGCATACTTCATACTTCCTCGCCGCAGTTGAGCTACACTGCGTTACCTATTGCCATTCACCGTTAATCTAAGTACGTCGATTTGTTTCCTTTAAAGCGCAGAGTAATCGTTCTCCGTTGCACATGCTATTACGGTCTCGTTTGTATGCCTAGTTGCGACATAACTCCCAGAGACGTGGTGTTGTTTTACGTAAAGAGGTATTCATGATGATTCGCTGAATACTTCAAAGATCTCAAAAAATAAGGAGCTAAAGTGCAATCTCTCAAACCCCATCGCGCTTGGCCTGCAGCTCCTAAGCTGAGTGGCACAAATGCCCCAAGTATCTTGGTTGGTCAAACATTGTACATCGCGTGCTCATCGCAGCCCGAGATTGTCAAAAGGTCGCTGGTAAAACTAATACGCTTATACCGGAAGTTAATAATAGCACGGCATCCCACGGCTCTTACTTTGTAAAGTCTAGTCTTTCACGGAACATCATGGGTTTAAGTTGCGCATCCTTAAAGATATATTGAAGAGATATAAGTAAAACCATATTGAAATTAATTTGCGTTTTGTTTTTACTTCATCTGCTCAACCGGAGTCCAATGGCATCAAACAATGAAGGTCATATCGCGTGAGTCGCTGGACGAACCAATGTTCTTAGCCTGACCTGATGCCTAAAATAAAAATAAACGGCGAAATCGTTTCCATTGAAATACTACTATTTCCGAGGAGCAATTACTTCTCCCGGAAGCGTACATCATGCAACCTTGGCTGCAGTGTATCGCAAGTGACTGGGTTACGCTGATGTGCCGAAGACAATGGCCGTTATCTAGGGTTCCTTGTCTGGGTAAAAAGGCTTGCGCAAGTAAATTTAAAATCTGCACTCTCAACAATTAGATGCTTGCATTTGTCTAAGGAATTTTTCGGAAGATAAACGCTCAAGATATTCCTATAACCAGCGATGTGTTATTTATTGATGTGGGTCGCACAACACCGTACTTGAAATACGTCGCTCCTTAGATACGTTATCTAATGTGAACTTTCAAATTGGAAACATTAGATCTACATCCGAACTTGCTTGCTTCTGTGTAGCATTGCCATTTCGAAAAGGGAGCATTTAATGACCACCGATTTAATCCAGGATACCGACTGCAATTTCCCAAACTCATCAGTTTCAATCCAAGTTTTGGAACTTAGAGATCTACCTGCAAAGAGAATATGTTCGTCAGCACTTCTAATACGGACAGTTGGTTCAATATCCATGAATGCGGTGTTATTGGATACTGGGTAAAAATATATCACCCATGTATATGCCCACCCCTATATTAATGTGAGAGCTTCCTTGAATTTGACACTATTCCTCTACTTAGAACAGGTGTGATTAAACGTGAAAAAGAAGGCAAATTTTTCATAGTTCCATAGCCATTTCGTAAGCTACCTTCGCTCATGTCTCCACATTGTTGCGTTTACGGAAGCTCTCAGCGGTGTTTACGCAGTGACAATGGTTGTTTCTCCATTCATAGGAGATAAGTCGGGGTATTTTTTACGGGTCCGTTATATAGAAAATATATGCATCGTAGTTATGTCGCTGGCGCTTGGTGTGAATGCAGCATCATGCTCTCGTAAGTACTAAAAGACGTTTGAAGCATTTACCTCACAGGTGCTATTAAATCCTTGGCCGAACATTTACAGCGTTTGACTAATCATTCCACCTGTCTGCCTTTGCAACGGTACTGCATGCGATCTCGAGCAAACATTTCCATCCAGGATGGTCCGACATTTCATTCATGTAACTTTAAAGTACATGCTACCGAAAGTTCTAAGGAATGAAAGCCCTGTTCTGAAAAATGTGCGTTCGGGCACAATTGTGAGTGGACATTTTCTGTCATTTTGACACAGCCTGGAAGCAAAACACGAAGGTGATTGATTATACTGTAAAAACGCAAGGGGCATGCTAGCTTGTCTGACTCTTGTGGTAAATGGTAGGTAATAATACGTGTTATTAAGGAGATAGATTTCATTGTCAGTCTTGACAATTTTCGGGATCATATCTAATTGTAATTGAGAGACAGATACAGGGATGACCTCTCCAATGTTCGTAACTTACATGGCAGTGGAGGATGAGACTCGTTATATCGCGGTTAGCTTGCAAATCATGACGGTCCAAAGCTATCCCTCGTAGCCAAGTGGCATAAGCTGCTGACTGACCGTGCAAGCCGCTGGTGCTCGTTCTTTCGAATCCTGATGGATTCGTTGGACGCGCACAGTTGATGATGCACAACAGGCTGAAACTCAAACTAATGTTTTTCCGTGTATGTGGACTATGAACTGATTTGAAACTGATGCGACGAACGCTCAAGTAAGTATACTTAGATGTGTCAGATTGCATGTAATTATACCACAATATCGCATACTTGCTTAGCTGCATCAGCTGCAGTATCCTCCGAAATTAAAAACGAAGGTGATACTGGCCTTTTAGAAGGCTTGGTAGACGACCGCTTAATATATTGGCTATTCTGCACAACGTTTGTCTGCTGACTATAATGTTTCCTCAGACCTGGAGAAGCTTGAGTCAAAAGCGGAACGTGTAGCATGAGAAATATTTTAACTGGTCGTCTATCTCGCCTTGTAAAATGATGACTTCACAATGTCACGATATCCAGTAGTGATAGCGGCATTTTATTCCTGCAAGCTTCGGACTGTGGTAATCCCATGTCTTGTAGAATTTACTCCCTACAGCAATTATGACCACATCTTCCCTATGGGATTAGCTATATTTTGTGCACACATCATCAGTTGTCTTGGTGCTGTAAGCGACACCCTTGTGTTATCCATATGCTTACATTGCTCCCATTAACGGATGCTTCCACTTCGAGGAATTAGGTATTAACTGGAGTAAAATTTGATCAGCTTTGATTTGAGGTCAGTAATAACTACAGTTGTCCGAAGCTGTGTTGGAACTATTGCGATCAGATAATGATGTTGTTAACGCTCGGTCACTGTTACTTAGGACCAGGAAGGGGATGATGCAGAACCAACAATGCATCAAAAAGGATGTATCAGAGCAAAATAAAGGCATCGACAGTACGTCTGTTATTTCAGTATTTTACTGTGTTGCTGCCCTAAGGACCGGTTAGAATTGCACATGTCATATGATGAAATCAAGAACGAGAATGTTTCGTTTGGAAAATGAAATCGGTTTACCGATCTGGAAACTGTGCATACAAACAATACGGAGAAGTTCATTCAGTTGGTTAACTGGTTATTAAGTCCTTAAGTCCAGTGTAATGATTCTATCCAGTGAGGGTTCAAAGAATCCCATCGACTGTTGGAAAATAACTGGCGCGTTTCAACACAAGCTAACGCCTTGACAAACTGCAGCTCTCAATGTATTCCCTTATTATGCACTGTGTCTAAATGTTACTGAGGTCTGAACACTGTGAAATCGGCTACCACCGATAAATAGAATTCACATATTATAATATCTTTTACTGAGAGCCGTTTCTTGACGATTCCTAAGTAATAATGCCAAACAAAATATTCCTTATATCTCTGTTTATAGCATCATGAACCTATTTAATATTTCATAAACGAAATTCAGCCAAATAACAATCAATACCCAACTAGCAGGGAGTCGCTGGTCTGTTCTTGGAATTCTGAACCAGGATGTCTGGCTACATTATGCTTGGCACTTGGCAACAAATAGGTAGTTCATGTTACTTGAAAGGATGCTTCACAAAATTTCCCTGTAAGATGTCAGTCAGTGATCACTTGCATTCTGACGAGCGGAATTTCAGCCTACATTCAGAGGGTCAATCCCGTATGGTGAAACAACTTTTACTAATCTAAAATGTAGCTAACCAGTAGGTATGAAAAAACTAAACAGATAATCCACAAAATATTCAAAATTTATAACATAGGCAATCAAATTTGCAATTCCTGTTAGTGTTGCGTAACCGCCTGCGACCTGCTTGGTGAGATCCAAACACAGGTAGTGCATATTGAATTGTGAACGTGATTATCAAATAGGTCTACTGAGCTGTTACGATACCTCATCAAATTCATATTATTTTTGACCGTTTAATTAGTGTACGATCAGTGAGGCTGGTGTGTGTGTATTTGTGCTCCGTTGCTAGGACGGTGGTTGCAGTATCTTGATGATCGAACTGCAACCGGAACAGGTTATTCCAGTTCTTGTAATACTCACCAAGGTGCTTTGGAATCCGCCCCATAATTTGACACGTCAAACGGAGTTCGAAGCGAGTTGAGCAGAACTGACTTACGTGTCTCATGAAGCCTTTTCTGAGTACAATAGACTGAGCTGGTCTGGAAAGGTTGCAACATGATTCATGGGTGTCTCCATCAGTTATTATGATTACAACGGCAAAAGTACGTGGCAGCCTTACTTTTCCTTACGGCAGATGCCGTGATTTCGAAATTACCAAGTGATCTCATTTGAAAATATCTTGTTCCTTACGAATTCACAATCATGGTCAAAAGCAAAATTGAATAACTTAGATGACAAATTAGGTTAGTTAACAGCTACTGAAATGGTACCAGAAATCCAAGAATAATGCATATATCACAGCTAATGTCCGTTGCCATTTTTTAGTAGGAACTAATTCCCTTACGCAAATCCTCGGGATGAAACACCTTTCCACCGGAAAATCGTTAAGCGGCAAATTTCTAATATTAATACCAGTAAGCTTCGTATTATCATATTGAAACTTTTCCGTACACATCCACCCATAAATTTTCATCCATAAGCCTAATGTAACAATAGTCGATGAATCTTTCAGGGGTAAAAATGGAACTGTTTAACAGTCTTCAGGTAAAGATTTAGCTAAATATTAGATGTATCAAACAACTCGTATCATTGTACTTATCGCAAATTTCAGGTGAACACGTTATTTTTCCACCGTTCTCAGTTGCATTTTGCACACAAACGTGTGTTCACATTCACTCGACCCAAATTCATCTGCGGTATCTACCGCACTCCATCTTTCGGATCTAGCTTATTTGGATGGTCTTTTATCTCGGCATTGCGGTTTTTGAGCTATTCCCGCAAAAACACAAACGTGGAAATTTCCGAATCACGAACCACACAGTAATATTTGTGGTCACAAAAAGAAGCCAACTACACGTTTCATCTGATGAATCAGCTACGACGGCCGTGTACCGATCATCATCGTACGCATTGTGTCCATATCGCTCAGTTGCTCCGTTTGTCGCGTGAAACATCTAGCCGCTTAAATCTGCCCCGTATGGGCCAGACACGCAGAACGTGAAGACCTTGAAGATGCAGACAATTCAGTGCCCACGCGACCAGCAGGAAACCATAAGCGCTGGGGCCTCTCTAGGATTACCTTCGATCAACGCAATGGATCGTGGCAACCAATCAAAAGCCTATGTTACCGCAGCCAGACCGACGGAAGTTTGTGGTCTTCATGCTATAAGAATGTACGGATCAGTATTCGACGTAGCAGTTGCCAAAGCAAGTTCCATCGCAACTGTTCCAAGTTAACAGTGAACCAGTTGAAGCTACGCTAGTAAACCAAATTTACTGTGGTTATGTTTAGTATGTATATTCCTCCCACTGGCTAAGATTGTACATGAACTTTTGCAGAACTACTAAAGACTAAAAGAAACGTATGAAAAATATGAGAAGTGCCAAAAGCGATTTATTTGTTGAAAGCGTGACAGAGAGTAAATCCTGGTCAATACCATCTAGCACTGCATTAAAACTGAGCAACAAGGCTAGGCAGCGCGTTAAAAATGCATCATCTGTGACATTATACGCCTGTACTACAAGTTGCTCAACTATGCCTGAAAAAGCTAGCGTTAGTCCGATTGCATTGTGCACGGCTAGTAAATGGTCCATCCTCCAAACGATTCCGAAAATCAAGTAGGGCTTCTACACCAGTGGTGGTTGGGACTTGGTTGCTGCCAAAGTTGACCGAGAACCTGATCTTCGGCCACCCCCATGGGACCCACAGAAAATAAAGAAGACCAAGCTGTACCCAAGAAGCCTCCATCGACTGGATACAGACCAGCTGGTCGCTTGACCACAAACAGAATTGCATATAGTATACCAGCGGTAATCTACACCAACGTTCCAGAATCGACATCCAATTCCATAAAAGGAAAACAACTAGATGACGGGAACCAGTGGAACCCCATATGTGAGACTGTAGTAGTTGCAACTAAGCCCGTAAATTCGACACGTCTTACCCGTCACCAAAACTCAGAGAACTATGATGAAGAACGACTTCTCTGAGTTGCACAGACTTCTGCCAATGAAGCAGAAGCTGTCCTGTTATCAACAGCTCGCATCCGGAATGGGTCATGTTACAGTTGCCTATTATCTGATATTTCGTGGAGCGAGCGCAGACAGGCGAAGCACTACTTGAACAAAAACCGGAAGGAATCCGTAGCCAAGATCATGGTTGTACACGGTGTTCTCAAGGCTAGAAACTATGATGAGCACGCAGCGGCAACCCACTACCCTGAGCAATGGCGGTACATTTGCGAGACCCTCTCTCTGGAAAACGTCATGGCGCCGTCAAGCTCCAGGCTGCGCAGATCGCCAAACTACAGGGAATGTGTCACGAGGATTGATAAATTGGTCCTTCTATCTAGAAAATGTCAACAATGGCAGCTAAGGGATGGTATACGGGCCGCAGCAGCCTTCCTTCCGGCCTCCGGATCAAAGCAGCATCTGGTAAGTAAACGCCTGGGAGTAGCCAATTAATAAGACCACTTACAGACAAGAGTTCGTATAACTTAAATCGACCAGCCAACGCAACTGGCAAAGACACCCTATACCTTATATACAAAGAGAGAAGCAAAGAGGCAATGATAGGATCCATGAATCGGACACTGGTGAGTTCGTCATCCCCCAACCCAAAAAAGATTATTGGTCGATATTTCACCGGTCGGCACAACATTTTATCCAAAACACTCATCGCACTAATCATTATTAAACAAACATAGAAAGTTACATGCCTGTACACCAAAGAACGAGGTCTCCTTAACAGGCTTGTCGAACTGCAGCTACGTCAAGCGTCACAAGCCTGGGATCTCAAAGTTCTTACGGAAACCTGGTTGGACTCCGAAATTACCGATGCCGAAGCTGCGATAAATGGCGTGTCGCTTCTCCGAAACAATCAACTTAGCGAAAGCGGAGGGGGAATGTTGTACTACCGCAACGACCTGCAGTGCGAACCGGTGGCCGATCCGGAAACGTTGATCATAGACTCACTCTGGTGCAATCTGCGACTGAGACGAAACGACACTTGTCATTTGGCTGTTGTTTATCGTTCCCCAATACCAACACCAGAAATGGACTCCCGCCTGGCATTATGCTTGGAAAGGGTCCTACGAAGATGATATAGTCATGTCCTCAACTCAACTGACTTCAATATTCATGATTTGGAAGATTCGGCATCCCCCAACTAGCAGTTTAAGGCTGACGTGCAATAGTATCTTGCAAGCAATACGCTCTTCAGCCATGTCAGTTCATCCACCCCATTCAGAGCGGGAAACAAACTATCTATGTTTGGTTTATTGCTCACGAACGAAGAGCTCATGGTTGAGAAACCAAGGCTGGAGAGCCCCCTGGGGCGAAGTGACCACATATCGATAACTTACGACTTCGTGTGTTATGCGAACTATCCACAAGAACATCCCAACTTGTTTCGAACAACCACCCACTACGACATACTGGCGGAACTTGCGGGAGAGGCCAGCTGAGAGGTTCTGGAAGACTGTTCTATTGACAGTACATTGTTGGATTTTACTGGCAATTTCAGTGGTCTGATTAAATCTGCATTGCTCAACAAGCCCCTTCGTTCAGCAAGCGTAAAAGTATTCAATCTGAATAGAACCCGATAATACACAACAGTAAGAGTCGCTGTGTGGCATGTGTATAGAGCAAAACTAGCCCTGCCAACTGGAGTAACTATGTTATGCATCGTAATCACTGTACCACATTTGTGCGCGAGGACAAATTAGTACACCAGAGAAGTCTAGCAGAAACCTTTTGTGTTAACAAAGGCTTCTGTACTAACATGTGAACGGCCTCCGGAATGTGAAACGTGATAATGCCCCACTAATATTAGCGGATGGATGTGCTCAAACCGCCGAGAACGCAGCCAACTGTCTACGAATAACCATGCCACAATTTTCCGATGTGCTCTAAGCATTTTAACATACCTGTCCTATTCTCCCAGATGACAGTAGTTACACACATCACTTTTAGTCCAGCGACCATTTTGAGAAAGCTACTATTGTTGCGCACCCATAATTCGCCCGGAGTTGATAACATTTCCCCGAAAGCACTGTAGTTGATAGCAAGGAGGATAGTTGAACCAGTAACGCAATTTTTTTAAAGATGCCTGGACGAACAACAGTTCCCTAACCTTTGGAAGCAAGGCGACATTACCCTGATATTTAAAGGTAGTAGCCATTCAGGACCAGCCAACTATCGCCCAGTGACTCTCCTCCCGGTACTCTCTAGGGTGATGGAATCGATCATAGCTGAGGCTGTAATGGGCTAATTTGAAAAGTAGCACCTAAGCAACACAGATTCCTTCAGCATCGGTCATGTACTACCAAACTACTGCTGGCCCGTGGCTGTTGGACCGCGATAGCGGACAGTGGGACCGGCATTTATGTCAGCTACCTCGACTTTTCCAAAGCGTGCGACGGCATAGATCACCGGATCCTTCTCCAAAAGCTGCAAGCATACGGATTTGGAAACCATCTCCGCGGATGGATCGGAATCTTCCTCTTTCAGCTTCGCCTCCATGTTCGAGTTCAAGGTGCATTTTCTGATCCATTTGTTGTGGGTTGCGATGTTTCACAAGAGTCAGTATTGGGGCTGCGATTTTTACTGTTCTTCCTTAACCACCATGCTAGTGTCATCAAGTCAAATTTCCTGCTTTGTCGATGACATCAAGTTATGGAGAGCAAACGACTGTCATGAAGAGCACGATAAGTTGCAACGAGACTTAGACTGCGCTTTTGAATGTTTAAAGCTAAATTTACTTCCATTTAACACGGATAAGTACAAAACCGTGCACGCTCGCCACAAGCCCACGTACGCACATAAGCTAAGTGACAATATGCTGAACACGGCTTCACAAGAGCGGGACATCAGGTGCTAAGCCACGACGTCCTCGGCAGTTCGGCGCAGACCTTGAAGGTGTCCAAAACTGCGAATCAAAATGTTAGTCTGCTACAGTGGGCGTTCGGGAGGTTACATCCCTCCAACGTCCCACAAATGCTGCATGCATATGTGAGACCCCATGTAGAGTACGCGATCCAGGATTGGCAACCCTGATTAAAACGTGAACTGGTTGCACTGGAGACCGCACAGCGACGGGCAACGAAATAGGTGAAGGGTTTGTCCCATTTGCAATACTACAGGCGACTGAAAGCCCTAGGAGTGTACAGCGGAAGGTATCACTGTCTACGAGTTGAACACATCTTGGCGTTCTAGATTTTGAAAAACCCGTTCACCCTAGCCGAGAATTACTAAAGCTTACCTGCAACACAGCATTGATCGGTCATAAAATAAAACTTTCCACTCAATACAGTCGGCTGGAGTGTCCCCGGAATGATTTTTCCTTTTGAGTTTGTCAACCATGGAACGCTCTTGCGACATTTGTCATCTCAGCACCCATACTACCAAGTTTTTAAAAACGCCGCCACGATACTTTACATCATTTAATTTACTTGAGCTGATTTCTGTTCATTGAGTGACGACAAGACGCAGACAAACATTGTGCTCACCAACCCCACGAAATCGGGTTAGACGGATATACCTATGTGTTAACGTGGATAATATGGTGAGTCCACAGATGTGTTTTTCACTTTTGGATAATTTAACTGAACTTACGTTATTCGCAAACACCACCCTATGGGACTAGTCAAGCCTTGGCATTTATATCCGTGTTATACTACGGCTTTCTACCCTAGCTTATCGTCGACAGCGGGCTGATCTCAACGCACCGGATAATACATGTGGCTGGTTACCCCATGTTGAGGCCGCTACTTCATCTGCGCACACCAAGCAGCACACGAGGACACGGTTACAAGCTTGTCGTACCGGATTTGAAGCGAGTCGCTCACCAACTCTGCTTCGAACGTCGAGTGGTGAATGTATGGATCCGCCTGCCGCAGCACGTAGTTGAGACGAAGTCAGTGTCGGAATTTAAGAGGTTCCTGGACAACACCTTATTGGTATAAAATATATTGAGCGCAACACAACATAACGGGTCTTTGTCCCTGAGTGACATTAGATGCAGCTATACAGAGCAAACTCTAGTTGCTGCTTCTAACTAGTAATCAGTAAAATACGACGTGGCAATACGTGCCTGGCTGCCTTTGAGTACCGTCCTTACATGTATAATCAGAAAACAGACAGGCTTTTAGCTTCTGCCCTGCAAACTATTCTGGCTCAGCCTAACCCAAGTTGTCCTTGTGTGTGTCCTTGTGCGCGCTGTAGAGGTTCGGACCACCCTTGGGGAAGATTTTAAGAAGAACTGTAAGAATTAATCACTAACTTGCAACTCAGGATTTATAGGAGTTATACTACGGGGCAACGAACAAGGAAAAGAAGGTAATTTTTGACCTCGTGTTTAACAATGAGCAAGTTCTGATCCACAGAGTAATAACATATAATACTTTGGGGCGCAGCGTTCATGCAACACTGCTTTTGCGCCATGTATATCAAGTCAAGCACTTCAACGGGGCATCATACAAGTATAACAGCGTATCATCCGAATCATCAAGAGAACTGTTCGGTCATTTCTAGCAGAGTAACCACCGACGCTGCTTAGGTGCCGTTCCTCAACTAATTAGCAATTTATTAACAAGCGCATTATGCGAATATCCATAGCTCAGTACTTGTAATTTACTTACGTAGGAGAAGGGCTCGGAATGTAATGACCTTGGGTGAACCACATTCGGTTCTAAAAACCCGATTATAACGCCGAAAACTGGGATACCTAAAAACTCGTGAGCAAACACTGTGTCAAAATGGTCTGCGAAGGCAAATTAAACACCCAGAAGATTTAAGGATTACTTTCTGTTGCTTCCCAAATTCCTTTTGCAAACATGCTAACAAACTCTTTACAGTACAGAAAAGCATCTCTATCTAACACTCTCTGCAGGCATGCGAAACCGCACAGAAATTAGCTAACGCTTTTAGACATCAGTTTAACATACTTTCCAGAACTCGCTGCGATCTCATTGCTTTCTCATACATATCATGCCACCATTATGATTTGGTTACATTCACATGGATGGCAAATGTGCTGAAGCGACTGTTATCAGTACGGGACCAACGTTCACCTGGTCCATATAACATAAGCATCAAGTCAATAAAGGTAGCTGCCTCGAGGTGTGCCGAACCGTTGTCACATTTTTCCTAGTGCTTTATCGACGAGTTGGGTGTTCCACTTATGCAGGGATGTGGAATGTTTTTCATTGTTTTCAAGTGGCATACGTACTGTGCCCATGAACTACAACTCCAATAATCTTCCTGATTTGCTTGCAAAAGTCGGGGATTTATTTATGCAGAAACACCAATTGATTCCGCCAAAACCTCTTATGTACGACGAATGTTTTGTCATCCCGTAATAGATTGAGGGAATCCGTCGTGCCGTTGGCACCCTTAGCAAAATGGTGACCTCGCTGCTCTTGAGAATCCACAACAGAGGATGGTGAACAAGGTATGGGTTTGGAAACATTATAGTGTTGCTCACCCCAACACTGGCACCCGAAGACCGCGGTTTCGTCCTGGTTGGGACTCATCAGTTCGAGATAGCCTGAGTTGGGCCGGAACTCAGAGTCTAGTGGCTCATGGTTGACACCATAAGCACTATGCCACTGAGATCCACGAGCAACGCTTGGTCCAGCGAGAACGAATGCAAAGTTGAACTTGGAGGCTCCGCTGGTGGTTGGGTTGCTACAAGCAACCTCTATTGAGACCTCGGTTCACTTGAGGTGGACCTCGGTCATTCCGATCACAAAGACCGTAAGTAAAATGGAAACATTATAGTGTTGCTCACCCCAACACTGGAACCCGAAGACCGCGGTTTCGTCCCGGTTGGGACTCATCAGTTCGGTATGGGTTTTGATCCTTCTACCTTACCAGTTGCGACTAACATCTCTGTCTCTGATAGACAATATCGTCTTCTGGAAGTTGATCAATTGTTAGTTATCAGTTATCCTAAGCACCCATATCAATACCTAATGAAACTCAGTAACAACACATCCCTGATAGGTCATGATTCGAATTTGTCACACCTTATAGCTGTATAGTATGCCATCGGACGCTTTTCTACGTTATGTATCCCAGCCATTTAAGGTTCTTTTGCAGGGTTCTATCGCCTTTCCAACATAAAGTTATCTCAGGACACCACTTGATGATGCACTACACTAACCGCATCTCATGATGTAACCCATCTAACTAGGAAGTAGAGCAACGCAAGGAAAGTACGTGTGTCGTAAGTAAATTGCTACTAGTTTTTTGCTGCGTCTAGTATTTATCTAAATCTTTACCTGAAAATTGTTAAGCAGTTCCTTTTTTAACCCTGAAATATGCATTTTTAGTTGTTAACTTATAGTTTTGGATGACAATTGATGAGTGCTTGCATGCGAAAAATTTGCAATGAGATTTACTATCATTTCTGGTACTAATATTAGCGATCTGCCGCCTAGAAATTTTCTGAGAAAAGTGATTTTCCTCCCGTGGATTTGCGTACGACGAATTAGTTCCGAAGAACATAAATAGCATCTGCCATTAACAACGACACATGTATTTATACCTGGACTAATGGTAATATTTCAGCACCTGTTTTTTAACCTAATTTTCAACTAAGTTATTCAATTTTGCTTTTAATCTTGATAGTGAATTCATGATGAACTAGTTATTTTCAAATAAGATCATTTGGTAAGTTAGAAATCACGCCATCTGCAGTAAGGAAAAGTAAGGTTGCCACGTACTTTTGCCGTTGTAATCATAATAACTGATGGAGACACCCATGAATCATGTTGCAACATTTCCAGACCAGCTCAGTCTATTGTACTCAGAAAAGGCTTCATGAGACACGTAAGTCAGTTCTGCTCAACTCGCTTCGAACTCCGTTTGACGTGTCAAATTATGGGGCGGATTCCAAAGCACCTTGGTGAGTATTACAACAGTTGGAATAACCTGTTCCGGTTGCAGTTCGATCATCAAGATACTGCAACCACCGTCCTAGCAACGGAGCACAAATACACACACCAGCCTCACTGATCGTACACTAATTAAACGGTCAAAAATAATATGAATTTGATGAAGTATCATCACAGCTCAGTAGACCTATTTGATAATCACGTTCACAATTCAATATGCACTATCTGTGTTTGGATCTCACCAAGCAGGTCGCAGGCGGTTGCGCAACACTAACAGGAATTGCAAATTTTGATTGCCTATGTTATAAATTTGAATATTTTGTGGATTATCTGCTTAGTTTTTTCATCCCTACTGGTTAGCTACATTTTGGATTAGTAGAAGTCGTTTCACCATACGTGATTAACCCTCTGAATGTAGGCTGAAATTCCGCTCGTCAGAATGCAAGTGGTCACTGACTGACATCTTACAGGGAAATTTTGTGAAGCATCCTTTCAAGTAACAGGAATTACTTATTTGTTGCCAAGTGCCAAGCATAATGTAGTTAGACATCCTGGTTCAGAATTCCAAGAACAGACCAGCGACCGCTTGCTAGTTGAGTATTGATTGTCATTTGGCTGAATTTCGTTCATGAAATATTAAATAGGTTCATGATGCTATAAACAGAGATATAAGGAAAATTTTGTTTGGCATTATTACTTGGAAATCGTCAAGAAACGGCTCCCAGTAAAAGATATTATAATATGTGAATTCTATTTATCGGTGGTAGCCGATTTCACATTGTTCAGACCTCAGTAACATTTCGACACCGTGCATATTAAGGAAATACATTGTGAGCTGTAGTTTGTCAAGGCATTAGCTTGTGTTGAAACGCGCCAGTTATTTTCCAACAGTCTATGGGATTCTTTGAACCCTCACTGGATAGAATCATTACACAGGACTTAAGGACTTAATAACCAGTTAACCAACTGAATGAACTTCTCCGTATTGTTTGTATGCACTTGTTTGTATGCCTTTATTTTGCTCTAATACATCTTTTTGATGCATTGTTGGTTCTGCATCATCCCCTTCCTGGTCCTAAGTAACAGTGACCGGGCCTTAACATCATTATCTGATCGCAATAGTTCCAACACAGCTTCGGACAACTGTGGTTATTACTGACCTCAAATCAAAGCTGATCAAATTTTACTCCAGTTGATACATAATTTCTCGCAGTGGAAGCATCAGTTTATGGGAGCTATGTAAGCATATGGATAACACAAGGGTGTCGCTTACAGCACCAATACACCAGATGATGTGTGCACAAACTATAGCTAATCCCATAGGGAAGATGTGGTCATAATTGCTGTAGGGAGTAAATTCTACAAGACATGGGATTACCACAGCCCCAAGCTTGCAGGAATAAAATGCCGCTATCACTACTGGATATCGTGGAAAATATTTGACACAGATCCTGAAGTCATCATTTTACATGGCGAGATAGACGACCAGTTAAAATATTTCTCATGCTACACGTTCCGCTTTTGACTCAAGCTTCTCCAGGTCTGAGGAAACATTATAGTCGACAGCCAAACGTTGTGTAGAATTGCCAATATATTAAGCGGTCGTCTACCAAGCCTTCTAAAAGGCCAGTATCACCTTCGTCTTTATTTTCGGAGGACACTGCAGCTGATGCAGCTAACCGAGTTCAACACTCACCAGTTACACGTTTTATTCCTAATGTTGCGTTTCGCTGCCAGTATGCGATATTGTGGTATAATTACATGCAATCCGGCACATCTAGGTATACTTACTTGAGCGTTCGTCGCATCAGTTCCAAATCTGTTGATCGTCCACATACCCGGAAAAACATTAGTTTGAGTTTCAGTCTGTTGTGCGTCATCAGCAGTGCGCGTCCAACGAATCCATCAGGATTTAAACGAAATTGCACCAGCAGCTTGCACTGTCAGTCAGCAACTTATGCCACTGGGCTACGAGGGATAGCTTTGGACCGTCATGATTTGCAAGCTAACCGCGATATAGCGCGTCTCATCCTCCACTGCCATGTAAGTTACGAACATTGGAGAGGTCATCCCTGTATCTGTCTATCAACAACAATTAAATAGGATCCCGAAAATTGTCAAGACTTACAATGAAGTCGATGTCTTTACTAACACGTTATGTTACCTACCAGTTACCACAAGAATCAGACAGGCTAGCATGCCTCGTGCGTTTTTACAGTATAATCAATCACCTTCGTGTTTTGCTGCCAGGCTGTGTCAACATGATAGAAAATGTCCACTCACAATTGTGCTCGAGCGCACATTTTTCAGAACAGGGCTTTCATCCCTGAGAACTTTCGGTAGCATGTACTTTAAAGTTACATGAATGAAATATCGGACCATCCTGGATGGAAATGTTTGCTCGAGGTCGCATGCAGTATCGTTGCAAAGGCAGACGGGTGGAATAATTAGTCAAACGCTAGAAATGTTAGGCCCAGGATTTAAAAGCCCCTGTGAGGTAGAAGCTTCATCTATGTTCAGTATTTATGACAGCATGGTGCTACTTTCACACCAAGTGCCAGCGACATAACTACGATGCATATATTTTCTATATAACGGACCCGTAAAAAACCCCCGACTTATCTCCTTTGAACGGAGAAACGACCATTGTCATTGCGTAAACGCCGCCGCAGATCTTCAGTATGCTTAACAATCCCGAGACACGATTGATATAACTTGCGAAATGGGTATGGAACTACGAAAGCTTTACGTTCTTTTTGTACGTTTAATCACACCTGTTCTAAACCTAAGTAAACGGCCAGAAGTAGAGGAATAGGGTCAAATTCAAGGAAGCTCTCACATTATCAGATGTGGGCATATACATGGGTGATATATTTCACCCAGTATCCATTAACACCGCATTCATAAACACCGTACCAAATCTATGTAGGGGAAGCGCTGACAAACATATTCTCTATGCAAGTGAATCTCTACGTCCTAACATGTGGATCATAATCATCCCATTTATGCACGTTAGCCGAAGTTGGGAAAAACCTCAGCTATTGTGCCGCAATACATAGAAGGAAAAATGAAAAATATGCAACTGGTGCAAGCCGGCTGAGATAACGGTAACTGATGGGCATCATTCCGAAAATCTACCTGCCGCCTACTGTGCATCAAAAACAAAAATTACTATCCAAACGTATGTAAGGCTAAATAGTGAGATGGTGGTTATACGGAGAGCCTAAGACGGATGGAGTGGAACAAAGGAACTCACAGCACGAACGCCACTGAAGTCAGATCCAAGCCATATCAGTAAGTGTATGCAGCCAAACGTGTCCATCGACTTTCTGACCCCAACCAGGGAGCCGAGACGCGTCAACCGAGGCCAGCTCTTAAGTGAGGGCCTTCATTCCTCTCGACCAAGTCCTCGCTTGGCCACCTCTCCTTTACTTCCATCCACACCCACCGAGCGCAAACAACGCACATCGCAGGAGTCGGGGGGGGGGGGGTTGGCATGCATAACACGTGGCCAAGCCATCGGAGCCTGGGGCGTGAAATAACCGTGGTGAGCCGCTCATTTGCTTTTCCTGTACCGTAAAATCACGCTGGTTGCTAACTCGGTGTTCCCACCAGATTTGAGCCAAATTGTGAAAACACCGGTGGTCGAACGTAACTAGCCTCTTCAAGTCGACTGATGGAAAGGGAAAGGTTTTGCAACCGCACAGTAGGGTCGAACGTACCGCTGCTTTGTACACTCTAACCTTCAGAGCAAGTGTGATGTCGCATCGGCGACATAAGTGGCGAATGTTAGCAAAAGCGCCTCGAGCTTTTGCTATACGGTTCGTGATTTCATCTTCAATCCCACGGGCGCTGATACAAGTTCCCTGGTAATTGAATTTTTGAACGACGTCTAGCTGATCCTCATCATGGGTCAGCGTAGGAGGCTGTCCAGACCAGTCTTGGAGGTAAGCTTTGCACTTTGAGGGTGCAAAGCAAAGCCCGAAGTGAAGGACAGTCAGTGCTAACCTGTCCATTGCCGCTTGGCACGTTCGTGAGCCGTCACAGATTAGGGCAATATCATCACCATTCTCCAAGTCAAGAAGTCATTCTCCTTGGAGTAGACCCACACCTTCATAGTCGTGTCCTGTGAACGTGATTTCCATGACTTCGTCAATGGCGAAGTTGAAGCGGCTATCCTTGTCTCACACCGCTGGAGATATTAAAGAGTGACGAGAGCTTGCCGTAAGCCCTCAGTCTGCCTGAGCTACGTGAGTCTAATGATCCGATAATATTTACATATTTCTCAGGTGCACCTTTCCTGAATAGACAGTCCCAAAGTGCACGTCTATCCACCGAATCGAATGCACCTTTTGTTTTAATCTTTGTTCAGCCAGCCTCGTTGACAGGAAGAAATTGCACCGACTCGACACACAAACGTTCTATTTACAAATCTGAGGCGAAGTACAACTAGCCGTGTATTTCAAACTCATTCGCACACTCGATCGATCGCATTATCAACCGCACTGAGGCAGGCGATTCGGTTCGCCCAGATTTTATTCACCATCACAAGTTTGATATGGGGGAACACGACAATGGCGAGCCGCCAATATATGTGACGGTGCTCCAACAACTGACGCAAAGTGAAGATGTGCTCAGTGCAGCCACGACCTCGACGAAACCCGGCTTGCAGTTCATGAATCTGGCTTTCACGAGTGCCTGTCATTCTGTGAAGGATTATAGAGGCAAGCACTTTGGAGGCGATGGAGATCAGACTGACTCCTCTATGGTTGCCGCATTCCGATCGTGAACCACCCTTGAAAATTGGGACTATGATGGAGCGGCTCCAGTCGGTTGGGACAGTTTCCTGCTCCCACAGTTCCACTAGTAACTCGTGTAAATCATTCAAAAGGGCACGTTCCCCGAATTTGAAGAGGGATGGAGGTATATCATTTGGTCCCGCGGCTCTATTTATCTTCAACAGTTCCATCTCACTTTGGACTTCTGAGCAAGAGGGTGGATCCAAAGGGATAGCTCACGGAGCGGGGCGATCCGTGGCCGGCGAGAAATCTAACAACTCCGGCTGATTAAATTGCCTTTCATAGTGCTCAACCCAACGCTCCAAGCATTTTGACAAGTTGTGGATAGACTGACCACTCTCGTCAAAAATTGTTACCTTAACACCAAGTCTCCTGCTGCCCGATTCCGGTATCAGCCGGAATAGCTTACGATGGTTACCAAGGGCTGCGACCATTTACATCTCTGAAGAACGTGGAGACCACCAGAATTCGCGGTCACCCTTCAGGCTAATACAGAGTCTTGCCCGGAAAGCTTTGCGAGTTTCATTGTATTCGCTGCTAGCCGGAATATGCCGGCAAGCATCGATAAGTTCCAGTGACTGCAAAGAGACCCAATGTCCATGTTAGCCATTAGACATAACACATGAAGATTTCCCTGCTGCTAGTAAGGCCTGGTGAATATGAGACCAGTGAGCTTCAATTGCATCCAGTGACCGTCTTTCCAACTCGCATGAAAACGTACTTTGATAGGCATTCAGAACAGCTGGCTGCGCCAATTGCCTGGTGTCAATGCGGTCACAATGTCGTCGTTGGCGTCCGCCAAAACGCATCCGAATGTCAGCACATACAAGTGCATGATCGGTGTCAACACCTGTGCTCCAAATCGACCGACAGTTCTGGATGCAGGCTCTCCATCGATAAGTTATCGCAATATGATTGATTTGCGTCCATAGCTGGTTCGAGACTGGTGGGCTCCAAGTCGCGCTCCGGCGGATGCTGTGTCGGAAATTATTGCTCTCAAGAAATAAGCGAGTCTCTTCACATAAATGAAGTAACCGCTCAATATTATCATTACGGGAGCCTACACCATGTTGGTCGATTAGATGCAACTTATCAGTGGATAATTTTCCTACTTGAGCGTTCTGATCCCCGGCCAGCACTGCAGTGTCCGAACTTCTTTTGTGGCGCAGGAGCTCGTTCAGTTGACGATAGAAGTCGTCTTTTACCGCGTCATCGTTACAGTTTGTCAGTGCATAGACAGCGATAACGAATAGACACTTGTTAGTCACACGCGACTTGAAAGCTTTGAACGAGCCAGCCAATCGGACCGCACACATCCGGCTACTGATTGAAATCCAGTAAAACAGAGTAGCTTCAGCCCGGGGACTGATGGCAATACCAACACCGGCTTGGCCGGGGCTCGAAGCTGCATCATCACCGAATATGAGCAATGAGAAAGTGCTGCTAGTGTCACCTGAAGCGGATCGCAGGGTGAGCACAGAATTCGAGTCTTGCTGGCGGATCTCCAATAAGCAGCAGATATCGATCGAGAGGATCTCTAATGTTCGGGCGAGTGCTGCCTGTTGACCGATCCGTTGCAATGTGCGTACATTGGAGGCCTACCAATCTGAAGGAAGATCGAGGGCTCCAAATGGAAGCCGATGAACTGGCTTGACCGCTTGATTGGACGTGGACATGTTGACAGGACAGAAATGACGCTTTGCGTCCACATGTGAGTTGAAACTAATGGACAAGCGACTATTGAAGCAAGGTGGGGGAGGGCAGAGAATTGGGGGGTTGAAAACAGGGGGGATAAAAGTGAAGTTGGAACGGGACGATAAGGGTGAAAAAGCGTAAGAGGGGGATAAGAAGACGGGAAGGCTTGCGCAGTAGTATCCAAACCCCTATCCACCCTGCTCGATGCAGCAGATAGGGCGCCGTTTATTATCCTCTGCGGTGGCCAGAGCATCAGAATTTTGGTTGCAGTGCGATTCATTGTATTGCGTGTGCAGAATACTGTCATGTTGCCCAGGCCTAGACAGGAGAACGCTTAGTGTTCTGAACCAAAGCCTTTGGCTCTAAAACCTGACCGCAAGGCAGATGGTTAGTCGTTGGGCTACAAGGAGTCCGTTTTAAAAAATAAGAAGCCACCCTCATACCAACCCCCACCCTGGAAGACCAGGAGGCTGAGTTTGTCTGGCCTCTAATCATTGACCAATCTGGTATGAGTGGCTGTGAATGTGTAGAAATGCACCACCCAGCATAAATCACTGCATCACTGAGGCACACAAACCATCGCACCACAGTAGGGTCCAGCCTCATTGCGATGGCTAAAATGTGGATTGAAAATGATGGATGGGGGAAAGTGCAGTCGGCATCCTGGATTAAAGCAGTGGTCATTAAGTGCTTCCTCTTTAAAAAGGTAAGGCAACACAGAAGCAAGCAAGATCGATGTAAATCTAAGTATGCCAATTAAAATGTTTGCATTAAAAATATATCTAAGGCGCAACGTAAACCAAGTACAGTGTGGCGCTACCCACATCAATGAAAAACACGTGGTTGATTGCAAGACGTTCTTGAGCGTTTGTGTTCAAAAAAACTCATCAGAGAAATGCAAGCACCTAAAATTTGAACGTCCGGTCTTTAAAGTTAATTGCGAAAGCCTTTTTACCCAGATAAAGAACACTAGATAACGGACATTGTCTTCGGCACATCAGCGTAACCCAGTCACTTGCGATACACTGCAACCACGTTCACATGATGTACGCTTCCGGGAGAAGTAATTGCTCCTCGGAAATAATAGTATTTCAAAGGGAAACGATTTCATCGTTTATTTTTATTTTAGGCATCAGGTCAGGCTAAGAACATTGGTTCGTCTAGCGACTCACGCGATGTGACCTTCATTGTTTGATGCCATTGGACTCCAGTTGAGCAGATCAAGTAAATCAAAACACAAATTAACTACAGTATGGTTTAACTTATATCTCTTCAATATACCAATGGTGATGTGCAACATAAACCATGATATCCCATGAAAGATTAGACTTTATAAAATAAGAGCCGTGGGATGCCGTGCTATTATTAACATCCGGTATAAGCCTACTAGGTTTGAACAGCGACCTTTTGACAATCTCGGACTGCGATGAGCACACGATGTACAACGTTTGACCAACCGATGTACTTGGGGCATTTGTGCCACCCAGCCGAGGGGTTGCAGGTGAAGCTTAATGGAGTGTGAGAGATTCCACTTCATGTCCGTGTAGTTGGGCTGTGGAGATTGCTGAAGTATTCAGCCAATCATCATCAGTATCTCTTTAATTAAATTAATACCACGTCTCTGAGAGAGATGTGAAAAATGCATTTACATCTTTCATTCTGCACTAACTAGTTCAAAGCGAAACAGCTTAGTCCAGGGAAATTCGCTCTTACACCTCTGTACTTTGGCATTTAATTTAGAAAAGAAGCTGCGCCACTACACATTGAGATAAACTTGTTTCCTGAGGCACTATTGCATAAAACCCTGCAACTGAGGACGTATACCATACTCTGGAAAATGTCGGCTGTACTTACTGCCTGTATTTCAGGTCCCGTACTTAATGGAGCACTTCACAGCTTAATATTCAAACGTCTAACTCAGGTGAGGTGACCGAATCCACTACATCATCCAGTGTTCCAGAGTACCGCTCAGGTGCGCAATCAAGGAAGAAGAAACATTAGCAGATGTAGAGCAGTTGCCAGAAAGGACTTTACTTTTATTGCTACAACTTCAAACGCTTAATTGAAACCTAACTTGTCATGCAAACAAAAGAATCAGGATAATTGCCATCTCTCTCGTTGGCTGTCCACCTCCCCAATGCCCCAACACCGCTCAGTCAAATTCGATATAATTCAGGTACGTTCTGCAGCAGATTGCGTTGTATTCTTCGTGCTAACAGCATCCGCGAATATTTGGGAATCGTATCGCCTACACCGTAGTTACTTACTGCTTTAAACTTTGCAACATTTCCGATTGAGATGATCTGACCGATGCAATCAAAGGCATGAGTTAAGGATTGGTTTTCAGTTCAGTCCATTGAAGTAGACCCTAATTTGTTATCGCTTATTAGTAAAAGGAAAATGCTTTAATGTACAATATTTCTTGCTCAACACAAGATTAAGCACAGATGGCCTGTTACCTATTCTGAACGGAATGGGCAAACTTACGTGAATGTAAAGCGGAACGATGGTTATGAGCTTCTTTTGATTGGTTTAGAATGGTTTTCCAAAAGCAGCAATGACTCCAAACCCTGTATGTTGAAACCACCCATGATCTTGTTTTAATCGCAATTTGCTTTGGGGTGTATCTTAGGGCAGTAGCGATATGGGAGTCCCTTTGTTGTACATTTTGAGGGACGGTGCGAATAACATTATATGCATGTGTACCTGAATTTTAACTGCCGGCAGCAACAAACGGAATTGGGAAACTATAAGTCTGAATCCTCCATGGTCTGGCAATGTAAATCGCTTCGACAATACCGAAATACCCCTCCAGGTTTTTGAGTTGGTCGTCTCAGATGAGTGGCATGCTCGGTAGTGTAAGTTCTGCTCCCGTCTTTCCACAGTGTCCATAATTCTCAGTGAAGCCCATAATAACACATGCCTTAACATCTTGACGATCTTACAGCTACGTTGCATTATCGAAAACGCCATAAATAAGGGTATAAAAGCAAGTTAGCTACTAAATATCTAGGAGCTCACAGGAATTTATGGAATCATTTGTTGCAGAATGTCGACCAGACGTCCATCAATCGATTATTATTCTAGTATGACGAATACAAGCGTCAGCGAATGACGATCACGATGCGATGTAATGTGACTTAGACAGTGCCTTTGAAAGGCTAAAGACAAATATGCTTCCGTTTAACACGGACAAGTGCAAGACACTACATGTAAGCCAAAAGCCCACTTACACACATAAGCTTGGAGACCACCTGCTGCAATCTGCCTCACAGGAGTGCGAGCTTGTTGTGGTGATGCAAAACGACCTCAGCTGTTCGGTTCTGTCTTTGAAGGCGTCCAAAACCGCTGACCAACAAATTGGTCTTTTGCGGAAGGCGTTCGGAAAGTTTTATCTCTCGTGCTTCCCCAAATACTCAATGCACATGTGAGACTCCATGTGGAGTACGCGATTCAGGGCTGGCAAATCTGGTTATAACGCGATTTAGTTGCACTGCACACTGCAGAGCGAAAGGAAACCAAAAGTTTAAAGAGAATGCTCAAGCCGTCATACCACCTGAGACCGAAAACTTTAGGATTCTACAGTGGAAGTTATCGCCGACTACGGGGCGACTTCATTCTCGCGTTTCAGGTCTTGAAATACCCCGATCACGCTTGCAGACACCTCCTGAAGCTACCCTGCAACAAAAACTAAGGGGTCACTAGCTGGAACTACCTAACGAATGAAGTCGGCTGGAATGCCTCTTCGAATTTGTCAACGCTAGCATGACTTTTCGGCTTTTGTTATTTGTTGCGGCTGTGTTATCTCTTTTAATAAAACGACTCTACTATGCATTAGAACACCTGGCTTACCTGATTTGATTTCTGTTCCCTTAGTGACTACAGGACATGGGCAAACTTTGTGTTCTCCAGCTCTCACGAAATCGGTGTAACCGGATTTATGCGCTAGTGTAAACGGATACATATGTGAGTTATCGAACGTAAGTTTACGCATAGTCCTTTTACGCTTACGAATACCTCGGTGAGTTCAACGATGTGAACCTAAATTTCTGACAATTTGCTTATACTTGGAATTTGCTCTAGTATCCTCCTGTGGGAGCTGGTAATATTCAACTTTTATTTGTATGAAATCAATACACTTTAAACACTCCTCGTACAGCCTGCTTTATAATTCTTCGAGGGGAGTAAACTTCAGAATGTTACCCGAAATTTACCGCCTTTTATCGTGTGTTAAAGTAGTAATTCCTCATAAGTCACTGTTTAATTCGATACTGAATTATTTGGAATAATGTGCAAGTTTAAAATTCACTTTGCAGAGATGAAATCGAAATCGAATGTAGGCATGCACAGTGCTTTTAGCGGTAAAGTTGTGAGGAAATATCGGGAAAATTGCGACCTTTAAAACGACGGAACAATGATTTCTGGCAAGTAAAATGCATATTTTTAAACGCTTCGTTGTTTGGTAATAGAAAAACTGAAATGTGAAAATTTTTATGTGGACCAAATAAAATTCACATCATTGAGGCGACAGAATTTTGGCACATAAAAGGAGCTGTTTGGAAATAAGTACCATGCAAAACGGATTAACAATTTGTTGTGGTTAATGCTATGAGCAAATAACACGCAGATTGCTCACCCGTCTGTGTAGATTTACCTGCTTCACCGTGCGTTATAATTACAAAGTGACTAGTTAGCCTGAATATGTCTAGCATATCCATTCATCTAACAATGTGGAGGGAACTCAATTCGGTGTCCAATCGAATTTTTAAAAACATCAATTTAGAGGCGCAGATAACTGATTTCGGAAAAGTGTTTCCGGTTTGGTGGAGCCAGAGGGAGAAATAAGTTAGTCTAGAATTGAGACGATTGTATTGTTGACTCAATTTCAGACTATTGCTTAGGAGCTTGGTGTTTGGGTTGAGTATCAAATGTTGGCGGCATAGGTAACTAGGGTCACCCAGTATTTTCCAAACTAATATAAACTCTCCACGAAGCCACCGGTAGCGTTTACTGAAAACTCCTAGGGACTGGCCGTTGATCGTACGGTAGGTAACGCGAACAATTGACAACTTTCGTAGGCGAGTAGGCGAGTTCAAAACGTAGCAAGGTCCTTGTTTCTTTGAGCTTGTCAAGCCTGCATTGCGTATTAGAAGTGGTGCTTCACCTAAGTGTTGAGTATCAGAGAGAAGATGCATGGTCCAAACTATCAAATGCACTAGCAGGAAACCAACATGCTGGTTAAAGTTTTATGCTGCGGTCTCTGACTGTCTGGAACAACCGTGGTTGTCTTTTACCAGCACACCGTTCCTGTAAGCATGTCTGCAGATCGTGCGTCCCAAGCTTCTTGATGTAGGCGGGTCGTTGGCGGATGTGGAAAACGCGGCCTTTGTTCACATTGAATGGCGGTGCGTTCCTCACCGAATTCACGGCGCAGCATCTGTTAGTTCTCCATTCCCTAGGTTGTCCACAACAGCTTAACATCCTCCACATATAGTAAAATTAGAAAGTTTATCTCACGCTAGATTGTTGATAAAACCTATATATATATATATATATATAAACGCGTCTCAGCACGTGTGACAAAACGTATGTCAGTATCTTGTGCTCATAAAGGAAAAACTATGTTCGATAATTAACTTAGGTCACTGCTTGGCCGCAGTGAGCAGGCGACACTGCGCTCCCATTGCATCTGCTATGCAACATTCTTCATCGGAAACACAGTACAGTCCCGTGCTTTCGCCCATTACGAATGCCCGTAAGACCTCGCTCATGCAACCATCTGGTATTTCCTAACCGGGAACCGTGTCGATGTCGTGTGGAGGACGTCACGCAATGTACCTAGCTATTAGCAAATTTGTTGAAAATATTATCCTTAGATCAATCAAACAAAATCCACTCTGAGGAGCTGGTCACAAAAATACATTGTTTTAATAGATTTCTGCCAAGCCATTCATAAGGCATGTCCGAGCGTACACGCTCGGGTTTCCTACCTAAAGTTTAAAAGATTGTGTCATATTGACCCAGAAGGCAAAGCTGTAGTGGCAAGAGTATTTCAACAAACTGTGTAAGTGTAAAAGAAGTTAAGGATAAAATTAATAATAATATTAAAATCGTGTGCTGATTAACCAACAGGCTTTGCATTTAGCAGTGCTGAGTACTAATTCTTTGGTCTACAAGTGTTATCGAATGAACTGCATATGGTGTGGCCGAGCAGCTTCAGCAGCAGTTCAGTCGTTCTTTACAGATTACATTACTATGTTTTAGCAGTAACGACGCAGCAGTGATACACAATCATTATTAGCGCAATCACAAGCTATACCGCCACTCAGGTATCCGTACATTAACGAGTCACGTTTCGTTTCCACGGCGCATCTTCTGGCTTCCGCTCACAACATGTCCATGACTTTGGGGATCACGTGTTAGACTATTTTCTGCTAAATTTACCTCCATATTTCTTCTTCTACATGTCCCGTTTTTCTCGGCCCGGAGTCGTTTGATACCTCGTGATTTGTTTGACGATGGATGTGGCATTCTGCCTACGGCCGGTCCTGAAGGTTGTAATAACAGAGTTTTTGTCTGCTTGATTGCGTTCGCGATGAATATCTTCACTTTTGCTTGGCTCAAACTCACTACCGGATTCCGCTCGTGACCCGTTCTCGTCTTATTCCTTCAGGCCAGCGTGGCTCCGTCTGCCGTCCCTTCTCGCGGCCGTTCCTATTGCCGTTTGCCCACATTTTCGTGGTCTTTCGTCCTCCAGGAAACAACTTCTTTTCGCCTCTCTGCATCCGGTGCTATTCGAAGTTGTTTTCCTTTCGCATGCAACGGTCATAACAGGCGGCATTTCTCCAGCTTTGCGGCCCCCCGTTACCATGTTTGAAGTTCCTCTCTTTCCGAGTAAGTTTTCTGAACTTCCGTGCTCCTGGTTCACCATGTTCCGGGTGTTCATGATCTGGTATCGAGATGTTCTCCTACACTGAATGGTCTCCACTTGTGGGCTGTATTCCTGGTATTCATGTCCCGCTTATTTCGTGCTTGTCGAGACCTGGTTTTTCTTTTGGCAGTTGTTTCCAAACTTTTGCGATGTGATACAGGATTTTCCCACTCTTGCGCGTGCACTATGCATTTATCAAGCGGAATCATTGATCGTCTGTCAAACTGTAATTCGAATGGCACAAGTTTGTTATAGACTGCTTGCTGTCTCTATACGCGAGAAGAACCGCCGGCTGTGCTTCCTCCATGCTACTTTTGTGCAGTAAACCCACATCTTCACTGTTGAATTAAGTCATTCGGTCAGCCAGTTGTTTTACGGATGGAACGGTGGCGTGCGTCGACGCTGGATGTTCCACTTTTTCAATACTGCCTAAAATGTTTTTGACTCAAAACAGGGTCTTTGGTAGGTAATAACACATTGTGGTAATGAATACCCTGCGAGCAGAGTGAAATCAGCTGCATGTGCTACTGTCTCACTAGTTTGATCCGTGATGAGTACGGCTTCTACCCATCCAGTGACGTGGTCAATCAGCACCAGGATGTACAGGTTTCCTAAGAGACTGGCCGGGAAGGGCCAAAAGAAGTCAATCTACAAAACTGGGAAGGTTGATTGACTTCCATAGACCGCATAGGTGGCCTTAGTGCATCCACCTGCCGGATACTTTGTCTGTTTTGGCATTCACAAATGTATACTGCTAGAGGTTTAGTCGTGATTGCTCAAAGCACCTCTTCTTCAGCAGGTAAAGACTCTGTCGAATATCATATGCGCGTCACCCTCAGTACTTCGGATCACCAGCCCCGTAGATTCCGGTGGGCTATAGGCACTTTCGTTTCCTTAGTTGTCACCAACTGGGAGCCGTATGTGACATCAAGTTTGCCCCGGATACTGAGGTGTTTTTCTACCTATTCTGATGTTATCTCTGCCTTGGTTCCGGCCTGTAAATGAGCAAACAGTAACCTAACCAAGTCATCCGTACGTCGATATTCCAGTATCACTCAATTTTCAGCGGTAAAACCACATATCTTATAGCATTACCTGGCAGGAGCTCGCCCAATTATTGGCGCGACAGCATGTCGGGTATTACGATCTTCGTTCTATCTATGTGCTCGATTGTAAAGGTGGATTCTTGGAGCCGGTAAGCCTACCGTGCAAGCCGTCCCCGCCGATCTCTTCATTAAACAAGATAGCGACACATGATCAGCAACGATAGGAAATGCTGTCGTTAGTATGTTTGTTCTCCATTTTTCCAAGGTCCATACGACAACGAGGCGTTCTTTCTCTTTCGTGCAACACTGTTGCTCTGCGCTCGTCAAAAGTCTGTTGGCATATTCGATCACAGAGTGGTTGGGAGAGCACAGCCCCGATTACAGCGTTGTTTGCATCGGTCACCACGGTGAAAGTTTCACCAGTCTTGGGTAACCGAAAACATACTGGTTCCTCTGCAACGCATTCCTTTATGTTGCTAAAGTACCGATCCCTTCAGCTATCTACGAGAACGACTCGTATTTATGCTGAAGCTTTCATAATGGTCGGATGTTCTCTGCAAAATGAGCCACGACTTTCGAATCGTACGTCGTCATTCCGAGGAACGACCGGAGCTGAAGTTAAGATTTCGGGGCTGTAACATTCTTGCTTGCTTCGTTTTGCTCTGAAAGCTGCTGAACTTGACCTTTCCCCAATATGTGGCCTAAACACGTGATGGACTTCAAAGCAATCTGTGACTTTTCGCGACTAAGCTTCAGGCTGGCTTCCTCTAGTCGTTGTAATAAGGCTGCGAGTCGGGCACCATTTTCATGTTCCGTCTCCGAAAAGATAAGGATGTCATCTCCATGGATGAACACATATTATATGTACTTCTTAACCATCAGCAGTAGAGGTCTGAATGTCGCCTTGTCGTTGCAAAACCCAAATTCATTCACAAGAATTTATACTGCTGGCTGTTCATATTGAAAGCTGATTTATGACGGTCTTTTTCTCCGAACGCAAGTTGCCAATATCTCGAATAGAAAGCTATCAAGAAAATCAGCATAGCATTATGAAGCGTAGAAAGAATTCCCTCCGTCGAAGGCATCGGAATTGCTTAATCCACTTCACTCTGTTTAGCTGTCTGAAATAAATGCAGAATCTGTAGGATTTGTCCGCATATTCCTCAACAATACTGGTGATGAAGACGGACTCTCTGTTTGCTTGATGATCCCTTTTGGCTCTATCTCATCCACCCGCTTCTCTATCTCCGTCATAGTGTTCTGTAGTATCCGCTTTAAAATGAGCTTGCACTGCCCACCGGGAATTAGGGTTATCCGGTATTCTACCCAGTTAACGAATCCGTAATCATCCTCAGCGTTCTTGTGCAGAGAATTCCGTATTGTGTAGTTTCGGCAATCAGGAGGAGTTATCACGGCATCTATCTGGTCGCCTTTCCCTGTGCTCACCTCAATCGTTTCGCTATCCACCATCACAACATTCTCCAATCAATCGTGACACGGAGCTGCTTGAGGATATCGTCAAGAGTGACTGTTTCTGTTGCTCCAAAAAGAAAACATGGAATGCATTATGGCCGTTTTCTCCATTCTCACTCGCAATTGCTGTGCTCCGGTCACCTTTGTGATCATTCTGTCCTCCGAGCAACCACTACCTTCTGCTTCCCTACAAGCTCACCTGCACTTGGCATTGCATGCACCGCGCGAAGTAAAACCACATATCCTTCACTGCAGTTAACGTAGTGAAAAGACATTTGCCCTTGCGCGCGCACAGCCCTTTTGAGGTGGACAACATACGACCGAAGACATTAAAGATAGCTGCTGTGAAAATAGCTACTATTTTCTCCCAACGATGCCTAATGAAATGCAGGTTTCCACAATGTGAAAACATGGAATCACAAGTTTTACTTGCAGAAGGCCTAATCGTGCAAAGCCATCAAACTGTCGATCAACAACGATGATCCTAGTGCTACCCAAACTTATATTAGTAACTATATCAGAGGAGTTCGAGGGTTATTTTGAGAACGACAAGTCGTGTTTGTACTTTGCACTGATTCCGCAAAATGCTGTCCTGCAAAATGAATTTGCATCGAGTAATAGCCAGAAGAAGAGTGAGCCTTAAAATCCAAAACTTTTCACAAAATAATACACTGCATTGTTCTTCAGAAACTTTGTAGGTTTGGATTGAGTTGGATAAGCAACTTCCTCATTTAACGTCACCTGAATGTGAGAGCCAGCCGCGTGATCTCCGAAGTAACTGACGTAAAGTACTTCACACCCCAGGTGTCGGTAGTAAGACCACTTTTATTTCTAGTATTAATCAAAGAACTTTCTAATACGCTCCAACCGAAATTTCTACCATTCTTATACATCTCTATATTTGGTAAAACGTCATGCCCTGGACGCGCATACATCACTGCAGAGTGCACGCGACAGGGCCTATAGGTGCTCATTTGGAAACAATCACATTGTAACACGGTGAAAGGAAAAATTTGGATTATGCGCTATTAGTGTACTTATAAATATCGACTGGGAGAACAGTAGCTGCAATATGCTACACAAGAGATTGACCTCGGGGCATTCATGCAGGAAGGATGTGGCTGCAAGAAACAGGACATAAAAGCAACAAGAAGAGCTAGTCAAAAGTTGGGTCACTTGCGGACGACTTTCAGTATGTTAAAGCAATCTATTTTTCCACAAATGCTGTACGACTACGTGAGACCTCAAGTGGGATAGGCACTCCAAGCCTTGCGACTTTTGTGCAATCAGGATGTTGATGCACTTGAAGTTCTAAAATGGATTGAGACCAAATTTGTTATTGGATATTTTCATCTCTGACTGTAACCACTTGGTTTTTACAGCGGTGACTATCGGCGTCGGCGACAGAAGCATCATGGTTTACCTAATACTGGCGAATCCCAATCAAGCCTCTTGTGATCTACTGCAACTCAGCCAGAATATTAACCTGAGGCATCACCAGCTCAACCCTGTCACAAACTATAGCCTGCTTCATTGCTCTCAAACATTTTTCTACCTTTGTAAGTACAGAAGTTGAACGACTTTCTAACTCATGTCTCTTTTGCCCTAACGTTAAAAATTTTGCAAAAATGACATGACGGCACACTATCCAATTTGCATTACGCAATGCGGCCACAGTCGAAGGAGGAAACAACCAACCAGTGTGTTCACAGTCCTCTCCGTAGAGATGCAGACACCTAAATATTTGATCCCGCGAATTGCTCGATGAGTTAATTAAAACCCGAATTTTCCCATTTTACCTGCCATTGTTAGCTTTTGGTATTTAAATACTCTAGTAATCATATCATCCTCTATATGAACTCGTAGTTTGCCTGTATTATTTCATTGTTCGTATTCTAAATAGCGTCAGCGTCCTGACCCAAACAAAGTTTTGTGGGAACGGAACGGATGTAAAATATCACGTCCTTTTAAAATCATTGATCATTTGGATCACTAAACCATAGTCTGCAGGATCTATAGAAATGCAACGTTATCATTTAATAGATCTGGAAGTTCCTTCGCTGACGGGTTCGGCGCTTATTGTCTGTTGCGACTGTGGTGGAACGTGGTGTTCTACAAATAGTATTGCTTGTATCACACTCATTACTACTCTTCTGTAATGACCTCACACTTGTGTTCGAGCTAATTTACTAAATTTTACACGAAAAATTATGATATGATAAACAATCAGCGGTTAGGAAGAACGCAACCGGATGTAACAGGACATGGACTGTGCTAGCAAATATTAAAGACAAATATATTTTTGTGCAACGCGAATGTGTAAATTAGTATAATTGAGCCATAAGTTTAATAACTTATAAAGCTTGGGCAAACTCATATAGAATAATGCCTCAGAGGAGTGCGACCTTGGGGAAGTGATGTAATATGACTTCGACTATTCAGAGCAATCTGTAAAAGTGTCCAATACCGAGAACCAGAATATTTATTCGCTTCAGTAGGCGCTTGATTTTGCAACGCTTTCATTATTCCACATATGCTCAGTGAGCATTTTATGACCCACGTGGATCACACAATTCAGGTTTGACTACCTTGACTTAAAAGCGACCTGGCTGCACTGGAGACTCCATAGTGAATAGTAACCAAAAAGGAGGAAAACTTGTCCTATCTTTTTTCCAAACTCAACTAAAAGCCCTGATAATACACGACGGAAGTTATCGTCGTCTATGGAATGACTTTCTACCGAAATATTGATTTTGAAATGTCATAGTCACGTTTGCTACAACCTGAAACATAGCTGTAACGCCAAAATGATATACAGCCAGCTGAAGCTGGCGACCCAGTATAGGTACCTGGATTTCCGCCGGATCAGTTTCCCACAGAATATGTTGGCTGCGGAAAGCTCTTTCGACTTATGTCTTTTCTGCGCCCACATTAACTTTATTTTAAAACCGCTCGAAGCTACATTGCGCTATATGTAACATGTGACATAGGGACAGTTTATGGAGTAAGCACGAACCGCAAAAAGTTTTGTGCTCATCAGCTCCCACTTAATCTGGGTGGACGGATCTGCTTGTATGTAAAATGGGTATTATTGTGTGCCTAAGATGCGTAGATTACTTTGCTGCCAACTTGTCTCCTTTGAACTTACACACGTAATATTCTGCGGGCTTTTTCGTGCAGTAACATACTTTTAACGGTATTATACAATTGTTTCATTGTTCCATTTGACACAGTTAATCAAATGACAAGTAGCTGACCGTAGCTTACGCAAAATCTAGTTCGGTTGCTAGGCATGCAGATGAAAGACTGCCCCTTACATGTCCGATGATAAAATTTGTTGGGTCCATCGTCTATTAGCATTTGGCTCGTTTCTCGTATCCATTTAATCTTGCAACAAAATGACCACTGGTTGAAGGTATCAGTTATTGCACGTTATCTTATTTGTCGTTGAGTAGACATAACGGCGCATCACTCGGTAAATAGTAAGATTGTTGCACGGACGATTAAAGACTGTGCTGTTTGTACATGCTGGTAACTCATGGTGCGCAACTATTTTTTCCCTAAATTACTAGCTACTGATAACACTGGTAGTTTATCAGTTGTAGTTTTCGCGGAGCTTCGCAACTTGATTACAGGCGTTTAACTATCATTCAAGTTGACATTGTCAATACAGAAGTGCCAGCAGGTTCGTCGTAGGAGCAAGTTTAAATCAAACGCAAACTCGACTTCCTAGAATTCAGAAGCATCTAAGACTGAGTACGACACAACAACAATACATCTAGTCAAATGTCTGAAATTATGTTTACCCAGACAGTTATTAGAATAAGTATTGTTCATTTCCCTTTTGCCTGTAAGTGCATTATACAGGACGTTTTCACTCACACAGTTTTCTTGCATCTTTAGCCACCTTTATTTACCGAAGACGATCGTGTAAATACTCAAGAAGCTGTAAAACCAGTTCACAATTCACTAAACTCTGAACATTTTAGAGTGGATAGCTGAGTAAACCAAACTCGTGCAATTTTCCTTGAAAACTGATGGAAATTTGCTTAGCCCCAACAGCATACAAACGATCTGCACGGATAAGTTCACATTGTCCTCATTCATCTTTATGCTTCACTGTACAATTCAGATGTATAATATACATCCATTAGATTTTAACCATGAAGTAGTTTCAACCTCGTTGACCAACAGAAGCTAACTTTCGGTTACTGCCAAGTTCTGTTGTTAGAATTTTCGCAGTTTGACTTGATATTTAAATCAGATGCAGAGTTAACACTTGCATATGATCATCAAAATCCAGGATAATTTAAAGAAAACTGTACACGCTTTGGTCCATTCACTCATTTTGAGAGTAAGTTGTGTACATCTTACTTATCATATTGCCCCGGGCATCCGGCTCAATCCACGCGAAATTAGCACCAAAAATAAAAACGTCGCTTAGGTGCTTTATTACCTTATTGCTATGCAGTAATAATGATCAGCTTGGGAAAAGCGAGTATTGATCGAGAAGATCACATCTAATCAACGGTAAATTGTCGCGTAAACTAGCTGTCGATTTTTGAGAAAACGTCTCCTGGCTAAATATAGTTTAATAGCCATATTATGTCTGAAAAATTGTTAGACGCCCGTTCCGCTTTGTTGGGACTGACCAGTTGCACAACTTCGCCAGATTCTGTCGGAATTAAAAGCATAGGATTTATTCTTCAGTCAGTAACTTTTCTATTGGGCCACCACTGATTTCTGCTGCGACGAAACACGACTCATTCTTCACGTGTTTGTACGTGAACAAGCAGACAACAGGAATTCTCCCAGGGCCAAGATTTGTCCGGCAAGCTACTGGTTAGCCTCATTAGAATGAAACGGACAGTCTGTGTATTCCTGACGCGTAGTATCCGTATACTAAGTCTAACCGCCTCGAACTTTTGCAAAAGAACTGAAGCATTCTTCACTACATTCAGTTAATCCGACTGCCATGCAAATCCAAGGTGACATAGACGAGGTATTTTTATGGTAGATTCCATTGCTTCTCATATTAACCTTGCTCACTCCAGGACAGCATCCAATTCAAAACTATTCAAAAACTATTCAAAACTATTAAAATGGCACAGTAAGAAGAGGAATATCGGTAGACGCACGCATTTCATATCGCTTCTTCAGGGCCGACAATGATAACGGGCAATTAAATACAACTGTCTGGTAGTGCCAACTTTCAGAAAAAGGAAAAACCAAAATCCATTTCCTAGGTCCAGTGCAACCTGAGGCAGACCAACAATTGTTTTTGAACAGGTGATTCAACCAATAGGCAGCAGCAAGGTAGCCCCTAGTTCCAGCTGCTACCCAGGTACTGCATTCTCTAAACAAACACCGACCTTGTCTCAAGAACTACAGTCTATAGCTTATTCATATTTGTCTCTCTCTAACTCTTAAGACATTCTTCACCTTCTCGAGTCTCGTGTCGTCTTGCATCACGCGAAACTGCAACGCCCTCTTAGGTAAACGCGGAACGAACGGATGTAACTTGTTTGTAAGCCGGAACAGGTTGTTTCGTTTTGTTTATTGGTCAACCGGACAAGACCTAACAAGTGGTTTGGTGATCGTATTAATTTTATGGATATGACCGTGCTCACAAGCACTGTCAAACGTACAAACAGAAAGCTGAACGGAGACTTTAAAGCGTACCTCATTTCAAAGGGGACAAACCCCATTCCCTTAGAAGAACATGCCTCTCAATGCTGCCTAGCACACACTGTGTTTCAGTCTGATGGGATTCCACTCACGGCGCCACAGGTACCTAAAATTAGGTATACGTTGTTGGGTCTTGGAATACTCGCCGATATTATAGATTTTGACACGCATTTTGGGTTGGGACAGTGGTTTGCTTTGAAGCATACCCACTGCCACTGCAATCATTGGGGACCGCATTTTAAGAGGAGAGTTCCGGAGACGCTCTGCGTCGACCCTACACTCCACACAAATTTACTGTATTAGCTATCACCTTGCGGAATGAGCCCATAAACTGATTTTCACAGTGAACATGAATTAACTGTGATATGGACACCCTATCCGCCTCCTGAATTTTTTTGACAGACACGAATTTGTTGTCCCTGTAGAAGGATGTCTTCTCTATGGCATACCGTGATTAAATATCGGCCCATCAGAATACCAATTAAAACTAGTCTAAGCTCACTGTCGATCGTTATGCTTTCAGTTTGTCAACATATGTTCCAATAAAAATAAATTAAAAGGTTTATTACAATTCTAGTTGTGAATTTAAGCGCTGCGGGGTAAACCCCACCTGGATCGTACGCATAAATATGCCGTTGAATAACTTTCCGTGGAACATCAATGATGCATGTCAGATATTGAATAATACTAGGAAATTCTCATTTAATTTCAACTTCCAATCTTGTCAAGGAATTGCAAGCTCTTCTTGTAAACCATGGACAGCCATTAACCCAGCGGTCGACAAGGTGGACTAACCACGGAAGCAATCAGTCTCACTGGAGTCACATGTTTAAATTGTTTTGCAATCAATAAATGCGATGAGGTGGTCAGCCACGAAGACAGATGCTCCATGCTTTTCGTGTAGTGTTCACGGTTCATGAGTGGTAGATTTGCCACCTGTTTTTTTCGGTCGCAGCCTGTTTGATCCTTAAAGTATAAACTCATTCAAGAGCAGCTTCTATATATTTTGTTTAATCCTGCCAATTCATTAGTAAAACATCGGTATACTTGGCAAATGTCATATCACCATGTCACCTTGTCGACGAAAGTGCACTATTGTATTCATAAATGCAGAGTATCAAATTAATGACTGAAATATTGTATGAACACAAGGAAACATCACAGAACAACGATTTCGATGCTTCAAGCGACGTCGCTTGAATCTATGTGGGAGGCAACCAATCAGAACCATGGACACGTCTAGTTCAATGAGTACTAATATATGTTAAAAGTTGAGTACCAAACACTCCGGGTATGTGCTTCAAATTGGTCAAGTAAAACTAAGAATAGGTAACCAGACATTGCCATATTCTCTGCATAAAATGTGCAAGCTATTCATGTAGATCAGTGATTCACAACCTGGGGGTAATTACCCCATAATGGGTAAACTGACATTTTACGGGGGACAAATGTAAGTAGGAGCACTGGGTAATCAATCGGTAGCCAAACAAAATTAGTAACAAAGTCATCCGTTTCAAAACAGGTAACAAGCTACCTGAGCCCTATTGATTGGTCATCAGTGAGTTATCAGAAGTTACTGGTTAGTTGATTTTCCTGGGTATCTGTACAGACGGAACAGCGGACAATTTGGGTGTTCCTACCGGATTCCAAACGTTAGTCAAACTAGATGATTCGCACACTAAATTGCACTATACATCTCTATGGTTTAACACCGAAAATACTTCCAACTGCCTTGCTGGACCTAGTTACCCTGGTAGTGAAAATGGTACATGCCATTCACCGTAGTATGACAAATGCAAACTCTTCCAAAATACTGTGTAATGAAGTTGGAAGTAAATAAAACGTGCAGTTATTCCCTGTAGAGGTGTGCTGGTTATGCGGGACAATGTGTTTCGTCGAGTGCATAGCATCAAGTAGTAATTGGTGTGTTTTTCTAATTGGTCACAAAAGGCCTTTTTATTTGAACGCGCGAAATTAATTAAAACTAGTATTCATCTTGATTTATTTTTAAACTACAGCAGTTTATAGATGATGAGATTTTCAAACTAAAATAGGGTTTTTTATTTATATTACTCCCCCTTTGTGGGTAACGGTGTTAAACTTATGAAAACCACTGATATAGAAGAAATGGGTACCAAAGAACGGACAGGTTAAAATGCAAAAATCAGGGTACTCATGGAAGCACAACGGTAGACAGGAAGACGCATTCGGTTAGGTCGTCGTGCGTGTTCCATTGTTTATCTCACCCTATGCTGCAGAGGTGGTTGCCTTTTCAGACGTATTTGAATATGGTATGTTTGCTTCTGTACATTACTGTCGTACCAGTTGGCTACTTGTCCAATTCTCGGAATTATAGGCTAATATCTGCGCTAACTCAATGACCAAGATTTATTTGACACGCATGTAGGTATAGAACTGCAGGTATGCAAGTATAGAACTGCTGGAATCTTTACACTATTTCATCACCTAATCCGACAATTTTGCAGATATGTAGCCAAATTCTACACGTGAGTTAACCGCCTATTTGAGCGTACATGTAATTACTCCAATTCAAAATGGTGTCATCATTATAGTTCAGCCTTCCGCAAACTATCTCTCTCTCTGACCTTCGCGGTAATTACATTCCGTTTGTAAACTGCTGGCTGTTGATCTATATGTTAGCCATCAATAAACAACAACAGCACGGGACCTGATTGCCGACCGATTCCTAAACCAATAAGAAAAGATTACAAGTTTATTGCCGCTGCATGAGTCCACACTTTCGTGACTCATAGTACCATCTTGTTGTCCTGGCGCTGTGCCCAACCCCGCAGGACTCAAATTCAGGGAACCAATCATTTTTCACCTCAGGTGCACTTCTCGACAAATTGGTTTTCTTGACATCAGTGGCTAGGATCGGCAAACGTAACCTGAATGCGCGAAGGCACACATAGATAACTAGCAACGCGATTAGCCTCAGCATTTGCGTCTGAACGCTGGCAAGTCTAAGTTTTGACGGCTCCAACGAACTCTTGCCGTATTCGGCAGGCCAAGCATTGTGTAATTTCCACGCTAAAAATAACATGAATAAAATGCGAGATCCCAAAGTAAAAGTGAACGTGGTACTCTCCAAACAACAGGCTCATTTCAGAACTAACGTAGCTTGTGCTTATAATCACATTTCAATGAGATAAAATAAAAGCTGGCAACTTTCGAATTCTTCACATATCAAACAAATTTGTTCGATGGCATCCGTAACCAGCTGGGAGATAATGATCATATTCAGAGAGAAATAGCAAGACAACTAACTACATCTGTTGACACCGATGTAAACGAACGAATGTGAAGGGTTACAAATGTGTATATTTTTATCTTACCGGAGATATTGATCAATATAAAATAAAAGAAATTGTACTAAGAGCCTGTCAAACATCAACAGCATATTCAATGTTTAACAATAAAAACACCGAAATGTTGTAGGCCGATCAGCTACAAAATGTAGTTGGCAGAAAGGCTGCGCCATGAATCATCAATTGCGGACCTAGCCTAGCCCTGACCAACAGGTATAAAGACAACCCGATTACATCGGTTGGAACGCCCCTACGTTCATTCACAATTAGCATTGTGCTGGAAAAATAGGGTACGGTGATTAGGCTCATCGAGTAATCTCAGTCAAACTTCCTAACATTGAATGCATACATGGTGGATACTATGAGATTTCCCAGGTATTTTAAGTCATGCGTCGGCTGAATCGTTTTCACCCACCAAAGCGTAGCTCTCTCATCGGACATGTCCCGTCAGCCAATAAGATATCGGACGTAGGAATAAAGGAAAATGTAATCACGAAATATGCAAATTGCTGCCAGCCGCTTATGTTGAAGAGCAATTCATCCCCGCGGCTATGGCAGATTGCATGAAGGGGGTTAGAATAGTGAAGCGTTGAGTCAGAAATTGCAGAGTAGGATGATGTTAGCACAATGTAAGAGAAGGGGTTGCAACCTACCCCACCTTATTCCTTTAACAAATCTGCCGGCGGAAAGAGCGGATATTTGTTTCGCATTCTATCAAAGAGGGTGGCCAGTGTCCGTGCACCGAAAGGTAACAGGAAGTGGTACGAACAAGCAATTGCGAGCGATGGTCAATTTGAGCGCACGTACCAAAAGCAAAAAGCAAGCTGCGCTTTGAGTCGGAAGGTCATAATTTGGCAAAAACAAACGGCCAAAAAGGAAGCAATGGAACAATGGAACAATGGATTATTACGGGTAAAAATGCATTGCTTAACAAGTCCCGTGGGATGGAAATTATTGCGAAAATCAGTTGCATAATAAAGTGAAAAGCGTTGTGGTGGACTCACCATAGACTTATGTGGAATAGCGGAGATGTTCGCGTATTAAACGTATAAATCCATCTATCCATTGGCTAGGCGTTTGGCAAGACACTGTTTGATTGTATTTTGTAGCCCCTGGCTAATAAGTCATAAAATGAAATGTGAGAAAATGCATCGTCAACACGTTTTTTAAATATCGACAGATTGGGAGCAGAGACGACATAATTAGGGAGGACTTTTAAAGGATGGCACACGCGGAGAGAAAAGAAATTTCTACGCCATTCAAGCCGGCAATACTGAATTGTCAGTTTCAGGGGTTGACCTCTTAGTTTAGTGTTGTGGTTCAATTCCAGCAGCGGACAGCAAATGTGGTTTGGGTTCTTCAGAATCTGGTAAACCATTATTAGATCCCCCGCAAAAGCCGATATCGACTGCAGTAGATTCTTAGCGATTTCAGCCTAAGTTGATAGGGCAGATGCAAGGGGCCCCTGACGTTCTTGGTTGCCCGTCGTTAAGAAGTCTCTAGAGCAACGAGATCCTGTTACTGCCACGGCTGCCACGCCTAAATTGCATATTCTACGTGAGGTCACACGTAAGCTTTGAGCATTTGGGGAAATATTGATGGTTCAAACCGACCGAAAAATCTGCGAATAAGGCCGACGTCTTGATTGCCGGTTCTGGTCGCCTACTCTGCTTGTTTTGAACACCCGAGATCTTTCTGTACCGATATACCCAGGTCACGCTCCTGAGAGACTTTCTCCAAGCTGAGATCTCCAATCTTGCAAGCGCTCACCGGCTGGTGACGCAGATGCATCAATTTGCACTTAGCTAAGTTCTATTGAAGCATGTTCCTCTTTGACCATTCGTAAATGCAATCTAGGTCATGTTGGAGCAGATCCTGATCTGGCTTTTTACTAATCGCCCGCCATATCTTGACATCATATCTTGACGCCATGGCGAAAGCAGGAAATTTGAGGAGATGACTCTTGCCAGGTCGTTAATAAACACCAGGAATAAACGCGGTCCCAGCACTGAGCCTTGTGGGACTCCACATTCCACCTCAATTGGGTTAGCGAGTGATCCCCTAACACGAACTTGAAGCTTCCGTTGGTAACGGAAGCTGCCAATCCAACCAAGTACAGGATCTCCGATTCCCTAACTTTGTAGTCTTTGAAGTAGGATGCGGTGATCGTGGCGGTCGAAAGTTTTGGAGAAGTCCAGATAGATGACGTCGACTCCGACCCCATCATCGGCCACTTCCGTCCAACTACCTCGTGCAATCAGTAGGTTGGTGGTGCATGACCGGTGTTGACGGAAGCCATGGTGTTCCGGTATCAGTATGTTGCATTTTTCCAGATAGTCCATTAAAGCCTCAGCGATAACTGCTTCCAACACCTTCTCGACCACAGGGCGGAGAGTAATTGGACGATAGTTTGCATGATCGGAACGGCTACCGCCTTTAAAATTTGGGGTGATAATGCCACGTTTCCACATAGTGAGGACTTGTTGTTCATCAAAACACCTTTGAAAGAACTGGGACAATGGTTCAGCTAGCTTGGTGGCCATAGCCTTCAGTGCATTCGGGCGGATGTTGTCTGCTACTGGCGAACTATGTTCACGCAGTGAGAGTAACTTCCTTAGCACAATTAATGGGTTGAAAATAACATTTGTAAAAAAAGTAGTCGGTAATGTGCGTGATATTATGGGACAGGTAGATGTTGCGAGTTCAAAAATTGGGGCGTATTGCAGCCGCAGGGCATTAGCTGCTTATTCTGCGCTTTGTACTCTACTGCCTGTCGTGAATAGTGGGGGTTTTCCAGGCTTCATTTTACGAAGCTTATTGACATGCTTATATAGCAGTTTGTTGTTTGCCATGAACCTTTTGGCTAGGCACTGTTGATAAGTTACTTTGTCCTCACGGACAAGTGCAGTGCAATGGTTGCGATGGGTCAGGAAATTGCCCCAAGTCTCTGAGTCGGGGTTAATCTTGTATGCACGCCATGCTGCATCCCTTATCGCCAAGCATTTTCGAGTCCTACTCCTTATAATTGAAGGCATTTTCGCGGGACGAAGGGGTTTGGTTTCGGATGCTTTGCTGACGATGTCGCTGAGTTTCTTAACGAACTCTGTCCAAACGTTGTCAGGTGGACTTTTGTTTGAGAATTCCCAAGCAGCTGCGTCGGCGAGTTCTTTCACTACGTGGTGGCGTGTGATTGTATTAGTTAGTTCCGAGTGTTCAGATGGATACTATGCATAACACACATAGTCAAAGTTATTACTACATGTTCACTGAGAGCTAATGGACTATCTATCAATAACTTGTCAATCATGAGCTCTTCATTTGTGAGCACAAGGTCCAATATGGACGGTTTGTTTGCTGTCCTGAATCTAATGGGTGTGGTGACATGATTATACGAAGGAATATTAACGATAAGTTCATGCAAGTCTGCTTCGAACTGCTCACTGGGCGATACCGAAACCTCCAGATTGTGTAGAATGAAGTCCCCGGAGATTAGATTGTGGCTTTACCTAGTGCGCGTTACTCTGGTTAGGCCACGGATCAAGCAGAAATCCATTTCCAGAATGGACGTTGGGGGGCGGTAAACGATAGCTATGAGACATGTGTCGTTGTGTCACAGTCGGAGACGGCACCAGAGAGAGTCTTTAACGTGTGTTTCCAAGTCCTTAACGATTGTGCATTGTAGATCGCGGCGGCAGTAGAGTAGGACCCCACCTCCTCTGCTGGGGCGCTCATTTCGGATGAGTGACATTCCGGCTATCTCAACCTCAGCAACAGTCACCCCTTGGTGTAACCAATTTTCGGTAATAGAAATTAGGTCACAATCATTTGCAAACTGACGTAGTCAAATTTCGGTAGTTTACTGAGGAGGCCTTGCGCTTTAGTGTACATACATGAACGTTTCTCAGATTTAATCAATGTTTCAGAAGTTGTACAACTCATACGTAAAGTTTTGCCGAGCAGTGAGTGCCCGGCGACAGGATGGATGGATGAAGCAAATGAGTTTACGCCGACCATTAAAGGGTCGGCGACTAATCGTTTTTTGGATGGGTTGCATACTCTCCAGAAGTATTTGATATGCAAGCAGGTATCAGATGCTCCGAATCCAGTTGTTTGCTCGTGCTCTGCTGCTCCCCTCCGGATATTATGGCTAATCTTGAAACCGTCCCCGAGACGGGTCCTGCAGTTGGCGTTTTCACTAAGAGTTTTACCCTTACTGAGTTGTCATTAAAAGGTGGCAGTGTTCTTGCTGATTTCAGACGAACGTCTGTTAGCAATCTGCAACAAAATTTAATCCAGTTCGTTAGTAGGGTTTGTGCTATTTGTTCTGACTGTAACACAAGTTTTAAGAGCCTGGGACCGCATCCTTTATAATTTGGTGATATCGGGATCCTTGTCAGCGAGGTGACCACCACATTTTAAAGAGAAAGAACCTCTCGGATGTATTGCCATTGCTCTCGGTCGTGCATCTGGGCATCGTTGGAAGAGGAGACAGTAGGCTCAAGAACACCGTGAGCAATCACTCTTTCTTATTTTGACTTATTCTGTACATAACTTTGTTAGCGGGATACCCTGAAAGTTCTTTCCATGGGATTTCAGGTAGTATGCGCAATCCACTTGAGTCGTTGCGGAGACGATTCGCAGACAGCAGAACGGCCTCAGTCTCGTCCGCCGAGTTTAGTATTACCCGAAGGAACCAGGGTTCGACGTAGTGCAACGCGTTTGGGTGGCGCGAGATTCTTCTTAATTTCGTGGGATAAGCATGGACACCGATCGACGTACAGATGGAACCCCACTGATTTCGATCGTCCGTCAACTTACCCTTAAGTGTATTCGATTTGGATTCGGGGACATTAATGCATACAATGTTTAGGACACCATGTTTGCGCCTAGTGGCTACTGGTTTTGGATTTGGAGGCTTAGTATCTGGTGTTTTTGTTGAATTTGTGAACGGCATTGGTGTGTGCCATCCGTGCTGCGGCAGTTTTGTTCTCTCTAGTTCGGGCAAAAAGGTTACCGGTGTTCTTTCCGGTGTTTGCTTGGCGGCAACCGATGCGTACGTTGCCGGGTTGTTCACTATGGCTGGTTGACTGTAGCTTACGGTGTCGTGTGTAGCGAACAGACTACTAGGTGCAGCACACAGTACAGAAGTTGAGGCAGGCGCGCTGCAGGCACTGTTTTTACTTATAGGAGGGAGAGAGAAGGGAGTTGATACTGCTGGAAGCTGAATCGTTGGGGTTCGATTGGGACGCCTGGCTCGCTTCTTCGGCCTGACTAGGGAATTCGGGGTGTTATTTTCACTCACAAGTGCCGGCCAGTTCCCTCTCATGGGTGTAACTCTGGCACTCACCAGTTGCTCGACCGCTTCGGTTAGTCTTTCCCACCTCTTCAGTGGCACAGATACACAGCTAACAAATGGAATATACTTACATACTTGGCAGAACCAAGGCGCCTCTGCGGTGTTTGCTTCCGTCGACCCCTTCCCAATGCAGGTAGTGTGATAGGTTTTCAAACACACGGCACACACCAGACCACTTTTTACCACTTTGGCACATGATTCGCATTTGCTTTTCATACGAGACATGTTCTCAGTAGGGGTAGGAAGAGGATGGAGATACTGACGCACCGTTGCGTGGCGATCGGCGCTGGTTTGAGGTCAGCAGGTCCAGGCGTGTCGAGGCCAGCTGAATCACGCCTTCTTTGGGCTGGATGTGCGTGCTATCGATCCAGACGGTAGAGGGTATGCAGTGGTGCGACGTAGGACTGAAGCAAAGCAAGGTGACTTGGAAAATACTGTCTAATGGCGACAGTGGCAGTTCCAAGGGCGGAGCAAATTGACGACTATCGCTTTGTAGAGCGACTTGAAGGAAGTGTAGTAAGCTTATCGGGTGACTATCAAAAAGATCTTTAAACTAAGACCACAAGAGTTCTTATGCGAAGAGAGGAAAAATAAAACATCCGATAAACTTCAAATACGGTTGACTTCGAAGTTCCAAGTGCACAGTTTGTTGGTGATCCGGGAATGATGGGTCCACAAGATGAAGAATGGTAGGAGGAGCTCGCGGAGCCAAATCGAATGATGGCACGTAGGTCTCTGTGAGAATAAATCCAAAGATTTGGAGGCGAATAACACAGGAGGACAGTTATTTTGCGACCGCACGTTGTACTGCTCAGGCACACCATTGCACGTAGACGACGACATTGATATGGAAACCGTAATGCAAGTGGCATCCACAGAAGAGGTGATAGTGATTAACAATGTCGGGGCAAATGAAGCGACCGCATTAGTTTAGGTTCCAACGACAGCACGGTTCGTTTATAAGCTAGTGTGAAACTTACATAGAATAGGCGGGTCAAGCAAATTCAAAACAAATATGTGCACAATGCACCAATGACTCTTGCATATATTGCTCTCAAGAGTTCGCACCGGCAAAATTTTAGTGATTAACAAGTCCCGTAATTTGTGGGGTTGTGAACCCACATAATGATGAACTGTTAATTTACCATCCTGTCCGTACAATAGGACGGAGAGTCGTCTTATCTTGACGGTTTTCGCGGGTTCGCGAAGACAAAAGTGGAAGTAGCTTAATGACTGACTTACCATGGCCAAATGTGTAGTTAAATATTGATTAATGGTGATGATGATGGCTGGCTAGCCGAACAACCTCTTCGTGGTGCCAGCTGGGTGGTTCGCGTTTAACCCGTTCCAGCAAATGGTTCGGCGGCAGTGTTCCAGGACGTGGTGGGTTTTCGCCTGGCAAGCGTTCTCTCTATAAAAAGCCACAAATGTCTGCTTAACAACACTGCGACGTGGCGGATGTGACTCGCCACAAACTAAAGTCACTGGCCCGTGGACATTCGGAAAATTCTATCCAATCCACGAAAATCAATGGCTTATTCCCACATTCCTGACGATAACAAACAGTCAAATATTCTGCGGCGCATTCAAAAACCCAAGCTACATTCCTACACAATTACATACGTATATACACCCATATACTTACATACACTGTTATGCTAAACATGTCCTTTTGTACAATTTGTTCACACTATGTTAGCTAAGTATGATCATGCCTGTAAAGGTGTGCCTCGCATTGTCGAGAATAAAAATTTATTTATTTATTTATTTACTTACCATCTTCGTTCATTGGCCATAAGCTAGTACATTTTAATACAACCGTAATTTCATTAGGCATGTGACCGTTGGAGCTATCAGTGACCGATTTGCACGCCCCCCAAACGTCCCAGTTGGACGCACTTAGGATGAATATCGGTCACTCAACGGAATTATCGCGTTAGTCAAATACCTTTTGGAATGCGCAATTGCAATTCGGGAACGATTTTCGCTTAGAGTTGACGGTATTTAGAACGAAAATACGCATTCGCAGTACATGTTGAGGGTGCGCGGAAGAAATATCTGAGGGAAGGAACTTTGTCCAAAGTGCGCCCAACTGGGCCGGCCAGGGTATGCAAATAATTCAGCGCAAGCTCATACCTTGATATTGCGTTTCCAACTCTCACATTTCAGCAATATGCTGACAATTCTCCTCGCAAGCCTTCATGCCTACATCTCTTCAAATCAACTCGGCGAGCGCTGTCCAGTGCACTCCGTCTCTTAGATCTACTCTTTGGGAATCACCCTACAAAACACGTGTCGCCTGAGCAGCACTCGCACTCTCAAAGCTGTTTATCGCGATGCGGAACACGAAGCGCAAGCTACATTCCAACCTCGCTTAAAGTCCACGTGCGTCTGTCCGCACATGCGACCAGACTATGTGACTCATATGGCAGTAACGCCTGCATTTGATCTCCACCTACCCCAGACTTCGTAATCGATCAAATGACAACACCACTTTGTCATGTCTCCGTCATTAGTGTGGGCAACATAGCACTGCGCTCGGCTACGGCCTGGGAGTGAGTCACGTGCACGTGCACGTGCGCGAAAGAAATTGAATTGCTTCTCGTCATTCCGTTCTTTTGTCGGAAATTTAAGCAGCTGGATGACAATCGTGTTCCGTCGCCTTTTATTATCCAGTCTGTTCATCGACTCGGAATCGCGTGCAACTTCTTCATTGTTATCAACTAACCGCCTAATTTTCTGGCGACGATAATCGTACAAGTCTCAACCTTGAACTCCGCCTTCAAACGTGAACAAACTTTGCAAATTTTGTCGGTGGTTCTGGAGACACTCATTCCAGAAATGTGTCAACGTGACTTTCTGTCAGGGATCTGCGTCGTGCTCACGAGTATGGTCATTTCGGTTCAGCGAACTATTTCCCAGGTATCCAGTTATCCAAGTTTCGTAATTTACACTAAGCAAGCTGGCAACTTGTTTTTCATTTTCTCGTGCTTAAATGACTTGTCTTATTTGGTTCTTCGCTTCCTACGATTAATGCTCAAAATGTCCCCTTCTAGGAATTTTCTGTTTTCACAAGGATGGCCACACGACGAAATGTGGAGCTTTTGCCGCACGGCTTAATTAACAATAAGCATTAGTCCGTGAATGTACGCCCGTCCGGCATCATGCATTTCGATGCCTGGTTGTGAACTAATTGGCCTCGAGCAACTACGCAATGCCATTTCATGAACAGTTTTGCCGAAGACAACCAAATTGTTTTGCAACTGAGATAATGTCACGTAGGTTCGAGACTGCGGCTTTCTCTGCTGCAAACTTATCAGGTAGGAATGAATGCTCCCAGAGAGTTGGTCTTTTTATTCGCACACTGGATTTGATAAGCTCTCGGCTTGACTAGCTCCCTTGCTGTGTGAGTCACCACATTTGTTTTACATGAACCAAGGATGGCTCAGTGGCCAAGGTGATGGATAATGATTATCCGTGTACAGTCATCCTTAGGGGATAAAGTTGCCACAGGGAAAGACGTAGTTGTGAACCTAGGTAACAGTGTCTCCAATGTACTGAAAAAGCAGTGGTGCATGATTGTTGCGTCCCAACGGGAATTTCACAGTTACAGCGTCGAATATTTGTTCCTCCATGGTAAACACAAGATCAAGATGACCATTTTGTTCCCTGTTCTGATTATCGTACGGGCGGTATTGGGATTATAAATCTTAGGCCAGTGACTCGCTCTTACAATTTGGCTTCAAATTACTCACTTACGTTGGCCGGAACTTACACAGCATGCAAGCTGAAGTCTCCGGCAAGGAGATGACGCTTGGGCTGGGCTTGAACGGTATTTCGTGCAACAGATAAACGGTTGTCTATTTCCACAATTGAGATTAAGGGACGGTATGCAATGGCCACCAAACATAATTCGCCACGCGTGAGTTGCAAGCGGCTCCAAAGTCAGTCAAAAATTGGGCCACTGGGTTTTAAGAAATTTAAATGCCGATCACTGCAATGGTACAACAGGATGCCGCCTTGGTGTATCATTTCGTAGCGGAGATATGCATGGTAGGGCAGTCTCCGCTTCAGGGATTTCCTCGTTTGTTCGGTTTTGGTTACTGATTACCGTTGTGAAGCAGCAAGAAGATATAATAATTGGAAGGTTCATATAATGTCACTTAGTCAAATATTCGTTATGTTGGAGTGTGTTCGGTATAGTTCATATCAGTTGTTTTTTCCAGGATGTCCTTGTTTTCCAACACCTAATTTAACTACATTCTGCGGCAGTTTGTGCCACGCATTCTCCACTCTCCTTCGAAACAGAGTTTTTGGGCGACCCGCTTTAAAGCCGGTGTTACGAGCTTGCATCCGTTTATACGTTGGATGCTTTGGACAAACAAATGGCCCACTAAACTCAACGTGGGACAACCACCGGGACTACTACTTATTGCTCAAATAAGCCGTGTGGCAAAATTTCCACATTTCGTCGTGTAGCCATCCTTGTGGGAACAAGAAATGCCTAGAAGGGGACATATTGCGCGTTAATCGTAGGCAATGAATAATTAAAGAAGACAAGTCATTTAAGCACGAGAAAATGAATAACACGTCGCCAGCTTGCTTAGTGTAAATTGTGAAACTTGCCGCAGTTGGACAACTGTGAAATAGTTCGCTGATATTCGAAGTCCTTGTATAAAATCATCATACTGCTATGTCAATTGCGTAAGTAATTTGTGTCAAAAACATCGCGTCCTGCACAAAATCTGTTCAGTGCACTCTGTACGAAAGATGGCTGCACCCAACCTGCTGTAACGTCGATGACAAATGTCTTCAATCCACTGCCTCTCAGGTCATGAACTCTCATTGTGATTCGTGTCAAGTATTATTACATAACAAACATCTACCTTCTACCCCCATCTTCTTAATATATGCGGCGCTGCCACATTGGCACTCTGTAATATGGAGGTAAACAACACACAACATCTTTATCCCTATGTTCATTTAAATCTGCCACATCCAGAAAAGAGATGCCGCACTGCGTACACTGCGACAGCGGAATCACTACCTCCCAGTGAGATAAAATATAGACCGAAAAGCTAGCCCAATGTTATTGCTGCCGTGGTGTGCGCCGCAGGTAAAAAGCATTCAGCTTCTGCACAGCTGCAGTCAAACCCCTGGTTTTGCTGGCCTCAAATCCCAAGTTGTTACCTAACACCGGAAACATGGTTATGAATTGCATACTTGGCAGAGTAACGCAACAGCTTAGAAAGAGGCTTGAAAACGAAGTCAATCGTTCCCGGATAGAAACTGTGCTCTACCCCGATACTGCTGCCTGATCATCATGAACGTCCCTGAGTGCAACAAACACCGCTGCTGGAAGAATACCCCATAACACAGCCATTTGCAAAAGAATAGTATCAAAGCTGTTTGATGAGGTCGAGCAGTGGAATAAAATCCGCATTGCTTTTCGCCTTATTGAAAAACAGAAGACCCATCTTTTTTGCACCTACTGAAAATCGTCCCCCAAGACGTGAAATATTGCCGCCGCATGTAGAGATACGCTTCACGCCGAATGGAATCGTTGTCATAGTCAAGTTCCCATGCGGCCGCATTTTAACTCGGCTCTCACTTTGCCCTGTGTGGCCACTCTACTTCTCCCCACACAATATTGTGCGTGTGCTCGATCGAACCAATTCGGCGAGCTCTACTCAGCGCTCCCCAACTCTTGGATCTAATCGGGGTGGATTATACCCTTGCTCCATTTCCCAATTTTCGGCATATTCTTTGCCAAATTTCACTTGTGTAACTTCATCAAACCGGTTTCTAGAAAAGGATTTTGGTCTTATTCGGATGTAGAAGCTGAGGGCTCCCAAACTGCGCGGCAACCATCCTTGCAAGTAGAAACATAACAAAGTTACAGCCTTTTTGCTCCGCTCATCAACTGAGCAGTTCCATGGAAGCTTTTCAGTGCTTCGCTTGCATTGCCGATTAAGGCAGGCCGATCAAAACACGTTGCTGCTTTGTGTGGGCGTGTGTGTTCAAATGCAAGTCGATTGATCGCTGAACCCAACAGTCAGCGTGTTACGACCTCCATCTGCCTCTACCGCCTGACCTAGGTGCGGTTGAACACCTCTCAATTCGTGTGCGTGTTCTGACCTATTCGTGCATCAACCCTGGCACCAAAACACTCATCAAGGTGAGGGCTTAGATAGACCTTGTTGTGAACAATACGAGGACGACTAGCATTCCAATGGTTCAATCTCGCCTATGTTGCGTAGACAATTGCAGCAAAGTCCTTAAGATCAGTGTAACTTGTTCTAGCTGCATTAGATAGTACTGTCCGCAATGTGTAGGCAAATCCTTCAAAGAAGTGAGACAGACAAACCAAGTTGCTGACACAATTTGGTTTTGCTCAACATATCAAGTCATTCCAGTTGACAACTGTTTATCTTTGCTCATGAAAACTGCGATAACTTGACTGAGATAAACGCGCGTTGTGTAAATACTAAAATTGATCCCACGGAGGTAAATATGGCCACGATAATACCTCACCCAGCCAAAGTAAGCTCTGAATCTAAACCGAAGAAGAGAGCTAGACGCTCCAACCGCACTGCAGCGTCTGTGTTTCTAAATCCACTGGGTCACCTCACTCCCATAATTTGACAAGCCTCAAACATGCCTGCTTCCACTTATCCAGCCATAGACGCTTCACTTGGAGATTCAGCCATGACACCGACAGCTCAGAGTAGAAGGCAATCCGGTGCAGATAACAAGCAGGTGACGTACTCATCGATTGCCTCGACAAACACACCGGGAGCGACACAATTAGGACCATCTTCTGTACCGAGCACGTGTGGTGCAATGCAGCTTTCACCGTCAAGTCCAGTGGTCCCTTCTAAACAACCCGAATTGCCGGCAAAAATATAAAGCAAACACTCGTTAGACAAAACCCCGCTGCATTAACTCTCGTGTGCACCAATGTTCCGGAGTCCAAATCTGGCACAATGAAAGGCAAGTTGCAAAACGATCGCAACCAGTGGAGTTCCATTTGCGATGAGATTGGTACTCCGGTTTAGCCTGTTATGCTGCAACGCATAGTGCGTCAACCGACCTCAGTGCACTCTGGTGAACCTTGAATTCTTCGAGTAACACTAGACTCAGCAGATCAGACAGAGGCTGTCTTGCTCTCAGCAGTTTATCTTCGCAACTCACCGAGCGGAGTGCGCATATTGCCAAATCTACTTTGGAAAGATCGCCAAAAAGTAGCAGTTGAGCAACGCGGCATTACTAATAGGGATAACAAGAAAACAATATTTGTTCATGATGTTCCCGTTTTTCTGCATTCTTCCGATCACGATGCGCAAACACATGACCGAGAGCAGTGAAGCTACATCCGCGAAGCACACTCTGTTAAAATTGTTATTGCCAAATCCCTGATCAGAGTTCCGTCATCACCTAAATCCAAGAGTTGCGGTCCAAATCTAATGAAAGTAATATTACACTCCGAGGGAACGACGCAACTTCTGTTGTACAGCGGGTTAAAATTTTGAGCTAGGTTGCCAACAGTGATCCGGCTAAAGGCAGCAAACGAACGGCCAAAGGTCGGAAGCAATTCGATGGAACTTGCAAACGATGCAAATTCTTCATCTGCATAGTTCTGCGCAGAGACCGACACAACAGCACCCACAACACACAGCAGGACAGAGCACATCACGTGTGAAACATCTGTTCACGAACGCTCAATAATTGCACGCAAGTTGACTGAAATTCATAAACCAACAAACGACTAATGACCGGCCACCTAGCAGCTGGCTCAACTACTAACACCTATTTGAAATCCATCAAGCTGCACCTAACAACGAAAATCCCATATTGTATTACACAGACGCCCAAGTTTTTCTAAGTAAGTTGGCCCAAGTTAGAGAAATTCATGCCTTACAACTGCGGGACCCCGTCATGATTACAGAGACATGGTTAAACCCTGAGATAACCGATTCTGAGATCAAATTATCAGGTATGTCTCTGCTTCGGACCAATAGAAACGAAAGGGGTGGCGTTATGATACTTTACCATAATATAAACCTCCAATGCGAAGTTATCGAGCACCCGGAAAACCAAGCTCCTGATTTGCTTTGGTGCCGCCTATTGTTGCGAAACAAAGACTCATGTATACTAGCCGTGATTTGTCGCCCACCAATCTCAACATCGGAAATGGACTCCAAACTGAACTACGTATTTCAGTTAGCATTGAACAAGTCCTACACCAACATTCTTAACGCTGGAGACTTCAATGTACACGACAGAGAAACGCCGACAATCGACGGTACGCAGTTTAAAGCCCGATTGCAAGAATTAATTGCTAGTCAACGTCTCAACAACCACGTAACCTCTCCCACCAAACTTCGAACTGCAAACAAGCCCTAGATACTAGATCTTGTGCTAATTAACGAAGAACTCATGTTTGACGGGATAGTTCCAAACACATTACTGGATCGCAGTGATCATATTACTCTACTCTTTGACTATATATGCTATGCGGAGTATCCTGAAAAGGAGGTTGATAAAGTGCATACTGTCACCCATATATAATGTGTTATCTACGCTTGTTCAAGATACATCTTGGACTTTCTTAACCGAATTCAGCCACCCGATGTTGCCTAGGAAAACTTTACAAGGACGTTTAGCACACTGGTAACGCACGCATCGGAGCAGAAGCCCTTCCACCCCAAAAACAAGCATTAGTCATTTCTGAGGGGTAGAAGACGTAAATTTATGTCCCGGAGGGATTTGGCATGGCGAGATCCCCAACACTGATCGAATGCCGAAACCTGGGCTGCATACGTGACACTTCGAAAATTCCGTGTGAATCTGATCCACGAAGACAAAGTCCCTCATCAGCAGGAGTTAAGGAAGAGATTCTACACGAACCGCAAACTTCTGTACAGGCACGTTAACGGCCTTCGAATGGTGAAGCGGGGGATTTCAGCACTAGTCACGGCTAATGGGTGCACGCGATCAGCAATGGAAGCAGCTGATCTCTTTTGGCTTTATTACACCCAAACTTGCCTGTAGGTAACGAGCCCAAACTTTTTTCTCGTTTCTAATACCCCACCATCTGGGTAAGAAAACATCACCTTCACCGCGGTAGTTGTGTTGAAGTAGTTGTTAACCTTGCGTATCCACAGTTCTCTTGAAGCCGAAAACATTTGTCCAAAGGCTCTGCAAGCTGTAGCTGGTGATCTAGCAGAACCACTGGCTGTTTTCTATTAGCGATGTCTAGAAAAGAACAGTATTCCATCAGTATGGAAGCTAGCGGTCATCAATCCTATCCATAAATGGGGTAGCCGCACTTATCCTGCCAACTACCGTCATATACACTATTTCCCTTACTATCCAAAGTGATGGAATCAATCATCGCACATGCGCTGATGCAGTATCTGGAAAACCACAAGTAGTTAGCCCCAGAGCAACATGGCTTTCGTCAGAAATATTCGTGTAATGCTAACCTATTAATTGCACGTAATAGCTGGACTGAAGCTGTTGATGATGGAATAGGAGTCGATATCATCTACCTGGACTTGTCAAAATCGTTTGATCGCTTAGACCATCCAATTCTCCTTCAGATGCTTCGGAATTACTGCATTGGCGACCCGATCCTGAGTTGGATTAGTAATTTTCTACAAGAACGACGGCTAGCGCTGAGAGTCCGACAGTCATTGTCTGATACAATCGATGTGGTGTGTGGAGTACCACAAGACTCGGTTCTTGGACATCGTTTACGCTTGGTGTTCATTAACGAGTTGGCGAGAGTAATTGCTTCGAGTTCTTCGTTTTCAGACGATATCAAGGTACGGCGAAGGATCAGAGGACCGGACGACCCCGAACGGTTCCAGTGCGATGTTAACACAGTGTCGAACTGGTCAATTGAAAACGCCATACCATTCAACGTAGACAAATGTAGCGTTGTACTATTACGATATAGACATAACTACACCTATTTACTTAGGACAAACGGATTGCAGGCTAGCTCCCAGAAACGTGACCTTGGTGGGCTCGTACAGAGAGACCACAATTGTTCAAACAAGCTGCGGTAGCTGCGAAAAGATGCAACCAGCACGTCGACATGCTGTGAAGGGCATTCGGGAGACTTGGCCCGTCAATCATTCCAATGGTGCGCAGTTCCTACGTGCGCCCGCATGTTGAATAAGCTATCCAAGCATGGCTACCTTGGTTGAAGCACGACCTAAAAGCGGTAGAGGCACCACAACGAAGAGCAGCAAAGTACGCAAAGGGCCTGCGCTATCACTCTTACCGCCGAAGTTGCTGGGAATTTTCAGCGGACGATATCGAAGGCTGCGCGGTTATCTCATATTAGGGTATCAGATACTGAGTGACCCACGTATGCTGCCATTTGCTGAAACTTATCCACAACACGCAGCTCAGAGGTAACTGCTTAAAATTGAGGGTGCAATATAGCCGTCTAGAGTGTCGACGTAATTACTTATCTTTTCGGGTTTGCCAACCCTGGAACGCACTCCTAGCCTCACTTGTATGCTCTCCTACCTTAGACGTTTTCAAAGAACGTTTGGAAGTTGCTCTTAGCTCCCAGCAATTTGTTACTTCAACTCCTCTATTGTGGATTGCGCCAAACATGCTTTTCAACAAGATTTATGTATCAAATGGACCCAAGTGAGCGACCATAGTTTACTTTTCTCATGCCTTACATCAACAATCACTGCACCCCAGTGTCTTTCTGAACCTTTACGATTGATTTTTTTAATTTTACGCAGATGTAATTTATCAAAATATTCATTTAGGCAGACGTTCGGTAGATGGTTCAGACAAATTTTGATGTCATTATACTCACCCCAACCATCCCACGGGACGTGTCAAGCACTTGCTTCTATCCCGGGATAAATCATTGTTTATTGTTCACTCTTTATCAACTGGGACAGTCTTCATAATGACCTCCTCACGGAGTACTTTGTCGGTCAAATTCTAGACTCCGCCTCGCAGGTAACCTGACGTGGCATGTCCTAACACCAGCAATGACACACCCAGGACAAACAGCGCACACACTAGACCTCACCGATCTAACGATCCTCCATTCGTTGGACACGATTGAACATTCTGTCATCTCCCTGCAGTGGACATGATGTCTTACATTTCAAGACCAGGGGACACGTCGTCCCAACGTCTGGCGATCCGACCAGACCCGACATAAAGCAGCCGCAAGCGCTCGGGATTGGAATACTCCGTAGTATTTGGATCGTGACGGTGCATGGTAGCTACTACGATCCAAGATACTGCTACTTATCGCACCTTTGATTTCAACTTGAAAAGCCAAGCCTTATGCAAATTGCTCCCTTAGAATGATAGAGAAATCACATCCTTAATGAAAAGACGACAGAAACTGTGGGACTACTTCAAAACCACACGACTAGTGTCAAGCTACTCAGAGGGCAAGGCCGTAAGGAACATTTGTACACAGAAAATGCGAAACAAGCCGCTACAACACGAAGAGATCTTGGCCAAGGAGTCTCTAACCTGTCCCAAGAAACCCCTCTCATACATGAAAATAAATGTCAGAGCGGATATTGTGATACCCACACTACTCTCCGAGGAATGCCCTGTGCATCACTTTGACGAAGAAAAGGCCAACTTGTTAGCATTGTAATACGCTTCGGTTTACTCAGTAGATCCCCTTTTGCACAGAAACAATCTGCCTGCAAGCTCTCTGTCTGTCGATCAAATCGAAACCTACCCTGAGGTAGTGATGAAGCTCCTTATCAAGCTGGATCTCAACTCATCTCCTGGCCCCGATAAGCTTCATCCCATTTTCTTTAAGAACATAGCCGAATACATTGCTGATCCACTCTGCCAACTATTTCGCAACTCCCTCGAATTTGGCTCTATGCACTCTGACTGAAAAGAAGGCACAATGATGCAAAAGTACAAGGACGAGACCAACAATATCAGGCGAAATATCTTGCAATCTGCTTGACATGCTTCCTCTGCAAGACCATGGAATGCATCCACAAACGCATTTTAGCTACATTGTGAACCCTGACTTACCTTCTCTATCCCAATATGATTTCCGGAAAGCACGTTCCTGCGTCTCCGACTTGCTAGTCGCCATAGAGAATTGGAAATAATCCACTGACTCCAGCAATTCTTTTGACAAGGTTCTTCACCAACGACTGGTGCTCAAACTTCAGGCCAGTGTGACGGCATGTACTCTAATGGATTACCGACTTTCTAAGAGATATCAGCCTACGCGTAAAGGTCAATGAAGCACATCCACCCCAGTGCCAATGACTAGTGTGCTTCCCAAATTCATCCGTACTTGGACCAGATCTGTACATAAATGACCTCCCGGTTGCCTTCCAAAATTATTACTTGACCTACGCTGACGATCTTAAGATCTGCTCAACCGTATCTAGCCTATACGATTCCTACAAAATAGAAGAGGCTCATGATAGCCTGCACGAGTGGACTACCAAGTAGCGATTGCAAGCAAATCGTAATAAATTCGCGGTTCTCCCAATCGGTACCACTGACCCGTACGGCACATGCCACATTCATGGGTTTCTTCCCAACATCACCACCCAAGACAAGAACCTTGGGGTAATCTTATTCTCTGATCTTAGGACGTCCAGGACAAACTGAAGTAGGTAGCAGCCACAAAGATACTTCCAGGTAACCTGAGAAGATCATTCTCCCGACTGACTCTTAATATCCTCTCATATCTATTTAACGCATGCGTGCGTTCCAACTAGAAATTTCAGCATTTCACATAGCTGTGTTTTTCTAATTCTGTTACGACCATCTAAACCTGGCCCATTGGATCTCTTCTGTTTCGTCAACACGGGATGATATCTTCTTATATTATAAAATATCTTCTCTTTGTCTCTTCAGTCTGGTCAATCCATGGCGAGGTTATACCGCGACGTAAGTCCTGAAAACTGACATCCGGAACTACCGCCCAATTAGTCGCACAGCCATTCTCTCAGCATGCTGGACAGAATTGTTAAGGCATTTGGTTTCGTCCATAAAATCGCACAAACTACTCTCACCTTCACAGCATGGCTTTCTGAATTCCCGCTCGTGTGTTACCTGTCCAGTCGACTTCCTTTACCATCTAACTGAAGCAATTGACTCAGGTCTTCAGTGCACTGTCATCTTCCTAGACATGCAAAGGAGTTTGACAGAGTCCCACACAAGAAGCTGTTATATAAATTAAAATACGGTGTTAAATCCGCTTCTCTTGGATCAACGCACCAAGTAGGACGGTAGCAAGTTGTGGAAATAAATGGTTACATCTCTTCACCTCGTCTGGTCACCATTGGAGTGGTACAGGGCAGTGTATTAGGTCCGTTACTATTCCTACTGTATATAAATGAGCTCGTTACTGTTATACAATTTGGGAAGCCTTATTTGTTGGATGATGATTTAATGGTGGTTTACACCTTCCCAAGTTATCAGCTTACCGCTGAACTTAACCATATCCAAAACCATTGAGAGATAGGCTGATTTGTGGCAGATGACGTTTGCAACATGGAAGTGTAGTATTTTAATGTATGAATGTCAGATAGCAGCAGAAGTATTCAGGCTTCATGACGAAGACATTCCCATCATCCAGTCTGTTCGTGACTTAACTTTAAGATATTCTAGTTCGTTTAACTTTAGCGAACATAGAAATCATATCGTGAAGAAGGCTAAGCAGTCGGTCAGGCTCATATGTCACCTGCTAACCTTGAAAGAAACCAGACTAATTGCTTTCAAAATCAGTATCAGGCCTTTGCTAGAATATCGCTATGTTACGTTCAGTAATTTACGGGTGACTTGGGAGCCATTGAAAACGTCCAACGCGCCTTTAGGAAGCGCACATTTGGATATTCAACCGCTCTTTCATACAGAGATAGGTGCAAGCAGTTGAATCTTGAACCTCCGTGGTTAAGAAGAATGCAAGTACATCTGCGTTTCCTCCACAAACTCGCGTGGCGGAAAGCATATGTTGGAACCTATCAATTGCAATTTCGAGAAATAATATTTATGAACTGCGAGATAGTGGATATATACTCTATTTACGTAAATTAATGACCAGCCTAATCAGAAATTTATATCATCTGAGGTATGGTTCCATATGGAATAAGATGCTAAAAGATATTAGATGTATTGAACATTTTTGCATATTCAAGAAAATGATAAAGGTTTATTTGTAAACCGACAGATTGAAATGGATCTTAAAAATGCTTCTTGATGATGAAAAGCTGTATGAAGAAGAGCCGGATCATCTATGATACCATAGAACCTGGACTCGAATGCACCAGAGAAAACATGATAATCTGGGATGAGCTGTTACAAACCGCTTCTTATGCTATACTTTAATGCTACCTCCTATGCGATTTTACTCATTTCAAACTTAATTCATACCAAATGTCTTCTGTTTAAAACCGAAAGCAAAATTATTTACTGGTGTGGCGTCAGGAACTATTTTCGTAATTTTCCCCACAACTTGATTTATTCGTAATATTGTTCTGCGATCCCCTTCGCTACATTTGTTTGGCTGTGCTAATATTTTCCTCTTCTTTTCTGGAGTTAACAGTCCAGAAACATATACTTGAAGTCAGTTATGGCAATAACGTATTCCCTATGTGACTTTTGCCTATGGACAAGTCGTACAGTTATCTGTCTCCGGCTGTCACGCCACACAATTTGCTCGTATGACCGGCTCGATCCATTTTTACGCTGATGTAAAAAACATATCTGTCCATTTTTTACACTAACGATATAGTACCTCTTTCACATAACTTTACTACATTCTTCCTTATGTCATTGTCGGCTACGACTGGGCTGATCTCCTGTGATGACGAATTATGGTTTCCAGATTAGAAAGGATAAAGCACAGTGCCACAAATTGACTGGCGTATAAAAAGTGCCATAATTGGATGATCGGCATGACGGACTGGGTTGAGGCTTCATCACTCATAATACTTGTATAAAAGCAGGCGTAAAAACTACAGAATAGATGAAAAACAGGTGATGGCTCATATGCTACTATGCCATACCCGCACACAGCCAGGCATAGCATGGAAGTGCGGGCGAAACCTTTCGAGGGAATACCTTGCATGGAAGCAGGTCCCCTGGGGACGGTTCCACGAGTGGTCGTGTTACTTTAACTGGACATTTGTTTAAACCTGCATATGTTTTTGTTCCGGATTTTTTAAAAATTCTTTAATATCCTAATCTTGCCAAATGCTTTAATACCTGTTATGGATCCATTGTAAAAAGCCTGAACAAATTGACTATTTTTTGCGGTCTTGTTGTACACACTGATCAGACCACACATATCCTTGTGCACATTAATTGAAACAAACTACGATTGTGTCACTTTTTCTATGAATATCATGTTTTATACATGAAAGCTGCCGTTTTGCATTTATTTTTATTTTATTTTGGGAATAGGTATTTCATCATTGTTTGTGAATCTGACGATGTAATAACTGCGCACGTCTAGTCGTTACATCATCCAAGATTGCGTCATATTTTTATGCTTAGTAAGGTTTTTGTTTCAACTTCTTGTTTTTTGTGATTCAGTCATTGTCTGAGATGGACGTGACTCCCAGAAGTCTGATGCACAAACAATGATGAAAAAACCTATTGCCAAAATAAAATAAAAAATAAATGCAGAACGGCAGCTTTCGTGTGTAAAACATGATATTCATAGAAAAAGAGACACAATCGTAGTTTGTTTCAATTAATGTGCACAAGAATGTAGTTGGACTGCACCAATCGTAGTTTGTTTCAATTAATGTGCACAAGGATGTAGTTGGACTGCACCTCGAATCACCGAGGGATACACCATTTATTTAGTTATTTAGTTATAGTGATTAACAAATGTTACAAACCGACATATACCAACTACCATACAATACGTGGAATCAAGTGTCGCTAAAAATAAGCACGAAATTATAAATTTCAGCTCCCTTCCATGAAATATGAATCCAGCATTAGGTCGGCTTTCGCAGAAAACTTTTCGTTGTCCCGACGGCTGATCATGCTTCTTTAAGGAATGGTCTCAGCTGCGGATGTTCAAAAAACTTACTTCAGGAGATCGACTTTCCTGATGTTGTGATTTTTGTTGCAAACCATATTAACGTTATGTTGTGACTGAATAGGAGCTAAGGTGGAGATTTGGAGTAACGACAAGATCAAGTTGAATCAACCCCACACCTTTCGAAAGTACATCGCATTTTATGTTATTTGATGAAAATTAGGAAAGATGAAGTAGTGCTTAACAGGTAAATTCTAGCGTCAGAAATATTAAATGTTGGTCGGGATACCATACTTAGCAGAGATTAAAGTGAACATACGCATGCGAATAGTGTCGGGCTTCTTGAGATCTTGTTTACTGGCAGCGTTGCTGCGATTTAGTACACCTAAGTCCTAGTCCATAGAAGAGTATTGAGATGCAAATGCTGCAGACGTTTGGCAAATATACTTCCCACGGATCCGCCGCTAAAGTGCAGCACTCTATTTAAGGATTCACAATAGAGGTCATAAGCAGTGGAATCACGTGGACACAGTAAAACCAAAGATGTAGAGAGTGGAAAACTCAAAACTACATTACATATGGGATCAAATTGAGAATAGAACCATTTTCAGGTATTCGAAGCAACGGGGGATCTATTGCTGATACATGTGGATAGCCACGGCTTACAGGAAGGACGAAAAAGCTGCAGCGTACAACGCAGGAATAAGTCCAATAGTGAAGCCAACTTCTTTTACCAACCTGTCGCCACGATAATGGGAAACGAACATAAGTAAAAAGACAAAAGAAAGCAAATTAATGTTAACAGCCCTCCTCCTCCCCTTGCCCTTCTTCTGTTACGGAACGGGCCCGCATCTCAGATAGGCAAAGTGGAGGTGCTGTAATAGCAACGGTTAGAAATATTTTCGCGCCCTACTGTTTCGATCGCCGTTGATATGATAAAAATAATTGCTAGCACGATCCGTTGGACCGACGCAAATGACACTGGTGTAGAAGTTGATGTATTTTAACTCGACTCCTCAAATGTATTCGATTAGTTAGAACATTGCATCTTTACTCTAAAATTTCAGAGACCCTTATTAGTTGCTCGTCTCCTATGGTATATAAAAGCTTTTTCCTCTAAAGGTATCGGGAGGGTAAACAGGTTGATGCCTATCAGCTCCCAGCTATGTCGAACACGGGGTAGCAAGGGAACAGTAGTAAGTTCGCGGTATTTTTGACCTGCATCAACAATATTGCACGTCATAAGCTAGAGTTTCTACAGTATTCTGATGAAAACAAAGTAGGGGGTGAGAGAGGTATGACAAATGATTTTTGCTACTTCAAGCCTGCTTGGGAATTCTCAAACAACAGTCCCCTTGACAACGTTTGGACGGAGTTCGTTAATAGACTCAGCGACATCGTTAACAGAGCATAAGACACCAAACACCTTAGTGCCGCAAAAGTGCCTTTAATTCCAAGGAGCAGGACTCGAAAATGCCTGGCGATAAGGGATGCAGCATGGCGTGCCTACAAGATGAACCCCGACGCTGAGACTTGTAGCAATTTCCTGACCCAACGCAACCATTGCACTGCACTTGTCCATGAGAACAAAGTTACTTATCAACAGTGCCTAGCCAAAAAAATTCTTTGCAAACAACAAACTGCTATATAGGCATGTCAATAATCTTCGTAAAATGAAGCATGAAACCCCTCCACTTTTCAAGACAGGCGGTAGAGTACAAGTGCCGAAGAAGCAGCTAATGCCCGGCGGCTAAAATACGCCCCAATCTTCGAACTCGCAGCCTCTAACTGTCCCATAATTTCTTGCACATTACCGACTCCACATTTTACACATTTAATTTTCAACCCATCAATGGTGATAAGGAAGTTACTCTCACAGCGTTAGCATAGTAGTTCTCCGGGAGCAGAACCAACCCCCCCACGAAGTCACTGAATGCTGTGGCCAACAAGCTAGCTTAACCACTATCACAGTTTTTCCAAAGGTGTTTTGATGAACAACAAGTCCCCACTATTTGGAAACGTGGCATTATCACCCCAAATTTTTAAAGGCAGTAGCGGTTCAGATCTTGAAAACTATCGTCCAGTTACTCTCCGCCCTTTGCTCGCGAAGGTGATGGAAGCAATCCTCGCTGAGGCTTTAATGGACTACCTGGAAAAATGCAACATATGGGTACCGGAGCAGCATGGCTTCCGTCAACAACGGTCGGGTACCACAAATCTACTGATTGCATGAGGTAGTTGGACGGAAGTGGCTGATGTTGGGGTCGGAGTTGAAGTCATCTATCTGGAATTCTCCAAAGATTTCGATCGCCTGGATCACTGCATCCTACTTCAACGGCTACTGAGCTAAGGAATCGGAGATCCTGTAATTGGTTAGATTGGCAGCTTCCTTCACCAACGAAAGCTTCAAATTCGTGTTAGGGGATAACTCTCTAACCCAACTGTGGTGTAAAGTAGTGTCCCACATGCCTCAGTGCTGGGACCGCGCTTCTTCCTGGTGTTTATCAAAGACCTAGCTAGAGTTATCTCCTCAAATCTCCTGCATTTTGCCATGGCGACAAGATATGATGTCAAGATATGGCAGGCGATTAGTAAAAAGTCAGATCAGGATCTGCTCCAACATGACCAAGATTGCATTTACGAATGGTCAAAGAGGAACATGCTTCAATTGAACATAGCTAAGTGCAATGTGCTACATCTGCGTCACCAGCCGATGAGCGCTTACAAGCTTAGCGACCACACCTTGGAGAAGGTCTCTCAGGAGCGTGACCTGGGTGTATTGGTACAGGAAGAACTCGGATGTTCAAAACAAGCAGCGAAGGCAACGAGAACCGGCAATCAAGACATCGGCTTTATTCGCAGAGCTTTCGGTCTGGTTGAACCCTCAATTTTTCCCGCATGCTTAACACTTACGTGCGACCACAAGTGTAATATGTTATTCAGGCGTGGCAGACGCGGGAGAAACAGGATCTTGTTGCTCTCGAGATTCATCTACGGAGAGCAACCACGAACGTCAGGGGCCTCTTTCATCTGCCCTATCAGCTTAGACTGAAATCTCTTGGATTCTACAGAAGTCGATGTCGGCTTATGCGAAAGAATCTCATAATTCTTCACTAGATTCTGCAGCAACCAACCCACATTTGCCGTCCGCTGCTGGAATGGAACCACAAAACTAATCAAAGCGGTCACCCTCTGAAATTGACGATTCAGTATTGCCGGTCTTAATGCCGTTAATAATGTTATTCTCTCCGTGTGTGCCAGCCTTGTAACGCCCTCCCAAATTATGTCGTCTCTGCTCCCAATCTGGAGATAGTTAAACAACGTGTTGATGATGCACCGTCCCACGTACATTTTATTTTATGACATGTTTGCCAGGGGCTACAAAACGCAATCAAACGGTATCTTGACGAAAGCCTAACCAGTGGATTTTATACGTTTATTACGCGAACATCTCCGCTATTCTACATAAGCCATGGTGAATCCATCACAACGCTTTTTACTTTATCATGCAATTCACTTTCCACAATACTTTCCATCCCACGGAACAAGTTAAGCAATGCGTTTTACCCGTAATAAACCATTGTTCCATTGTTCCACGGAATAAAGCTTATAGATGATCAATCCAGCACCTTCTTTGATTCAGTGCTCCACATCCGACAAAATATTGATGTGAGCTTATACATTTTGATTTCGTAGCTTCAAACATCAAGTGGAAACATCTAGATTTTCGGTCTCACAATGAACTGGGCTATCCACAACAGAATATGAACGCATCAAAAAGAGGCATGAAACCTCGGCTTCCAGCAGTGTGCATTCATACCTGTCGACGCGTCGATTTTGCTGCAGCGTGTCAGCGCATACCTGAGCCCACGCGTCGAACATGAAATGCGGCTAAGGGCAGTCATGTCTTAAAATAGAATTCGCCGCTTTGGAGATGCCCCAAGGCCGGTCAGACAGAATCATCAAAGGATAAAACGATTTGCCCTGTGTACATAGGTCCAAGTACTTTGTAAAGCTATTGTGGATTATCAGATTTCGTGAGAACTTAACTACTTGGGCAGCCTTCCACTAGAGTTCATTCACAACAGTAATCTTAACAGAGCAGTAAGTTGTTTGTGTCGCCGTCGGAATCGTTCCCTTACTTGCTTGTCAAGGTTAAATTGTCGTTCCGGTAACCATTATTCGTGCTCCCAATGCTAGTTTACTTCAAAATCCAAGTTGATCATGTGCCCAAGTACCTGCTCCATCTCACATAATTCATTGTTTATTAAAAACGGTCAGCTACCACAAGATAAGGTAATATCCCACCTCTTGGACGCGTTCGAATGGAGGTGACACGGCGTTTACAAAGGTCCAACTTGCCGTCTTTACTCATGGATTTACAGTGGTTTTACAGTTTAAATATGTGTACCTGCGCTAGTCCACCGGTGCTAACCCAGTTTTGTTGGCACTTATTCTATCCTCTAGAACATGTTAAACTCTAACCTTTTCCATGAAACCTTTATTCCGGGTATTTTGATGCTCACTCTCTGTGAATATCTGGCTTCTACGTCCATAGTGCATATTGTCTGCGCTTACGACCAACAAATGCAGGCACGTGGAAACACACACAACTGTAAAATCAAATCAGACGAAGGGTTTTCTGTCATTTTGTTCGTGCATTATGAGGATGCTACTGAATCCCATTTGCTGAAGTAGCTTAAGCACAGCGGTTCGGAGCATAAACACATGATAAATAATGTCAACCAGACGTTATATTTTATCACTGAAATCAAAATATTTATGAAGGGTTCTTCAAGATTATTTATCCTTTCGCCAGCGTCTTCCACACAAGCAAAACCCTAAAGTGCAAAATGGCAGCTGTGTCCCCTTTGTGGTTTATTGATATATACATAGAGACGAGGGTATCACTGATTGTTGAAGCAGTCACTCTCGGGTGACATTGGACACGAAATTGGGCTTAAATGTGTAGCACAAACGACGTTTCGTGTGTGCTCGTATTGCAATGCTCGCTACTCTAAGCGACTAATTGCCGGCATTTGCTCATTAGTTGTTTGCTGGCCGAGCTAAATAGTTGACATTTGCACCAGCCCGCCTTATTCCCTCAACTGCAATTGTGGGTTCCCTTATTCACTGTGAGTTAGTCCGTAATATTCTGTACTCGAACGCATGCCCACTTCAGCAATGGTAGCAGTGCGGTTCAATAATGCTGCAACTCACCGATCCATTGTGGCGTTTATACTTTACTTGAGTACAGCGCATCAGAGAACTTCATTTTATGTAGCGAATCTGCTGGTCAAATCTTCCACCGTTTCGCTGATGTTTCGGTACTACGTGTCAAGCAACTAATCATCAGATGCAGCAGAACAAGTTAAGCGGTTGAGGTCTTGACGCAATTAAGTAGGTTGTAACCTATACAGATGGAATAAATCTAGGTCAGGGCGAAGCATACGCAAATGAATTTGTAGCGAACTCGATCGGCGCAGAGACCTTGGAATTTTCGGAACTGGAACCGTACTACAATACCTAGACTCGTTTCATGATGCAAGAGCAAAATCTTCATAAATTAATATTAACTTGGCCAAATGCGACGTTTCATGCTTCATATTTACTGAGTGCTTAGTGGAAGCCCTGTCCTTGAAAAGTGTGCTATGTGACTAAATCATGTCGCATGCAGTGTAGTCGCGTCACATTTTACGCCTAGGTAACACACAGTTGACTTAACAAATGCATAACGCATTTCCAAATCTTTGTGTATCAGAGGTTTCACCTTAGCATTGGTGCGGAATGCACTAGTTCAGCAATCATAGCAAACGGTTAAAGTGAAGCTTTTCCACTGGCTTCCATTAATGGCATTGTAACTAGCTTGGCATTCTGAAAAAAGCACCTGGGATTGTGACTTCTGAAAAGACAGTTTGCTGCAGGCAAACAAAGTAACAAGCAAAGAAAAATCATTTCAAAACGTTGAGTAGAACCCAGGATTTTTAGAAGCGTTCTAAACCGAAGGTGGGCGCGAATAATGCGAAGAAGGGATCACAAGTATAAGGATGATTGGCCTCAAGGTTGTCTAAACATTTTAGTCAACCATGGGTTGGCACAAGGTAAGAACCTAGGGTGTCGTCGCAATAGACCGCGAGTAAACGCAATCAATAACATACTTTTAATCTCTGCTATCTTTGAAATCGTGCTACGAATGGGCGTTGTTTGTGATAAGCCTAATATGCAAAGCAAATGGTGCAGCGCTATTTTCAAAATAATCTTGTTTTTAATCCGCGCTGTATGCTATATATGGGAATTGAAAATCACGTACTTCAGCTGGTTATCATAAAAACAACGGGTGCAGAAAGAAAGCTTTTGTGAAAATGAGGCTTTTTTGACGTCTTTAACCAGAATTATTAATGACAGGGATGAATTATGTAGCTAAATGTGTCCAATAACTCACTGAACGCCATGGCGTGCACCTGATACGAATGGTAGTAGGTTAATCTGGTAAAGGCTGATACCCCCCCACCTGTAAGACACAAAACGTAAGGAAATATTAGGTGATAGGTAAATTAGTGAGCATTAGCCCAATGCATTCGTGATTCAGATGAATCTACGTTTCAATTTTAGATGGCTTACAATTGGCAGCACGACGACATTTTAACTACCAATGGCGCACATGCTGCGCTGGATGTCAGAAAAAAGACTAGGAATTTCGGTCCGATTCCTCATGCATGATGGGTCCACCCCGTCCGATAACATTGTTTAAGTGACAGTGTAATTCGACGCAAATCCCTAGCAACCTTGTTAGATTTCTCGATAAGGAAACTCGTTTTTAATGAGCAAAAGTGCAAGGTGAAGGCATAGTAAGGAAGTTTAAAAAGCAAACGTACGGCCTCAAGTAATCTTTGATTGGCATCAGGCACTTGTACTTGCATTGTGTTCGTGTAATGTAATGCCATGCTGTTTCACCCTTGCATTGGTAATGCAGATTATGTATGAATTAATCCTTTTTTTCTTTTTGCAATTCACCAGTGTACCTAACTTCTTGATTTAAATTATCGTAGAGGCAATGTTTTCCCGCATTGCGGTGACCTATAACATTAGCTGATGCGGGCGGCGAGTAAGAAAGCAGGATTAGCGATAACGCGATATCCTTGATCTCTAATACTCTGTTAAGTGAAAATCTGAATTCCTTGTTATTAACATAAACAATTTGACACAAATTATATATCTCAAAAATGGCCCGAAAATTCATGTGCTAATTCCGATACTACTTACTAATAATTATGTAGCCTGTCACAGGTCTCCAAAGACACTGATATCCAGTAAGTCAAAAGGGTATTAAATTGTATTCCCGAAACAAAGGAACGAACGTTAATTGTACACTAAAATTGACCACATTTTCACGTTTCTGTAATTTTTGTTATTCTGTCGATCCAACAACTCTCAGTCACTTTAAGGCTACCATGACTGTTGCAGCGAGATATTGAGTTGGAGAAAGCTGATATCAAGGGTCTGTTGTTTAGGCCGAATGTGTCCGCAGATATATTAGCATGCAGATGAAACAATGTTATATGTGTGCAACCAGAGTGATATGCGTTTGGTTGAAAATCGTGCGAATTTTGATCGACAGATTATGGTCGTCTGCTTGAACTCGGAATCGACTGCGTCTCAGCGCTGGAATTGTACTACAACTTACTAGAAATTAAGCTGTAGCGCTTTATGTGGCAGTGACTTCGGATGCAGTAGCTTTTAGATACCAATTAGACAACCGTTGCTTTGGATGTCAGGAAAAATCTATGAAGGTTACTTTGATTCCGCATCCATAATGTCTCAAGACGATCCGTTAAGAATCTAGCAAGCGACAATTCAGTACATTGCGTAGCAGTAGTCATGAGGATGGAGGGTTAACTAATGGCACACCCGTACAAACTATACAATTATTCAATCCCATAGTTAAGATTAAAAGGCAAATAAGACGAGTTTACTTTTCCAACATGGACAAGTTGGCCACAGACTCTATGGAAACCATTGGCTAGGTCGAAGACTAATTCTAGCCAGAAGCGCAAATATAATCTTATAATCGCTTTCATCCAAGAAACGTTAGCATTCAGAATGAGAGTAGAAAATACCTTACCTCTGTAACACGTAAGCTGTCATTGAAGTGAATATGGTCAAATAGTAGGTGTATATTCCTTCACGGAGCTCTTGTTTATGCTGCTTCATTATTAAGTTTCATTTCTAATTCCGAGTTAGCCTGACTGATTCATGAGCCATTCTGAACACCAAAGTTACCCTGCCCTGTATTACACTTAATCATTTGAGGCTAAGTTGCAGTCGGAGGATGCAACTTGTAAGTCGGTTAATTCGACTGTTCGTAGATAGCCAAGAAATAAACATTTTGAAGTGGCCTAGTAAGAAATAATGAACTAAAAACGATAGTGTATTCTTGGCCCAAACCTTTAAAATAATACATTCCCAAGGAAGTGGTGCTTACTATAAAGCTACAAATAGGCTGTGACTGGATCAAACTGCGTATACTTGGGCATCTTTATTAAAACTAATCACACGCCGTTTCTTTGATTTAAAGCGCGTTGCCACGCAATCACAAGCCTTGCCATTTTTATGCTTACTGTTACACGGTTGCAGTTTCAAAAATAAGCAACTTTGAAGTGGAGGGTTTTGGTGGTGCCTCTCCCATCCCTGTACTCCACGATTGACGGTTTCATCTTGGTTTAGAGTCACCAAGTAAAGATAGTCGAGCTGGGAGTGGAACTCGGCGCATGGCGCTTGGATACTATTGCCATGATCACTAGGCCATTGCGTTTCACGAGCAGTGCTTGACACAGCGGTTAGAAGTTGAGTTCCGGGTTTCGATCACCAGCCGTGTGTGTGTGGATTGTGCTACGCATTCTCAGTCGTGGTCTCACTTAACTATGAAGTCAGCCTCTTCTAATACGGTCCCTGGTACCTTCACAGAAGTGGAGGGTTTCGGTGTGGCTCTTTTCCATCCCTGCACTCTAAGACCGAGAGTTTTGTCTTGTTATAGAATCAGCAGGCAAAGATAGACGAGCTGGAAATGAAACTCAGCACATAGCACTTGGCAGCTATCGCCATGATCACTAGACCATTGAGCTCCGCAACTTTAAGTTCTTGTTTCCGCTTCAATATTATAAATTAGTCTCCATTGAGTCGCTCACTGACGCTTGTTATTGCCATATATACGTGACAATTTGCTTTTAGTTTGGTGTGGCCGCCGCGCTCTCTCCGGGTTCACTTATACTAGTCTACATGTAGGAAAATCTTAGGCAGCCCTCAGCTGCGTGGATCGAAGATAAATGGTGTGAAAGTATCTGTACAAGCATAGGTCGGAATCTTTACTTATTGTAGTATACATCAACGCGACGGTATGCATTTTTCCCAGCACCCGATGAACAAGAAAGTTAGCTAATCCATGGGAACAAATAAAGTCGGAATTTCCGATTAACTAGAGTGGCTTAGCAGCAGCTCTTGTGAAGAATATACAGCATAAGACGCAACTGCTGCACAACTACTTCAACAGTTGCTGCATGTAAATTCTTCGTTTTGCACTGCTGATTTTCTGAAACGAGCGGCATAAGAAACGACCATAATTTGCCGGTGCAAATTAGCCCCAAGTTTGCATGTTATATAAAGAGCGGATTCTCTAAAATTTGCCTGGCTGAAAGGATCACTATGAATCATTTTCAACTCTGCATCATTATGAAAAACTTCCATTTATTTCGTATTCCATAGCTCTTTCGGTGTAGACCCTTCTGGCTCAAATGTAGGAGGGTTAAAGCTTGATTCCATAGAAAAGCGTAAGCTTACTTCTTTAAGTATAGGTAAGAATGGACAAATTTCTAAACAGGTGGAAGCTTGAAACTGTCGCTCTAAACCAAAACTAAAAAGCAGGTAGTATCTTTGATCAACAACAGTTCTACCGGTGGTGATTATGGTTCGAACTTACCGTTAAATATGCATCATTGATTTGCTTGGCAAACATTACTGATCCTAGGCTTCAGCAATTTTAGTTAGAGCAAACAAACACCCCAAATCCGCTATTATTGTAGGGTTATGGTAAAACGCGAGCCGACACCAGAGATGAGTCAATGTAATAAAACTGAAGTTCACGAATGCCATCTAACGGATATCCTTTTCTATGTTGTAGTTACACGGGGCCAGTGATCCGCCTTAAGCTGGATTGTCAGCTCTAAGCCCCTACCCGAACCAGTGGACTTGTAAATAAAAGTAATCAATGTGATCTCGTACAGCCGGAAAGAAGCGTGCCTAAAGGCGCAGGATATCCATTGCAATTAGATTTTACTTTTGAAGATTGCTGTCACAATCATTTGTTTCATAGTCGCCGCTCTTGCTAGCGAAATCAAGAATATGCAAGGGATTAAGACAATCGACGATAAACAAGTAGTTTACTGGGACCTAGACATTGTGATACAGTTGTTTGCCCTAAGAGGTTTGCAGCTCATAATGAGCAGATGGCAGTTACTGTCTTGCAAATTCAAAGTGCGTAATGCCGCAGGCCACTTACCTAAGTCCCATAGACCTGTGCTTTCGAATTGTTCTTGGTTACATGTTCTGGGTGAATAATTGTTTTAAGCAATATAAAATACACTGAACTGTAAGTAAGCACTTCCAACTGTGGAGAGTTGTGTCCAGATGAATAGACATTGTGTTATGCGTAACTTGTCAAGGGCTCAAGTGTATCCGCAGATCAAATACATATTAGAACATAGTACCCATAGGTACAATCAAAATTCGTTGGAATATACGTGGCTTTAAAAAATTACAACTGTTGTGAGGACGCGGCTGAGAATGTTGCCGATTACGAGGGGGCTTCCCAATCATTGAAAACCCAAGAAAACCGATCCACTGGTTGGTAGAACTCAGCAATCACGCTAACCGATTTTGCTATTTTCTAACCAAGTAAGCAGCGCAGCTATTTGATTTGACGCGGTAAGTTCCTACTACACTACTTCACGCAACCAATCTGTCGTTTCCGCCTCCGCACTACAGGACTATAATGTTAGTTGAACGATCATATTTGTCGCTGCATTTCCACACATAACAGTAAATCTTCGTTCTGCTTCAAGGAAGAATACGTTGGCTTTTCCAAACCTCATCCATCAGTTGCGTGAAACATGTGGACTAGCGAAGCTTTTCCTTGGATAACTGTACATAAGTTTGGCCATTGCTAAGAAAACTTGCAGTATTTTCTCTTCTGCTACGTTTAACTAAGTCATCGTTATGAAACACAATGGGTTTGTTAAGTACAATATTTTTAGCCACGATCAACCGTTGTACGTTGTTCATCGTTAACTGAATTTTTCGACCAGGTCCATCCAATCGTATACCTAGAGTAGCAATAACTGTGGCCCTGCCAAGAGTTCATGTAAGATCACTTATAGTGGTTTGGCATGAAAAATTGGCGTGTTCCTCTGGAAACACTGAACACACACACTTTTGCGTTTCCAACCAAATAACTTTTCGAGAAAACTTAATTGGTGTTGACGAAATTGTACTAGCACAGCCATCTAAAACAGCAGAAAATCTACGATTCTTTGAATGTTTCTATAATCAGTATTTCATATCCCATTTAGCTCGAAGCAGTGAGGAGATCTTGCTTTCACTACCGTCAGTGTGACCGGAATGGAACTTCTTCAGTTTACTGGCTTTATGACGCTTATGATGAGCCATATTAAATAAGCAGATTTCTAAACGGGCAATGCAAGTTGATTAAGGGAACACGGAGGTACTTTAAGAGTCGCAACTGTTTGTTGATCCTCGGATTTCTTCAATCACTTTATTGGCATTAACTCAATAATATACCAACGTATTTGCTGATCTATGACAAAACACAAAGGGTTTCAGCAGGCCGAATTAGCCGCCCAATCTATTTCATCGTTCGATTCGGTGTACTCGGAATTGTCGCAGTGATGACAAAAATAACATGTTGAATGTGCGTCCGCCTAACTGGGCTGCAACGAATGATTGGCATAACATGTCTTTATAGCTTTATCGTTAGCGCTAAAATGTTCTAAGAGCACGGTGCATAAGAATTCGGCCGCACTAACGTAATTGAAGCTAATATGTTTACCCATAGGAATTGTATGCTGCCGGGTGTAAAATTTGTTCTGTAATGCATGAAAGAACGTTACAATAAACTTATTTAAATCCCAATGGACCCAAGGAAAATTCGAATCTAGAACAAGTGTGGCGGTTTCTTAATCGGAGATTGCCGAACCATAGTTAATGAGGTTAACTTTCGCTAATTTAGCTGCGGGCGTTAATGAGGACTAGCGTGCATGAACCCTAAAGGCGTAAAATTCTTAGCAGGAACTTCATTTACATGAGGACCTTCAACCAGCATAGTCCTTGCATCTACATACAAACAGCAATGATTGGTCAAGCAATATCAAACGTGCGCCGGCCAGACCTGACTTCCACCGATGATTGTAATGCGATCGATCCATAACCGTGAACCATTTACATTACTCCAAACGGGTTAAAGACACTACTGAATCCAACTGGCCGACGGTGCGCTCTACTCTCTCAATGATAGTACGAACTAAAGGGGTGTTTTCCGCAAAGTTTAAATTCCTGAACCTGCCACTTTGGAATAGTAAAACGAGTGTCAGTATTGCTCCGCACCGTTGACAATTTTGCCATCGACATGTTCCACCCACCATCTTCAAGGGCTTGCTCTCAGTAGCATTCATTTCTGTTTCCTTGGTACTGTGCTGTAGTGTCCATCTGAGAGAGTTCATACAAGCATTTCCCCTCACGAATTTCAAGAGAGCAAGGAACCACATTTTAACAGGATATACTGAATTCAGTAATTTCGTGTATTCCCCTCAACTGTTTACAAACAATTTGTTGAAAAGATGGGCTACATAGCAAAGGTGATCAATTTGCAATGTTATCAGCGGAAATTTAAAGTTTACGAAAATAGGTGAGTTCAGGTGACCCGGTAGGAGGAAGGAGGACACTAGCCTCAACAGGGTAGGGCGAGGCTGGTCACGAAGTCTGTTTGTTTGGAATACTTGGTTTCAACTTGCGAACCTCCGGGGCCTCAGAGAATTGGAATAGACGGGGGCTACTTTGTTTGTCGATTATCTTAAACCCACAGAGTGGATTTTCGCATACTGAGCAATCAATTACACGGCGTGCCATAGAGCTAGTGGGTAGTTTCGGACCACTTGCGACCATGTACCGGGGGACGTGCTCTGCAATCCTCGCTGGCAGCCTTCTTTCAGTACTACCAACGTACTTGCTACTGCAAGTACAGGTAAAAAGGTAAACGCACAAGGCCTTAACTTGAGAGTCCGTTCCGTCCAGGTTGGATATGCACAGCAGCCTCGTGACTTGGTGCAATGCCACTAACTCAGCCGCGTAATAGCACTTCTTGATAGATTGACGAAGAGGTTGCCCACAACTTCTGTTTACTTGGTAGCCTTTAAACAGCAGCGTAATAAAAACCTATTCATTTGGAACATCCGTTGATGGTTTATTTTTCGGTATTAAGCTCGCGTACCGTGCTATACATCTCTTGGGATATCCATTATTTTGTAGTGTCGAGGTGGCGCGTTCCAGTTCACATTCTGTAATCTCCGGAGAGCAAATTTGACAAACAAGCAAAAGCCGTACGGACTAAAGCTCGCTCGTAGTTCATAGGGCAGAAGCTATTAAAGTTCAGGTACTGTCCCGTCCTTGTTGGTTTTCTGTAAACAGATCGAATGAGTGTACCGTCTAGGATTCTCTGTAAGTCAACATCCAGGAAATGGAAGGATCCATCATATTCATTTTCTATCGTGAATTTGATCTTGGGGTGGCACTTATTCATCATTTCCAGTAGGCAAGCCGCCTAATGAGGTGTGTCGAAAACCACGTAGGTGTCGTCCATATACCGGCCATAAAAGTGTACATTCTGTATGTACAAATGTAGCACGGTGTTTTCCAAGTGGCGCATAAAGATATCAGCCAAAACTGGGCCTAATGAACTGCCCATGTCCACGCCATCGATTTGTCGACACAGGGTTCCATTGTATCGGAACTGAATATTTTTGTGCATAAACGGAGGAGCAAAAATTGATTTGGGACGCTAGGATCTCGAAGTTATCAGCATAATTGGCTATTATATCTAACGTTGCTTCCAAAGGGACATTTGTGAATAACGAGTATACATTAAAGGAAACCAAATGTTTCCTTTTTAAGTTTAAATTACATATATGGTTGACCAATTCAGGTGTATCTCTTATGCTGTACCATGACAGTAAATTCCGGATTGGCTCGATGAAATTCGCTAGCCATCGGGTTAGATTTTAGTACGCTGCGTCTACCATTAGATGTTAAAGCCGAGTTTCCTTATCGAGAAATCTAACAAGATTGCTAGGGATATGCGTTGAATTACACTGTCACTTAAACAATGTTATCGGACGCCGTGGACCCATCATGCATGAGGAACCGGACCGAAATCCCTAGTCTTGTTTCTGACATCCAGCGCAGCGTGTGCTCCATTGGTAGATAAAATGTCGTCGTGCTGCCAATTGTAAGCCATCTAAAATTGAAACGTAGATTCATTTGAATCACGAATGCATGGGCTAATGCTGACTAATTCTCCTATCACCTAACTTTTTATTCCTCACATTTTGTGTCTTACAGATGGGGTGTATCAGACGTTACCAGATTAACGTATAACCACTCATGTCAGATGCACGCCATAGCGCTCAGTCAGTTATTGGGCACATGTGGCTACATACTTCATCCCCGTCAGTAATAACTCTGGTTAAAGACGTCAGAAAATACCTCATTTCCACAAAAGCTTTCTTTCTGCACCCGTTGTTTTCATGAGAACCAGCTGAATTACATGATTTTCAATTCCCATATATAGCATTAGGGACGGATTATAAAGCATTATTAGTTTGAAAACAGCGCTGCACCCTTGCTTTGCATATTAACCGTATCACAAACAACGCACATTCCTAGCATGATTTCAAAGACAGTAGAGGTTAAAAGTCTGTTGTTGATTGGGTTTTCTCGCGGTCTATTGCGACGACACCTTAGGTTCTTACCTTGTGCTAACCCACGGTCGACTAAATTGTTTTGACAACCTTGAGGCTAATGCTCCTTAGTCTTGTGATTCCTCCTTCGCATTGTTCGAGCCCACATTCGGTTTAGAACGCTTCCGAAAATCCTGGGTTCTACTCAACATTTTGAAACGATTTTTCTTTGCTAGTTACGTTGTTTGCCTGCAGCAAACTGTCTTCTCATAAGTCACATAGGTATTTTTCAAAATACCAAGCTAGTTAAAATGCCATCAAGGGAAGTCAGTTGAAAAGCTTCACTTTAACCGTTTGCTATTATTACTGAACTAGTGCATTCCGCACCAATATTAAGGTGAAATCTGACACACAAAGATTTGGAAATGAGTTATGCATTTAGTTAAGTCAACTGTGTATTACCTAGGCGTAAAATGTGACGCGACTACACTGCATGCGACATGATTTAGTCACATAGCACACTTTTCAAGGACATGGTTTTCACTAAGCACTCAGCAAAATATGAAGCATGAAACGTCGCATTTGGCCAAGTAACCATTAATTTGATGAATATTTTGCACATGCACCATGAAACAAGTCTAGGTATTGTAGTTCGGCTCCAGTTCCGAAAAGTTCAAGGTCTCTGCGCCGACCGAGTTCGCTACAAATTCAGTTGCATATGCTTCGCCCTGACCTAGATTTATTTCATCTGTATAGGTTACAACCTACTTACTTGCGTTAAAATCTCAACCGAATAACTTGTTCCGCTGCATCTAATGCTTAGGTGCTTGACATATAGTACCGAAACATCAGCGAAACGGTGGAAGATATGACCAGCAAAACGCAGATTCGCCACATAAAATGAAGGCCTCTGATGCGATGTACTCAAGTAAAGTATAAACGCCACAATGGATCGGTGAGTTGCAGCATTATTGAGCCGCACTGCTACCACTGCTGAAGTGGGCATGCGTTCGAGTACAGAATAGCACTGACTACCTCGCATTGAATTAGAGAACCCACAATAACAGTTGAGAGAATATGGTGAATTGGTGCAAATGTCAACATTCGAACTCAGCCAGCAAACAACTAATGAACGAATGCCAGCAATTAGTTGCTTAGAGTAGCGAGCAATGGAATACGAGCACAAAAGAAACGTCGTTTGTGCTACACATTCAGGCCCAATTTTGTGTCCAAAGTCACCCAAGAATGACTGCTTCAACGATCAGTGGTACCCTCGTTTCTACGTATATATCAATAAGCCACAAGGGGGACAGTTGCCATTTTGCAATTTGGTATTTCACTTGAATGGAAGACGCTGGCGAACGACTTAGTAAGTTTGAAGAACGCTTCATAAATATTTTGATTTCAGTGATAACGTCTGCTTGACATTTTTATCATGTGTTTAAGCTCTGAACATCTGTGCTTAAGCTACTTTAGCAAATGGGAATCATTAGCATCCTCATAGTGCATGAATGCAATGACTGAAAACCCTCCGTCTTATTTGATTTTACAGTTGGGAGTGTTTCCACATGCCTGCATTTGATGGTCGTAAGCGCACACAATATGCAATATGGATGTAGAAGCAAGATGGTCACAGAGAGTAAGCATCAAAATACCCGGAATAAAGGTTTCATGGAAAAGTTTAGAGTTTAACATTCTCTATAGGATGGAATTAGTGCCCACAAAACTGGTTTACCACCGGTGGTCTAGCGGAGATGCACATAATCAAACTGTAAAACCATTGTAAATCCATGAGTAATGACGGCAAGTTGGATCTTTGTAAACGCCGTGTCCCCTCCATTTGAACGCGTCCAAGAGGTGGGATGTTATATCTTATTGTGGTAACTAGCCGATTTAATTAAGCGATGAATTAGGTGGGATGGAGCAGGTACTTGGCGCACAGTCAACTTGGATTTTACAGTAAACTAGCTTTGGGAGCACCAGTAACGGTCACCGGAACGACAACTTAATCTTGACAAGTATTTAAGTGAAAGTTTCGGACGGCGATCCAAACAACTTATTGCTCTGCTTAGATTACTGTTGTGAATTAACTCTATTGGAAGGCTGCCCAAGTAGTTATGGTCTCACAAAATCTGATAATTCATAATACGTTCACACATTAATTGGGCCTTTGTACACAGGGCAAATCGTTTTATCCTTTGATAATTCTGTCTGAGCGGCCTTGGGTCATCGCCAAAGCGGCGACTTCTATTTTAAGCCATGACTGCCCGATCCGCATTTCATGTTCGACGCGTCGGCTTACATATGCGCCAACACGCTGCTGCAAATTCGACGCGTCGACAGGCATGAACGCACACTGCTTGAAGCCGACGTTTTATGCCTCTTTTTGATGCGTTCATAATCCGATGCGGATAGCCCAGTTCAGTGTGAGACCGAAAATCCACATGTTTTCACTTGATATTTGAAGCTACGAAATCACAATGTATACGCGCACACCAACTTTTTGTCGGATGTGGAGCACTGAACCAAAGAAGATGCTGGATTGATCATCCATAGGTTTTATTCAGTGGATCAATGGGGTTTATTACGAGTATAAGGCATTGATGGACAAGTCCCATGGGATGGAAATTATTGTGAAAAATGAATTACATGCTAAAGTGAAAAGCGTTGTGGAGGACTCGCGATAGACTTATGTAGAATGGCGGTGATGTTCGCGTATTAAACGTATAAACCGATTGGTTGTACATTTGGTAATATACCGTTTGATTGCGTTTTGTAGCCCCTGGCTAACAAGTCATAAAATGAAATGTAAGTGAGACGATGCATCATCAACTCTTTTTTTCAATATCTCCAGATTGGGAGCAGAGACGACAGAATTAGGGAGGGCGTTCCAAGGCTGGCACACGCGGAGAGAACAACAGATCTACGGCATTCAGGCCGGCAATACTTGATTGTCCATTTCAGAGGGTGACCGCTTAGATTAGTTTAGTGGTTCCATTCCAGCAGCGGACGGCAAATGTGGGTTGGGTGCTGCAGAACCTAGTGAAGCATTATGAGATCCCTTCGCAAAAGCCGATATCGACTGCTGTAGATTCCTAGAGATTTCATTCTAAGCTGATAGGGCAGATGAAAGAGGCCCCTGACGTTCGTGGTTGCTCTCCAGTGATGAGTCTCGAGAGCAACAAGATCCTGTTACTGCCACGGCTGCCAAGCCTGAATAAGATATTCCACTTGTGGTCGCACGTAAGTGTTATGCATTTTGGGGGAAATTGAGGGTTCAACCAGACCGAAAGCTCTGCGAATAAAGCCGATGTCTTGATTGCCGGTTCTCGTTGCCTTCGCTGCTTGTTTTGAACACCCGTGTACTTCCTATACCAATACACCCAGGTCACGCTCCTGAGAGACCTTCTCCAAGTTGTGGTCGCCAAGCTTGTAAGCGCTCATCGGCTGGTGACGCAGATGTAGCACATTGCACTTAGCTATGTTCAATTGAAGCATGTTCCTCTTTGACCATTCGTAAATGCAATCTTGGTCATGTTGGAGCAGATGGTGATCTAGCTTGTTCCTAAACGCCCGCCATATCTTGACGTCATATCTTGACGCCATGGCGAAAAGCGGAAAATTTGAGGAGATAACTCTAGCTAGGTCGTTGATAAACACCAGGAAGAAGCGCGGTCCCAGCACTGAGGCATGTGGGACACTAATTTTCACCTCAATTGGGTTAGAGAGTGATCGCCCAACACGAAGTTGAAGCTTTCGTTGGTGAAGAAGCTGCCAATCTAACCAAGTATAGGATTTCCGATTCCGTAGCTCTGTAGCCGTTGAAGTAGGATGCGGTGATCAAGGAGGTCGAAAGCTTTGGAGAAGTCCAGATAGATGACGTCAACTCCGACCCCATCATCAGCCACTTCCGTCCAACTACCTCGTGCAATCAGTAGGTTGGTGGTGCATGACCGGTGTTGACGGAAGCCATGCTGCTCCGGTAACAAGATGTTGCATTTTTCAAGGTAGTCCATTAAAGCTTCAGCGACGACCGCTTCCATCACCTGCGCGAGCACAGGGAGGAGAGTCACTGAGCGATAGTTTGCAGGATCTGAACGGATAACGCCTTCAAAAATTGGGGTGATAAAGCCACGCTTCCACATAGTGGGACTTGTTGTTCATCAAAGCACCTTTGGAAAAACTGTGACAGTGGTTCAGCTAGCTTGTTGGCCACAGCCTTCAGTGCCTTCGGGCGGATGTTGTCTGCTCCCGGAGAACTATGCTCACGCAGTGAGAGTAACTTCCTTAGCACAATTGATGGGTTGAAAATTACATGTGTAAACAGTGGAGTCGGTAATGTGCACGAAATTATGGGACAGACATGGGCTGCGATTTCGAAAACTGGGGCGTATTGTAGCCGCAGGGCATTAGCTGCTTCTTCGGCGCTTTGTACTCTACTGCGTGTAGTGAAAAGTGGTGGGTTCCTTACTTCACTTTACGAAGATTATTGACATGCCTAGATAGAACGTTTGTTGTTTGCCATGAATTTTTTGGCAAGGCACTGTTGATAACTTACTTTGTCCTCACGGACAAGTGCAGTGCAATGGTTGCGAGGGGGTCAGGAAATTGCCCCAAATCTCTTCGTCGACGTTAATGTTGTAGGCACACCATGCTGCATCCCTTATCTCCAGGCATTTTGGAGTCCTGCTCCTTAGAATTAAAGACATTTGTGCGGGACGAAGGGGCTTGGTCTCTGATGCTCTCTTGCTGATGCCACCCACTCTATTAACGAACGCTGTCCAAACGGTGTCAAGGGGACTGTTGTTTGAGAATTCCCAAGCAGGCTTGAAGTAGCAAAAATCATTTGTCATACCTCTCTCACCCCCTAATTTGTTTTCATCAGAATACTGTAGAAAGTCTAGCTTATGACGTGCAATATTGTTGATGCAGGTCAAAAATACCGCGAACTTACTACTGTTCCCTTGCTACCCCGTGTTCGACATAGCTGGGAGCTGATAGGCATCAACCTGTTTACATTCCAGATACTTTTAGAGGAAAAAGCATTTATATACCATAGGAGACGAGCAACTCAATAGGATCTCTGAAATTTTAAATTAAAGATGCGACGTTTTAACTAATGAAATACATTTGAGAAGTCGAGATTAAATGATCTAGCAAAGTATGAGTTAAAGGCGTCTGCAATGGCAATTGAGGAATCAATGCATTCGCCTTCAGATATGATGATGTAGGACGTTAGGTCAGTGAGCTGTCTGGCTTTGTGCGATTAGAACAATACACAGCTACAAATCAACAATCGTTGTCGTAACCACCTTGACCGGACCAGTGTTAACATGTGTGTTGGTAGTAATAAAAGTAAAATATCAATCAGGAGCATGGAGAATAATCATGCAGGCTTAGCTTTGGATTTGTGGGCAGTTGTTCGATTGCCCTCTACAAAATCGTCATGACTTTTTCCCGATCATCTATAGACCAGATACCCATACGTGTCTCTGTTTTGCTGAAGCATTTATCATGTGGATGTAAAGCAAACATCCATTGCTTATGCAAACAAATGGACCTCGTGGCTAGTCTACCATTCTATTGGCACAAACCACATGCTATCACGGATGGTGCTTGAAATCGTGTGTTCATTCCTTGGTTTCATTGAGTTGTACAAAGCAGAGCGGTGAAACCTTGTCAGCTCCGCCGATTCTTATGCATTGTTAGATAGCAGCGTGTTGTGGTTTATCGACCGTATTCGAGGGCTCTTTGCAGTTGCAGTGGATGCAGCAGGATCCCGTTGTCTTCATTAAAAGTTCGTCTAAAAGCCTCTTGAAACATTCATCCGAAGTTGGGTCAAGATGTGCCCTAGATCATTTGTTCCACTCATTCACCACCCGAGTGGACAATGTGAAGTCTGAGCGAGCGTGGAGCTTTCGTGATTTGGACAGCTTTCATTGCTGACCTCGTGTCGCGCAGTCGGCGTAGGAGTGAAAGAACTGCATTAGCTCGTTTCCGAGGTAACCAACAATGGTGAGTCTTGTGTACATGGAATCGACGCGGCGATGGCGGAAGGGCAAGGAGAACAGGTTCAGCTGGTGAAGTCGCGGAGAGTTTTTAAGAACACAAAGACTGAAGACAGCTTTCGAGGCACGCCTCTGGACGATAGCTACCAACGACCATTCAAACTTAAAGAGCATAAACATGACCGGCTGTCCAATTTCTAGTTTGGAACGCACGCATGCGTTAAATAGATATGAGAGGATATTAAGAGTCAGACGGGAGAATGATCTTCTCAGGTTACCTGGAAGTATCTTTGTGACTGCTGCCTACTTGGACAATGAACAATGATTTATAGGGGTAAAAATCTGGTGCTTGACATGTCCCGTAGTGT
>OX104069.1:88602350-88654025 GCA_944474145.2 Dicrocoelium dendriticum | reverse complement strand
TGCTCGTGAAATGCAATGGCCTAGTGATCATGGCAATAGTATCCAAGCACCATGCGCCGAGTTCCACTCCCAGCTCGACTATCTTTACTTGATGACTCTAAACCAAGATGAAACCGTCGATCGTGGAGTACAGGGATGGGAGAGGCACCACCAAAACCCTCCACTTCAAAGTTGCTTATTTATGAAACTGCAACCGTGTAACAGTAAGCATAAAAATGGCAAGGCTTGTGATTGCGTGGCAACGCGCTTTAAATCAAAGAAATGGCGTGTGATTAGTTTTAATAAAGATGCCCACGTATACGCAGTTTGATCCAGTCACAGTCCATTTTCAGCTTTATAATAAGCACCAATCCCTTGGGAATATATTATTTTAAAGGTTTGGGCCAAAAATACGTTATCCTTTTTAGGTTCATTATTTCTTACTAGGCCACTTTAAAATGTTTCTTTCTTAGCTATCTGTGAACAGTCGAATTAACCGACTTATAAATTGCATCCTCTCGACTGCAACTTAGCCTCAAATGATTAAGTGAAATACAGGACAGGGTAACTTTGGGGTTCAGAATGGCTCATGACTCAGTCAGGCTTACTCGGAATTAGAAATGAAACTTAATGTTAAAGCAGCATAAACAAGACTTCCGTGAAGGAATATACACCTACTATTTGACCATATTCACTTCACTGAGAGCTTGTGTTATAAAGGCAGGGTATTTTCCACTCTCAGTCTGGAGGGCAAAGCTTCTTGGATGAAAGCGATGCACTATAAGATTATCTTTTGCGCTTCGGGCTAGAATTAGTATTCAGTCTAGCCAATGGTTTCCATAGAATCCGTAGCTAACTTGTCCATGTTGGAAAAGTAAACTCGTCTTATTTGTTGTTAATCTAAACTGTAGGATTGAGTAATTGTATTGTATGTACGGGCGTGCCATTAGTTAACCATCCGTCATCATGGCTACTGCTATGCAATGTGTTGAATTGTCGCTTGCCAAATTCTTCACGGATCGTCTTGAGACATTATGGATGCGGAATCAAAGTAACCTTCATAGATTTTTCCTGACATCCAAAGCAGTGGTTGTCTCATTGGTATATAAAAGCCACTGCATCCGAAGTCACTGCCACATAAAGCGCTACAGCTTAATTCCTAGTAAGTTGTAGTACTATTCCAAAACTGAGACGTAGTCGATTCTGAGTTCAAGCAGACGACCATAATCTGTCGATCAACATTCGCACGATTTTCAACCAAACGCATATCACTCTGGTTGCACACAGATAACATTGTTTCACCTGCATGCCAATATATCTGCGGACACATTCGGCCTAAACAACAGACCCTTGATATCAGCTTTCTCCAACTCAATATCTCGCTGCAACAATCATGGTAGCCGTAAAGTTACTGACAGTTGTTGGATCGGCAGAATAGCAAAATCTACAGAAACGTGAAAATGTGATCAATTTTAGTGTACAATTAACGTTCGTTCCTTTGTTTCGGGAATACAATTTAAAACCCTTTAGACATACTGCATATCAGTGTCGTTGGAGACCTGTGACAAGCTACATAAGTAGTATTGCGTTAAATCCCTCCGGAGTTTGCATATGAATTTTCGGGGCACTTTTGAAATATATATTTTGTGTCAAATTGTTTATCTTAATAACAAGGAATTCAGATTTTCACTTAACAGAGTATTAGAGATAAAGGATGTTGCGTTATCACTAATCCTGCTTCTTACTCGCCGCCCGCATCAGCTGTTATGGGTCACCTCATTGCAATTAAACATTTCCTCTACGGTAACTGAAATCAAGAAGGTGGGTACACAGGGGAATTGCAAAGAAAAGGAAGGATCACTTCATACATAATCTGAATTACCAATGCAAGGGTGAAGTACAATGGCATTACATTGCAAGAACACAATACAAGTACAGCGACTGACGCCAATCAAATATTAATTGAGGCCGTTCGTTTGCTATTTAAAATTCTTTACTGTATTCACCTTGCAATTTTGCTCATTAAAAACGAGTTTCCTTATCGAGAAATCTAACAAGATTGCTAGGGATATGCGTTGAATTACACTGTCACTTAAACAATGTTATCGGACGCCGTGGACCCATCATGCATGAGGAACCGGACCGAAATCCCTAGTCTTGTTTCTGACATCCAGCGCAGCGTGTGCTCCATTGGTAGATAAAATGTCGTCGTGCTGCCAATTGTAAGCCATCTAAAATTGAAACGTAGATTCATTTGAATCACGAATGCATGGGCTAATGCTGACTAATTCTCCTATCACCTAACTTTTTATTCCTCACATTTTGTGTCTTACAGATGGGGTGTATCAGACGTTACCAGATTAACGTATAACCACTCATGTCAGATGCACGCCATAGCGCTCAGTCAGTTATTGGGCACATGTGGCTACATACTTCATCCCCGTCAGTAATAACTCTGGTTAGAGACGTCAGAAAATACCTCATTTCCACAAAGGCTTTCTTTCTGCACCCGTTGTTTTCATGAGAACCAGCTGAAGTACGTGATTTTCCATTCCCATATATAGCATTAGGGACGGATTATAAAGCATTATTAGTTTGAAAACAGCGCTGCACCCTTGCTTTGCATATTAACCGTATCACAAACAACGCACATTCCTAGCATGATTTCAAAGACAGTAGAGGTTAAAAGTCTGTTGGTGATTGGGTTTTCTCGCGGTCTATTGCGACGACACCTTAGGTTCTTACCTTGTGCTAACCCACGGTCGACTAAATTGTTTTGACAACCTTGAGGCTAATGCTCCTTAGTCTTGTGATTCCTCCTTCGCATTGTTCGAGCCCACATTCGGTTTAGAACGCTTCCGAAAATCCTGGGTTCTACTCAACATTTTGAAACGATTTTTCTTTGCTAGGTACGTTGTTTGCCTGCAGCAAACTGTCTTCTCATAAGTCACATAGGTATTTTTCAAAATACCAAGCTAGTTAAAATGCCATCAAGGGAAGTCAGTTGAAAAGCTTCACTTTAACCGTTTGCTATTATTACTGAACTAGTGCATTCCGCACCAATGTTAAGGTGAAACCTGACACACAAAGATTTGGAAATGAGTTATGCATTTAGTTAAGTCAACTGTGTATTACCTAGGCGTAAAATGTGACGCGACTACACTGCATGCGACATGATTTAGTCACATAGCACACTTTTCAAGGACATGGTTTTCACTAAGCACTCAGCAAAATATGAAGCATGAAACGTCGCATTTGGCCAAGTAACCATTAATTTGATGAATATTTTGCACATGCACCATGAAACAAGTCTAGGTATTGTAGTACGGCTCCAGTTCCGAAAAGTCCAAGGTCTCTGCGCCGACCGAGTTCGCTACAAATTCAGTTGCATATGCTTCGCCCTGACCTAGATTTATTTCATCTGTATAGGTTACAACCTACTTACTTGCGTTAAAATCTCAACCGAATAACTTGTTCCGCTGCATCTAATGCTTAGGTGCTTGACATATAGTACCGAAACATCAGCGAAACGGTGGAAGATATGACCAGCAAAACGCAGATTCGCCACATAAAATGAAGGCCTCTGATGCGATGTATTCAAGTAAAGTATAAACGCCACAATGGATCGGTGAGTTGCAGCATTATTGAGCCGCACTGCTACCACTGCTGAAGTGGGCATGCGTTCGAGTACAGAATAGCACTGACTACCTCGCATTGAATTAGAGAACCCACAATAGCAGTTGAGAGAATATGGTGGATTGGTGCAAATGTCAACATTCGAACTCAGCCAGCAAACAACTAATGAACGAATGCCAGCAATTAGTTGCTTAGAGTAGCGAGCAATGGAATACGAGCACAAAAGAAACGTCGTTTTTGCTACACATTCAGGCCCAATTTCGTGTCCAAAGTCACCCAAGAATGACTGCTTCAACGATCAGTGGTACCCTCGTTTCTACGTATATATCAATAAGCCACAAGGGGGACAGTTGCCATTTTGCAATTTGGTATTTCACTTGAATGGAAGACGCTGGCGAACGACTTAGTAAGTTTGAAGAACGCTTCATAAATATTTTGATTTCAGTGATAACGTCTGCTTGACATTTTTATCATGTGTTTAAGCTCTGAACATCTGTGCTTAAGCTACTTTAGCAAATGGGAATCATTAGCATGCTCATAGTGCATGAATGCAATGACTGAAAACCCTCCGTCTTATTTGATTTTACAGTTGGGAGTGTTTCCACATGCCTGCATTTGATGGTCGTAAGCGCACACAATATGCAATATGGATGTAGAAGCAAGATGGTCACAGAGAGTAAGCATCAAAATACCCGGAATAAAGGTTTCATGGAAAAGTTTAGAGTTTAACATTCTCTATAGGATGGAATTAGTGCCCACAAAACTGGTTTACCCCGGTGGTCTAGCGGAGATGCACATAATCAAACTGTAAAACCATTGTAAATCCATGAGTAATGACGGCAAGTTGGATCTTTGTAAACGCCGTGTCCCCTCCATTTGAACGCGTCCAAGAGGTGGGATGTTATATCTTATTGTGGTAACTAGCCGATTTAATTAAGCGATGAATTATGTGGGATGGAGCAGGTAATTGTGTGCACGGTCAACTTGGATTTTACAGTAAACTAGCTTTGGGAGCACCAGTAACGTTCATCGAAACGGCCATCTAACTTTGGCAAGTAAGTAAGTAAAAGATTATGATGTCGATCCATAAAACGCATTACTCTGCTTAGATTACTGTTGTGAATAGACTCTAGCACAAGTTTGCCCAAGTAGTTAAGGTATCACAAAATATGATAATTCATAATAGGTTCACACAGTAATTGGGTCTTCGTACATGGAGCAAATGATTTTATCCATTGATTATTCCGTTTGGCAGGCCTTGGGTCATCGCCAAAGCGACGACTTCTATTTTAAGCCATGACTGCCCGATCCGCGTGGACTTACTTGTGCACCGACAGGCTGCAGCAAAATCGTCGAGTTGACAGGTATGAACGTACACTACTTGAAGCCGACGTTGCATGCCTCATTCTGATGCCTTCGTATCCTGATCCGGACATCTGGATGTTTTCACTTGATATTTGAAGCTACGAAATCAAAATTTATAGGCGTATGCCAACTTTTGCCGGATGTGGAGCATTGAACCAAAGTAGGTGCTGGATTGACCATCTATAAGTTTTATTCAAGTGGACTTAAAGTAGCGCAAATCATTTGCCATACCGCTCTCTCCCCGTACTTTGATTCATCAGGGTACCGAGGCTGTCTTACTTATGACGTGTAATATTGTTGATGCAGGTCAAACCTACCACGAACATGCTACTGTTCCCTTGGTACCCCGCATTCGACATAGCTGGGAGCTGATAGGTATCAACCTGTCTTCTGTTTAAAACCGAGGGCAAAATTATTCAATAGTGTGGTGTCAGGAACTATTTTCGTAATTTTCCGCACAAATTGATTAATTCGTAATATTGTTCTGCGATCACCTTCGCTACATTTGTTCTGCAGTGATAAACATTTCCCCTTCTTTACTGAAGTTAACATTCCAGAAACATATACTTGAATTCATTGATGGTAAGAACTGATTCATGCGCGTTTTGCCTATGGACAACTCGTACAGTTATCTGTCTCCGTCTGTCACGCCACACAATTTGATCGTATGGTCTACTCGATCCATTGCTACGCCGATGTAAAAAATGCCTACCTGCCTATTTTTACCTTAACGATACAGTTTTCACATAATTCCTCTTTTCTACCTTATTCCTTATTTCATTGGACTGGGTTGATCCCCCGTGGTGACGGATTATAGCTTCCAGAGTATAAAAGACTTTTCCTATGCAAGGCAAAATACCACCAACTGACTGGCGTATATAAAGGTGCCTTAACTGAATCATCCGCATGTAGGACTGAGCTGAGGCTTCATGGCTCATAATACATGTACAAATGAAGCCATAAAATGTAGAGAACAAATGATAAACAGGGGATGGCTCATGTACTACTATGCCACACAGGCACACGGCCAGGTATTGCATGGAATTACGGGCGAAACGTTTCGAGGGAATACCTTACATGGAAGCAGGTCCCCTGGAGACGGTTCCACAAGTGGCCGTATTACTTTAACTGGACATCTGTTCAAGTCTGCATATGTCATTGTTCCTGGTCTTTTAATTTTTAATGCCCTAACGCTGCCAATTACTTTAGTACCTGCTTTGTATCCATTGTAAAAGGCGAGAACAAATTGATTATATTTTGCGATCCTGTTGCACACATTGATCAGACCGAGGAACATACTATTTATTTATTTATAACCAGTTTACACTCCAGGTACCTTCGGAAGAATAAGCTATTATATACCATAGGGGACGAGCAACTAAAAGGGGTCTCTGAAATTTCAATGTAAAGTTGCCATGTTTTAACTAATCGAATATACAGAAGAGTAGTAGGGTGTAGGAATTCGTCACATCTAGACTCACTCAGACAGCCGTCACACGCCCGGAAATGCACTGTACGCGCGTTTCATCCTTTCGGAAATCATCAGCAGTGCGTATTTCATCGGACCCTAGGTAGGGCTCGAACCCACAACTCGACTGTTACCAGTCCGTGGTTGAGACCACTGAGCTACGGGGGACGGCAACAACCATCGAGAATAAGTTACTAGATGTGATATAGCGCCGCTCACTATCCAATGACTTACACGTTACTGCCGTGCAGAGGACAGGGTAGCCCCCTCACCAAGCGACGAGCTTACGAAACTTAAGCCGCCAATTAACTAATGGCATTATAAGCAGTTTCTTCTTCTTATTGATTAGGGAAGAGTAGTGGGGGGAGTTGAATGGTATAGGTTGAGAAGTCGAGGTAAAATTTGTCAAGTTCTACACCGGTGTTAGTTGCGTCGGTCCAACGGATCGTGCTAGCAACATTTTTTATCGTATCAACAGCAATGGAAACAGTAACGCGCGAATATATTTCTAACCATTGCTGTTACAGCACCTCCACTTTGTGTATCTGAGACGCTCGCCCGTTCTCTAACAGAAGAAGGGTAAGAGGACGAGGAGGGTTGTTATCATTAAGTTTCTTTCCGTTTTCCTTATACTTATGTTCGTTTCCCTTTAGCATGGCTGCATGTTGGTAAAACAAGCTTGCTTCACTATTTGACTTATTCCTGCGTTAAACGCCACAGCTTTTCCGTGCTTCCTGTAAGCCGTGGCTGTCCAGATGTGTCAGCAATAGATCCCCCATTGCTTCGAATACTTCAAACTGGTTCTATTCTCACTTTAATCGCATATGTACTGCAGTTTTGCGTTTTCCACTCTACTTCTTTGGGTTTTCCTGTGTGCATGTGATTACACTGTTGCACTTTAGCGGCGGGTCGGTGGGAATTATATATGCGAAACGTTTGCGGCATTTGCATCTCATTGCTCTTCTATGGACTAGGACTTATGTGTACGAAATCGAAGCAACACTGCCAGTAAGAAAGAGCTCAAGAAACCCGACACTATTCGCATGCGTTTGTTCACGTTAATCTCTGCTAAGTATGGTATCCCGACCAACTTTTAATATTTCTGACGCTAGAATTTACCTGTTAAGCACTACATCTTTCCTAATTTTCATCTAACAACAAAAATGCGACATACTTTCGAAAGGTGTGGGGTTGATTCATCTTGATACCTCCGTTACTCCAAATCTCCACCTTAGCTCATATTCAGTCACAACATAATGTTAACATGGTTTGCCGCAAAAATAACAACATCAGAAAAGTCGATCTACTGCAGTAATTTTTTGAAAATCTGCAGCTGAGACCATTGCGTAAAGAGGCATAATCAGCCGGCGGGACGACATGAAGTTTTCTGCGAAAGCCGACCTAATGCCGGATTCATAGTTCAGGGAAGGGAGCCGGAATTTATAATTTCGTGCTTATTTTTTAGCGGCACTTGATTCCACATATTGTATGGTAGTTGGTTTATGTCGGTTCGTAAGCTTTGTTAATCACTATGAGCTGTCTGGCTTTGTGCGGCTTGAAGAGTATACAGTTACAAATCACCAATCTTTGTCGTAACGACTTTGACCTGACCTGTGTTAGCATGTGTGTTGGTCGTAATAAAAGGAAAATATCAATCAGGAGTATGGAGTATAATCACCCAGGCTTGGCGTTGGATTGTTCGGCAGTTGTTCGATTGCACTCTGCAAAGTCGTCATGAATTTTTCACGATCATCTATAGATCAGCTACACATACCCTGCTCTGTTTTGCTGAAGCACTTGTCATGTGGAGGTAAAGCAAACATCCATTGCTTATGCAAAAGATAGACCTCTTTGCTAGTCGACCCTCCTATTGGCACAAACCACATGCTATCACGGATGGTGCCTGAAATCGTGTGTTCATTCCTTGGTTTCATTGAGTTGTACAAAGGAGAGCGGAGAAACCTTGTCAACTCCGCCGATTCCTATTCACCGTTAGACAGCAGTCTGTTGTGGTGCAATGGCCTTCTTCGAGGGCTGTTTGCAGTTGCAGTGGATGCAGCAGGATCCCAGCGTCTTCATTAAATGTTTGTCTAAAAGCCTCTTGAAACATTTTCTCCGAAGTTGCGTCAACATGTGCCATAGATTATCTGTTCCACTCATTCACCACCCGGGTGCACAATGTGAGGTCGGAGCGTGCGTGCAGCCTTTGTGGTTTGAACAGCTTTCGTTGCTGACCTCGTGTCTAGCAGTCGGCGTCGGAGTGAAAGAATTGCAGTAGCTCGTTTCCGTATTAACCAAGAATAGCGAGTCTTGTGTACATGAAATCGCCGCGGCGCCGGCGGAACGGCAAGAAGAACATGTTCAGTTGGTGAAGACGCGGAGAGTAAGGAACAACACAAAAACTGAAGACAGCTTTAGAGACACACCTCTGGACGTTCGCTATCCAAGATCTTTCAAACTTAAAGAGCATAAAAATGACTGCCTGCCCAATTTCTAGTATGGAACGCACGCAGGCGGTAAATAGATATAAGAGGATATCAGGAATCAATCGGGAGAATGATCTTCTCAAGTAACCTGGAAGTATCTTTGCTGCTGCTACCTATTTCAGGGTGTTCTGGACGTCCTAAGGTCAGTGGATACAATTACGCCGAGGTTCTTGTCTTAGGTGGTGATTTTGAGAAGAAAACCACGAATGTGGCATGTGCCGTACGGGCCCGTGGCACCGATTGGGAGAACTGAGAATTTCTCGCGATTTGCTTTCAATCGCTACTTGGTAGTCCACACGTGTAGGCTATCTTGAGCCTCTTCTGTTTTGTAGGCAACGTATATGCTAGATACGGTTGAGCAGAGATTAAGATAGTCAGCGTAGATAAAGCAATAATTCTGGTAGGCAACCGGGAGGTCATTTATATATAGACCTGGTCCAAGTACGGATATATTTTGGAAGCCCACTAGTCATTAACATTGGTTTGGATGTGCTTCACTGACCTTTACGCGTAGGCTGATGTCTCTTAGAAAGTCGGTGATCCAGTAGAGGACATCCCGTCACACTGGCCTGATGTTTGAGCACCAGTCGTTGGTGAAGAACCTTGTCAAAAGAATTGCTGGAGTCAGTGGATTATTTCAAGTTTTCTATGGTAAACAACAATTTGGAGACACAGGAAGGTGCTTCCCGGAAATCATATTGGGATGGAAAAGTTACGTCAGAATTCTTACAATGTAGCTAAAACGCGTTTGTGGATGCGTTCCATGGACTTGCAGAGGAAGGATATCAGGCAGGTTGGACGATATTTCGCCGGAAATTGTTGGTCTTCGCCCTTGTATTTTTGCATCATTGTGTCTTCATTTTATTCAAAGGGTATCGAGCCAAATTCCAGGGAGTCGCGAAATAGTTGGCAGAGTGGATCAGCAATGTATTCGGCATTGTTCTTAAAGAATATGGAATGCAGCTTATCGGGGCCTCAAGTCGGGATTCAGTTTGAGAAGGAGCTTCGATTTGATCGACAGGCAGAGAGCTTGGAGGCAGATTGTTTCTGTGCAGAAGGGTATCCACTGAGTACAACGAAGAGTAATGCAATGCTAGCAAGTTGGTCTTTTCTTCGTCATAGTGATGCACAGTGCATTCCTCGGAGAGTAGTGTGGGTATTCCAATACCGTTCTGACATTCATTTTCATGTATGAGAGGAGTTTCTTGGGACAGGTTAGAGACTCATTGGCCAAGATGTCTTCTTGCTGTAGTGGCTTGTTTCGCATTTTCAGGGTACCAATGTACCTTACAGCCTTATACTCCGGTAGCTTGACACTAGTCGTAGGGATTTGAAATGATCCCACAGTTTTCGCCGTATTTTCATTGAGGATATGATATCTCATCAATCTAAGGGGGCATTTGGCGTAAGGTCTGGCTTTTCAAGTTGAAATCAAAGGTGCGATAAGTAGCAGCATCTTGGATCGCAGTAGCTACCATGCACCGTCATGATCCAAAGACTACGGAATAATCCAATCCAGAGCGCTTGCCGCTGCTTTATGTCTGGACTAGTCCGATCGCCAGAAGTTGGGACGACGTGTCCCCTGGTCTTGAATTGTAAGACATCGTGTCCACTTCAAGGAGATGACAGTATGTCCAATCGTGTCCAACGGATAGAGGATCGTTAGATCGGTGAGGTCTAGTGTGTGCGCTGTTTGTCCTGGGTGTGTCATTGTTGGTGTTAGGACATGCGACGTCAGGTTACCTGCGATGCGGAGTCTAGTAGATGAGCTTCAAAGTACTCCGTGAGGAGGTTATTATGAAGACTGTCTCAGTTGATTCCATGTTCCCTGAAATCCCCCCATAACCAAACAATTCGTGAGCTTCGTATTCTTTCTCACTAAGTTCAGGAGGTAAGATCCAGATATTTATGATTGTCTGTAGATTAATCCGACTAACAATGATTGTAAGCCTTCGTAAAATCAACACCGGAGTACTTCTCTAGTGCCATTGTTTTCGCATTCAAGTTTGGAGTAAGATTTTGAGTAGAAAATATTTCACTTCCAGACCTCCGACGGGAGAGAACAGATTGAAAGAGCTGGTACCTTGAACTTGAGCCTCTGAGTACGACATCTCTGACGACAGCCATTTCTCTTTGAACGCAATTAGATCCGGTCGCTGCTCTACAGAAATACCTAAACCAACTCTAGCATGTTCCTGAGACTGCGCAGATTCGCAAACATTACAAGTAGTCCAGCATTTACGCCTGTGGTCTGAGCAGAATAAGAATTGGCGTCCATCGAGCTGTTGGATTTTTCTGCACGACGCGACAATCCACACTATGGTGGTCAGTTTCGCCATCCTGTTGGACGAGTTCACAGGGCACCAACAGCTTGTCTGAATTTGACTAGGTCTTCTGGAAAGAGGTTTCCCGGAATGTAGAAGGATTTCCCACTTGGCGTGAAGCCTAACTCTGGATGCGACTGCAGTCTTCCTCATCTTGACGGAAGATTTTCAGTGGACGCAAATAAGACGGGTCATCTGCTTTTCAACAAGGCAAAAAGCAAGGAGGATATTATTCTACTGCTTGCCTCATCAAACAGCTTTGATATAATTCTGCTGCAAATGGCTGGGTCAAAGGGAATCCTTCCAGCAGCGGTGAATTGTTTCATTCAGGGACGTTAGCGATGATCAGGCGGCAGTAGCGGGGTGGAGCGCTGTTTCTACCCGGAAAAGATAGACTGTTTCCAACTGAGTTTCAAAGCTGCCGTTCCAATTGCGTTACTCTGCAAAGTAGGAAATTCAGATGAGTGTTTCCGGTGTTAGGTCACAACTTGGGATTTGGGGCGAGCATCCGTAGGGGGCTTGATTGCAGCTGTGCAGAAGCTGCATGCCGTTAAACCTGTCGCGGTCACCACGCCAGAATTAATATTGGGCTAGTTTTCCGGTCTACCATTCATCTCTCTGGGAGGTATTGATTCTGCTGACGCATGGTTCGGAGTGTGGCATCTATCTTTCTGGATGTGGCAGATCTAAATGAATATAGGGATAAAGATGTGGAGTGTTGCTTACATTCGTATTGCACAAGGCCAAGGCGGCAACGCCTCATATATTGAGAAGATGAGGGTAGAGAGTAGGTGTTTGTCATGCAATAATACTAGACACCAATCACAATGAGAGTTCATCACCTGAGAGACAGTGACTTGAAGACATTTGTCATAGACGTTAGAGCAGGTTGGGTGCAACCATCCTTCGCACAGAGTGCACTAAACAGATTTTGAACAGGACGCAATACTTTTGCCACAAACTACGTACGCGGCTGACATAGCGGCATGATGTTTTGATACAAGGACTTCGAAAAATCAGAATCCAATAATTCGACACGCTGCACTTGTAACATGTAACAGGCGCAAATCAAAATGTTTGCCTAACCTGGTTAATTTGATGCAAACGCTTCCTCACCGGCAGAGTGCTATTGCTTAATTGCGCACAGTGTAGCATCACAAGCTAAACGATCAGTTAGAATAGCATGTGAACTACCTGAGCTACCAACACTTCTTCTATGTAGACGAACGGTGTAAACAAAGAAATGGTCAAATTTCATTGCTAAACATTCCTAGAGCATGGTTTAGTTGACTCAAATTACGCTACTTTGAAGCTACCGATATTTAACTATGGCAGTGGGTGGATAGTACAAGCAGAAAAGCACCTGAATTTATCCTCATGAAAAGCGAATGACTGCCGTCTGGTCGACATTCTTCAACAATTGATTCCATAAATTCCTGTGGGCTCCTAGATATTTAGTGTCTAATCTGCTTGTATACCATTGCTTATGGCATTTTCGATAATGCAACCTAACTGTAAGATGGTCAAGCTGCTTAGGCATGCGATATTATGGGTTTCACTGAGACATGTGGATTCTCTGGAATGACGGACGCTGAAGTTACACTACCGAGCATGCCACTGATCCGAAACGACCAACTCAAAATACCAGGAGGGGTAGTTCTGTATTGCCGAAGCGATTTACATTGCTAGACCATGGAGGATACAGACTTACATTTTCCCGATTCTGTTTGTTGTTGCCGCCAGTTAAGATTCAGCTACACTGCATAAGATCTTTACCGCACCGTCCCTCAAAATTTACAACACATGGACTCCCATATCGCGACCGTTTAAGATAACCCCAAGACAAAAATGCGATTAAAATAAACTCATGGGTGGTTTCAAATACTGTGTTTCTGAATCGCTGCTACTTTTGTAGAACCATTCAAAACCCTTCTAAATTCATTCATATCCATCTTTTTGCCTTACAATCACTTAATTTCGACCATTCGGTTCAGAATAGGTTACAGGCCATCTGTGCTTAATCTTGTGTTTAGCAAGAAATCCTGTACATTAAAACATTTCACTTTTACTAATAAGCGATGTCAAACTTGGGTCTACTTCAATGGGATTGAACTGAAAACCAATCATGAACCCATATCTTGGTTGCATCGTTCAGATAATGTCACTCTGAAAGGTTGCGAAGTTTAATGCAATAAGTGACTGCGAGGTAGGCAGTATGATTCCAAAAAATCCCTCGGTGCAATTAGCATGACGAACGCAACGTAATCTGCTGCAGTTGGTACCTGGATTTTATTGAAATTGCTTGAGTGGTTTTGGGGAATTGGTGGGTGAACAGCCAACAAGAGAGACGGCAGTTTTCTTGACTCCTTTGATTGCATGAAACTTTATGCAACAATCAAGCGTTTGAAGTTGTTTCGATAAAAAGGAAGTTCTTTCCGGCAACTGCTGTACATGAACTAGGGTTATTTCTCCCTTGGTTGCACATATAAGCGGTACTCTGGAAGCCTGGACGATGTAGTGGATTTGGTCACCTTACCGGAGTTAGACCTACGAATATTAAGGGGTGAAATGCCCCATCAAGTTCGGGACCTGAAATACATACCGTAACTACAGACCTCATTTTCAAGAGTATGGTATGCGTCCTCAGTTGTAGGGTTGTGTGCAATCGTGCCTCAGGAAATAAGCATGCTCATTGTGCAGAGGCATACGTTTATTCGATACTAAGTGACAAAGGACAGAGACGTGAAAGCTAACTGCCCTGGATTAAGATGTTTCTCATTGGACTAGTTAGTGCAGAAATGTAAGATGTACATGCATTTTGCTTATTGTCCCAGAGACGGTGTTGTTTTAAGTAAAGAGCTACTCATGATGATTAGCTGAATACTTCAACGATCTCCAAAGACACGGACATGAATTGCGATTTCTCTCACTCCGTCGAGCTTCGCTTTAAAGCTCTCGGCTGAGTGGCTCGAATACCCCAGGTACCTCGGTGGGTCAAATGTTGTACATCGCGTGCCCATCGCAGCCCGAGATTGTCAAAAGGTCTCTGGTTAAACCTAGTACGCTTATACTTGATGTGAATGATATCGCGGATTCCTATGGCTCTTATTTTAGGTTTCATGGGACATCATGGATTTAATGTTGCGCATCTCTATTGATATATTGATGAAATATTTTGAATTTTAGATGTGTTTTGCTTTTGCTTAATCTGTACAACAAGAGTCTAATCGCATCAAACATTTAAGGTCATATCGCTTGAGTCGCTACACGCACTTCAATATTCTTAGCCTGGCCTGATGCCTCAGATAATAATAAGCAGTGCAATCACTTCACATTGAAATACTAATAGTTCCGAGGAGGAATTGCTCCTCCTGGAAGCGTATTTCATGTGACCGTGGTTGCAGTGTTTTGCAAGTAAGTGGATTACGCTGATGTTCCGAAGAAAATGACCGCCATCTACGGTTCCTTGTCTGGATAGAAGGCTTTCGTAAGTAACTATAAACACTGGAGGCTCAAATTTTTGGATGCTTGCAGTTGTCTGATGTCTCTTTCGGTATATTAACCCTCAAGAACCTAGTAAAACCAGGCATGTTTTATTTACTGATGTGGTACGTACATCACTATAGTTGGTTTACATTTCGCCTTAGATATGTGATTTAATGTAAAGATCATACTTACTAACATTTGTTTAAATCCGACCTTGCATGCTCCAGTGTTGCTTTACCTTTCCGAAGAAAAAGCCTTTACTGGCCACTGATTTAATCCAGGATGCCGATTGCACTTTCCCCCATTCATCATTTTCATTCCCCATTTGAAGATGTAGGGATTCACCTGCATACAGAATATCTTTGTCAGTGCTTCTACAACGGACATTTGGTTCGGTATCCATGAATGTGTTGTTAATGGATACTGGGTAAAATATGTGAGCCATGTATTACTATGCGCCCTCCACCACTGATAAGGTGAGGGTTTCCTTGAATGTGACCCTATACCTCTATTTCTGTCTATTTACTTATGTTTCGAACGGGTGGGATTAAACTTGCTAAAAGAGGACAAGGATTTCATAGTTCCATAGCCATTTCGCAGGCCTCCTTCACTAATGTCTCCAGATTTTTGAGCATACTGTAGATCTGCAGCTGTGTTTACGCAGTGGCAATAGCTGTTTCTCTGTTCATAGGATATAAGTCAGGTTATTTTATATGGGTCCGTTATATAGAAAAAATATACGTGGGAGTTTTGTCGCTGGCACAGTGTGAATGCAGCAACATGCTCTCATAAATACTGACCATAGATGAAGCTTCTACCTCACAGGTACTTTTAAATCGTTGGCCTAACATTGCTAGCGCCTGACTGATTATTCCACCTGTCTGCCTTTGCAACGTTAGTGCATGCGATTTATAGCAAGCAATTCCATCCATATTGGTCTGAAAGTCATTCACGTAACTCTCAAGTACACATTGCTGTAAGTTCTCAGGGATGAAAGCCCTGTTCTGAAAAATGGGCGCTCGAGCACCATTGTGAGTGGATATCTTCTATCATGATGACAGCGTGGCTCAAAAACACGAAGATGGTTGATTGTACCGTGAAAATGCACGAAGCATTCTAGCTTGTACGATTCCTGTGGTAACTACTATGTGGTATGACGTGCTACTAAAGAGCTAGACTTCATTTTCCGCCTTGACATTTGCCAGGATCCTATCCACTTGTTGTTGATGGACAGATACAGGGAGGACTCTTTGTAACGTTTGTAAGTTTCATAGCAGTGGGGGATAATACGCGCTATATCGTAGTCAGCTTGCAAATCATGACTGTCCAAAGCTATCCCCCACGGCCCAGTGGCAAAAGCTGCTGACTGGCGGTGCGATCCACTGGTGGTCATGGGTTCGAATCCTGATTGATTCGATGGACGCGCACAACTGATGATGCCCAACAGGCTGAAATTGATGACTAGTGCTTTTCCGGGCATGAGGACGACCAACTGCTTTGGAACTAACTGCGACGAACCCTCAATTAATTATAAAGAGATGTGTCAGACTGTATGTAATTTGTACCACAATATCGCATGCTGGCAGCGAAACACAACATCAAGAATAAAATGTGTGACTGGTAGGTGTTGAAGTCGGTTGGCTGCATCAGTGTAGGTGTCCTCCGTCAAGTAAAATTAAAGGTGACAGAGGCCTTCCAGAAGGATCGGTGGACGACCGGTTAACATATTGGCCATTCTACACAACGTTTTGCTGTTGAATCAAAAGATTCCTCGTACCTGAAGAAGCTACAGTCAAAAGCGAAACGTGTAGTATAACAAATATATTAACCGGTCCTTTATCTAGATTTGTGAAAGAGTGCCTTCCGGATCGTTTCCAAAATTTTCCAAGATATCGAGTAGTGATAGCGGCATTTTATTCATGCAAACTTGGGCTATGTTAATCTCATGTCTCATGGAATTTACTCCCTACAGCAATTATGACCACTTCCTCCTTATAGGTTTAGCTATATTTTGTTCCCATATCATCTGGTGTCTTACTGGCGTGAGTGACAAATTTGCTTATCCATATGCTTACATTGCTACCATGAATGAATGCTTCCACTTCGAGAAATTATGTCTTAAGTGGAGTCAAATTTGATCAGCTTTGATTTGAGGTCATTAATAACTGCAGTTGTTTGAATCTGTTTTGGGACTATTGCGATCAGATGAAGATGTTGTTTACGCTCGGTTACTGTTACTTAGGTCCAGAAACGGGATTAGATAAAAACAAACAGTACATCGAAAGAATGTAGCAGAGCAAAAGTAGGGCATCGATTGTACGTCTGTTATTTTTGCGTTATACAGTATTTATCCTCTAAGGATCGGTTAGGAGTATACAATCCAAATGAAGAAATCAAGAACGTAAATATTTACTTTGGAAAAGGTATTCAATGTAGTATATCTTAACTGTGCATACAAACAATACGGAGAAGTTCATTCAGTTGATTAACTGCTTATTAAATACTTCTGTCTAGTATAATGATTCTATCCAGCAGCGAATCCAAGAATCCCATCGACGGTTGGAAAAAACTGGCGCATTTCTACACCAGAGTGTAAGTTGTTACACTGAAACAGCACTCGATATATTTTAATTGTCAGTAGCGCCCTATGGTTTTCAGTCCCCTGGCGATTGACAAAACATAGATAACTGTTGAATAATCGCTTACTACCATTAAATTGGGTGAAGCATACCTTCAGTAACCGTCGCAAGCTTTAATGGTCGTCAGGTGCAACATGAAAACCAGCCGACTATTCGTTGCAGACACGTATCTTCCCATTAACCATTAATATTACGATAATGCGAGTAGTAATAATCATGTGCTAGCCAGTGTTAATACATCAGCTTATTCCGATCTAAATGTTTACTGATCATATATCGGTAGGACTGAAAACTAGCTTGTAATTTGATATCGATTAGAGATTCGTTATCTGCACACATGCATCCCTCCGATTTCATTTTTGTTCAAAGGCCCACAGCACCCGAAGCGTCGATTAAAAGGTTTGCCTCAGTGACGGCATGTTGTATTCTGCTGACATCAATGAAGGGCCGGAAGTCATTATGATAAGATTGTAGACCCATGCCTCTAACTTTTCAATCCAGTTGAGCAGGAAAGTAAAGGTTATACTTTTCCCGACACGCACCATGCTTCAATATCTCTACCACTTCAGATGCGTTGTGCTTCGCCTTGTCAAATACACGGTTATGGGCCTTTAGTTGTGGTTGCATGTGCTGCTGAAAACAATGGTCACAAACTGCAGCTCCAAATGTATTCGGTTAATACCTACGGTCTCGAAATGTTAGTGGGGGTTGAACTCTCTATGAAATCGGCCACTACAGATAAATATAATTCAGATATTATGATATATTTTGCCGAGAGGCGCTTTTTGAAAATGCTTAAGTAAGTATCTCTGTTTATCGCGCTTTGAACCTATTTGATATTTAATGAACAATATGTAGTAAAATGACCCTCAATATCCAGCTAATAGGCGGTCGCTAGTCTGAACAAGGATGCCTGGCTACATAATATTTGGCATGTGGTAACAAATAGGTAGCTCATGTTATTTGTAAGGATGCTTTACAAATTTGTATTGTAAGATATCAGTCAGTGATCGCTTGCATTCTGATGCGCGGAATTTCAGTATAGTTTCAGAGGCGAAATCCCGCATGGCGAAGAAACGTATGCTAATATAAAATATCGTTAAACAGTAGGTATGAGAAAAAACAGCTAATTCACGAAATAGTCAACATTTATGACGTCAATAATCAGAATTTACAATAAATGTGAGCGTTGCGTAACCGCTTACGACCTGCTTGATGAGGCCCAAACACAAGTATGAATGTTGTATTGTGAACTTGGCTATCAAATACGGCTAATGAACTGTGATGATACTTCTTCACCTTCACGCTATTTTTAACCGTTGAATTAGTGTAGGGTCATGAGGCTGGCGTGTTTATATATGCTCCCTTGGTGGGTCGGCGGTTGCAGTTTCTTGATGATCGAAATCCACCCGGAACAGATTCTTCCAACTGTTGTAATACTCGCCACAGCACTTCAGAATCAGCACCATAATTTGATACGTCAAACGGAGTTCGAAGGAAGTTAAGCAGAACTGACTTGTGTGTCTCATGAAGCTTTTCTTGAAAACAAGACTGCGCCGGTCCGGCAATGTTGCAACATGATTCTTGGGTGTCTCCAGCAGTTGTTATGATTACAACGGCAAAAAGTAGGTGGCAATCACACTTTTACTTATTGCAGGTGGCGTGATATTTAAATTACCAAGTGATCTCTCTTGTGAATAACTCTTTCCCTGCGAATTCACAATCAGGGTCAAAAGCAAACTTCAATAACTTAGGTGATAATGTGGGTTAAGTAACAACTACTGAAATATTACCAGTAGTCCAAGAATAAATGCAAATGTCCTTGTTAATGGCTGTGGCTATTTTATACTTCAGAAGCAAATACTCGTACGCAAATCCTAGGGAGGTAACCCACTTCCTCCGGAAAATCGCTAAGTGGCAGATTGCTAATATTATTAACAATAATCTTAATAAAATACATTAAAAATTCCGCGTATACAACCACCCATAAATTGTCATCCAAAACCGTAATGAACAACTAGACAATGCTTCTTTCAGAGGTAAAGAGGAAATGCTTAACATTCTTCAGTTAGTTTCAGAGAAAAATTAGATGTATCGAAAAATACACGTAGCATTGTACTTACCGCACATTTCACGTGTATACATATTTTCGTTGCCTTTCTCCACTTCGCAGTAACATGGATTAAATCATGGGACGCAGTTAATGTAGTGTTTCATCAATTAGTGGCCTGAGATAATTTATGTTGGGACGGCGATAGAGCCTGCAAAAGAACGTTAAATGACTGGAATACGTAATGTAGAAAACGGTCCGATGGCATTCTAAATGGCTATAAGGTGTGACCAAGTTCATATCATAACCTATCAGTGATGTGTTGTTAATGATTTTCTTCGGGTATTGACGTGGGTGCTTAGGATAACTGAGGATCAGATACACCAATAAGTGATCAAACCCCAGACTACCATATTGTATACCAGAGACTTATAGAGATTTCTGTCGAAGCTGCTTAATTATTAGAATCAAACGCTTGATCTTGTTTGTCGTCTTCTGTTGTGGTTCTCAAGAGCAGCGTGGTCACGTTTATGACAAGAGAGGCAACGGCGCGTCGGATTCCTTCTAGCTGGTACGGGATGACAAATTGTTCTTGTACGTGAGAGACTTTAACGGAATCAATTAGTATTTCTGCATAAATAAATCCCGACTTTTGCAAGCAAATCAAGCAGATGATTGGAGTCGCATTTCGTGGGCACAGTGCGAATGCCACTTGAAAACAATGGAAAATATTCCATACTCCTTCATATGTGGAACAACCATCTCGTCGAAAAACACTGGGAAAATTTGTGATAACGGTTCGGCAATGCTCAAGGCAACTACATTTACTGACTTGTTGCTGAGGTTATCTGCACCACGTGAACTGTGGTCCCGTACTAAAAACGGTCGCATCAGCACATCTGCCAGCTATGGCGATGTGATCAAATCCTGGTGGTGATAGGATGTGTGTAAACAATGAGATCGGAGCGAGCTCTGGAAAGTCTGTCACATTGAAGTGAACGGAGGTCACTGCGATCACTGGGACCGTAGTCAAAGCAGATGTATATTGGGTGCTGCCTTACCGAAAACGCTGCACAAACTCGACGCCGACTACTAAGCGTAGTCCAAAATTGACCTCCAATTATTCATTTACCGTTGTGGCAAACGTTGCCCGCCGTGAACAGGTAGCCAAAGGGGTAGTGGTTTTGGCTACTATTTCAGTGGTTGCGAGTTCCAGGCCTGATATCTCCATCTTTTGGGATGAAATAACTTCAAAAGCAGTCGTGGTTGTGCAGTGTTTTCGAGCAGGCAGCACCCAATTTCCATTTACTTTGAATACCGTCCCAGTGATCGCAGTGACCAAGGTTCAGTTCTAAGTGAGCCGCGGTCCAATTTGAGGGTGTGCGTCGCAATCCAATCACACAACGTGTAGTCCAAAATTCACACTCCGTTTAGTCATTTACCATTGTGCCAAACGTTTCTTGTCTTGACCCCGTAGCCAAAGGTTGGAACTTTCGACTGCTATTTAGAAGGTCGCGGGTTTGAGGCATAATATCTCCACCTGATGAAATGAAATGACATCGAAACACGTCGTAGTTGTGCAGTGTTTTCGGGCGGGCAGCAACCATTTTCCATCTGCTTTGACTAGGGTCCCAGTGATCACAGTGACTAAGGTTCACCTCAATGTGAGCCGCGGTCAGCTTTGAGGTTGCGCGTCGCAATCCAATCCCACAACGTATAGTCCAAAACTGACCCTCAGATTAGTCATTCACAGTTGTACCAAGCGTTGACCGCCGTGAGGCGGTAGCCATAGGGTACAGATTTCGTCTACGTGTAGTCCAAAACTGACCCTCTTAACACCCATGAGCTTGTTTTAATCGAATTTTTGTCTTGGGGTTATCTTAGGCAGTCGCGATATGGGAGTCCATTTGTTGTAAATTTTGAGGGACGGTGCGGTAAAGATCTCATGCAGTGTAGCTGAATTTTAACTGGCGGCAACAACAAACAGCATCCGGAAAATGTAAGTCTGTATCCTCCATGGTCTAGCAATGTAAATCGATTCGGCAATACAGGACGACCCCTCCTGGTATTTTGAGTTGGTCGTTCGGATCAGTGGCATGTTCGGTAGTGTAACTTCAGCGTCCGTCAGTCCAGAAAATCCACAGGTCCCAGTGAAACCCATAATATCCCATGCCTTAGCAGCTTGACGATCTTACAGTTAGGTTGCATTATCGAAAATGCCATAAGCAATGGTATACAAGCAGATTAGACACTAAATATCTCGGAGCCCACAGGATTTTATGGAATCAATTGTTGAAGAATGTCGACCAGACGGCAGTCATTCGCTTTTCATGATGATAAATTCAGGTGCTTTTCTGCTTGTATTATCCACCCACTGCCATACTTAAATATCGGTTGCTTAAAACTAACGTAAATTGAGTCAACTTAAACCTACTGTTGGAATGTTTTGCAATGAAAGTTGACCAGTTCTATGTTTACACCGTTCGTCTACCTAGAAGAATTGTTGGTACCTCAGGTAGTTCACATGCTATTCTAACTGATCGTTTAGCTTGTGATGCTACACCATGCACAAATAAGCAATAGCACTCTGCCGGTGAGGAGGCGTTTGCACCAAACTAACCAGGCTAGGCAAGCAGTTTGATTTGCGCCTGTTACATGTTACAATTGCAACATGTCGAAATGTTGGTTCCTGATTTTTCGAAGTCTTTGTATCAAAACATCATACCGCTATGTCAGCCGCGTACGTAGTTTGTGGCAAAAGTATTGCGTCCTGCTCAAATTCTGTTGAGTGCACTCTGTGCGAAAGATGGTTGCACCCAACCTGCTGTAACGTCGATGACAAATGTCTTCAAGTCACTGTCTCTCAGGTGATGAACTCTCATTGTGTTTCGTGTCTAGTATTATTACATAACAAGCACTTACTCTCTACCCTCATCTTCTTAATATTTTTATTGCAGGCTCTTTTGGGTTTGTCAACTTTCGAATTTCCTTCTTTGCGACGATGACATCAATATATGAGTGGCGATTGTTTGTCAGGAGGAGCACAATGTGCTGTTAATTGACTTAGACGGTGCCTTTTAAAGGTGAAAATGAAATCTGCTTCCTTTTAACACGGACAATTTCAAGGCTGTAAATGTAATCCACAATTCCACTTAGACACAAGCTTGGAGACGACATGCTGTAACCCGCCTCACAGAAGTGCGATCTATGATAGTTACGCAAAAAGACCTCTGCTGTTCGGCTCAGTCTTTATATGTGTCCAAAACCGCTAACCAACACGTTGGTCTCGTGTGGAGTGCGTTCGGAAAGTTCGACCCCTCCATCTTCCCCCAAATTCTCAATGCGCATCTGAGGCTCCATGTGGAGTACGCGATTCAGGCCTGGCAACTCTGGTTAAAACGCGATCCGATTTAACTGGATACTGCAAAGTCAAGAGCAACCAACAATGTTAAGGGAATGCTCCACCTGCCGTACCATCTGCCAAGGAAAACTTCAGGATTCTATAACGGACGTTATCGCAGACTACGGGGCGACCACATTCTGGCGTTTCAGGTCTTGAAATACCCAGTCACGCTTGCCGCCACCACTTGAAGCTAAGTCGCAACTCAAACTGGAGCGTCACCAGCTGAGAAGGACTGCGCAATACAGTCGTCTGGAATGCCACTTCGAATTTGTCACTTCTGGAATGCCCTTTCTGCTTTTGTTATTTTTGCGGCTGCGCTACATATTTTAAAAAAGCGACCCACCTATGCATTAGAACACCTGGCTTACCTGATTTACACCCTGTTCCTTTAATGACCACAGGACACAGACAAACTTGCGTTCTCCAGCTCTCACGAAATCGGTGTAACCGGATTTAACTGCATGTAGAAACTGAAGTACATGTGTGCTATCAAACAAAACTTTACTCATGGTCATTTTAAGCTTACGAATACCTCAGTGAGTCCACCGATATGAAACTTTCTTGACAAGCTTCTTATACTTTGAAATTTCTCTATAATCCTCCTGTGGGAGCTGCTCATCTTCAGCATTTATTTCTATGAAATCAATGTTCCCTTGAGTTAGGAGCGCACTTTTAACGCTATTCTAATTGCCTGTTTTAGACTTCTTCGAGTGAGAGTAAATTTCAAAATGTTACACGAAATTTACCGCCCGTATACTTTGCCGCTAATTAAAGGTTTATTCGTTTGGAATAATGTGCAAGCTTAAACTTCACTTTGCAGAGCTGAAATCTGAGTCGAATGTTTATATTCAAGGCTTTTTAAATGGTACACTTGTGAGGAAATATCGGAAAAGTTGCGAGTATAAAACGACGGAACAATGATTCCTGGCGCGTAACGTGTATAATTTAAACCGATCGTTGTTTGGTGCAAGAAGAAATAGAAATGCGGAAACCTTTATATGAACCAAATACATTTCGCAACATTGAGGCGACAGGAACTTGGCACATAGAAGGAGTGCTTTGGGAGTGAGTTTCATGCAAAACGGATTAACAATTAATGGTGGCTAATACTATGAGCAAATAACACGCAGATTGCTCACCCGTCCGTATGGATTTACGTGCTTCTCCGTGCGTTAAAATTACAAAGTGACTAGTTGGCATGAGTATGTCTAGAATATCCATTCATCTAACAATGTGTAGGGAACTCAATTCGATGTCCAATCGAATTTTTGAAAACATCAATTTAGAGGCGCAGACAACTGATTTCGAACAAGCATTTCCGGTTTGGTGGACCCAGAGGGAGAAATAAGTTAGTCTAGAATTTAGACGATTGCATTGTTGACTCAATTTCAGACTATTGCTTAGGAGCTTGGTGTCTGGGTTGACTATCAAATGTTGACGGCATAGGTAACTAGGCTCACTCAGTATTTTCCAAACTAATATAAACTCTCCACGAATGCATTGGTAGCGTTTACTGAAAACTCCTAGGGACTGGCCGTTGCTCGTACGGAAGGTCACGCGAACACTTGACAACTTTCGTTGCTTGAAGTAGACGAGTTCAGAACGCAGCAAGATCCTTGTTTCTTTGAGCTTGTCAAGCCTGCATTACGTATTAGAAGTGATGCTTCACCTAAGTGTTGAGTATCAGAGAGAAGATGTATGGTCCAAACTATCAAATGCCCTAGCATGAATCCAACATGCTGCTTAAATCCTTGTGCTGCGAACTCTGACTCTCTGGGACAACCGAGGTTGTCTTTTACCAGCACACCGTTCCTGTGAACATGTTTACAGATCGTGCGTCCCAAGCTTCTTGATATAGGTGGGTCGTTGGCGGATGTGGAAAACAGCAGCCTTTTGTTCACCAATGAATGGACGGTGCGTTCTCTCACGAATACACGAGCAGCAATCAGTTAGTTCTCCATTCCCTAGGTTGTCCACAAAAATTTAACATTCTCCCCATATAGTAAAATTAGAGATGTTATCTCACGCTAGATGGTTGTTAAAACCTATATATATATGTATATATCCAACGCCTTTCAGAACGTGTGGCAAAACGTATGTCAGAACCTTGTGCTCGCAAAGGAAAAACTAATGTTCGATAACTAACTTAAGTCACTGCTTGGCCGCAGTGAGCAGGCGAAACTGCTCTCCCATTGCATTTGTTATATAACACGTCAACGGAAACACAGTACAGTCCCGGCCTTCGCCCATTACGAATTCCCGGAAGACCTCGTTCAAGCAATCATCTGGTATTTCCTAACCGGGAACCGTATCGATGTCGCGCGGCAAACGGCACGCAATTTACCTAGCTATTAGCAAAGTTGTTGAAAATATAATCCTTAGATCAAGGCGAAGGAAATCCACTCTGAGGAGCCGGTCACGAAAATACATTGCTTTAAGAGATTACTGCCAGGCCATTTATAAGACATGTCCGAGCGTTCACGCTCGGGTTCCCTACCTAACGACTAAACGATTGAGTCATATTGGCCCAGAAGGCAAAACTGTAGTGGCAAGAGTATTTTAACAAACAGTGTAAGTGTAAAAGAAGTTAAGGATAAATTAATAACAATATCGAAATCGTGTGCTGATATACCAACAGGCTTTGCATTTGGCAGCGCTGAGTACTGATTCTTTGTGCTACAACTGGTCTCAAATAAACTGCATATGGTGTGGCCAACGTGTTTCAGCAGCAGTTCTGTCGTACTTTCTAGATTGCATTACAATGTTTTAGCAGTAACGACGCAGCAGTGATACACAATTATTATTAGCGCAATCACAAGCTATACCGCCACTCAGGCATCTGTACATTAATGAGTCACGTTTCATTTCCACAGCGCACCTTCTCTCCTGGCTTTCGCTCGCAACATGTCCGTGACTTTGAGGATCTCGTGGTAGACTATTTTCTGCTAATTTTACCTCCATATTTCCACTTCTACACATCCCGTTTTTCTCGGCCCGGAGTCGTTCGATAGCTAGTGATTTGTTTGACGATGGATGTAGCATTCTGCCTAGGGTCGGTCCTGAATGTTGCGATAACAGAGATTTTATCTGTTTGATTGCGCTCGCGATGAATATCCTCTCTTTTGCTTGGCTCAAACTCACTACTGGATGCCGCTCGTGACCCGTTCTCGTCTTATTCCTTCAGGCCAGCGTGGCTCCGTCTGCCGTCCCTTCTTGCGGCCGTTCCTATTGCCGTTTGCCCACATTTTCGTGGTCTTTCGTCCTCCAGGAAACAACTTCTTTTCGCCTCTCTGCATCCGGTGCTATTCGAAGTTGCTTTCCTTTCGCGAGCAACGGTCGTAGCAGGCGGCATTTCTCCAGCGTTGCGGCCCCCCGTTAACATGTTTGAAGTTTCTCTCTTTCCGAGTAAGTGTTCCGTACGGGCTTATCCTGCGTTTTTTGAACTTCCGTGCTCCTGGTTCACCATGTTCCGGGCGTTTGTGATTTGGTATCGAGATGTTCTCTTACACTGAATGGTCTCCACCTGTGGGTTGCATTCCTGGCATTCTTGTCCCGCTTATTTCGTGATTGTCGAGACCTGGTTCTTCTTTTGGCAGTTGTTTCCAAACTTTTGCGATGTGATGCAGGATCGCTCCACTCTTGTGCGTGAACTATGTATTTATCCAGCGGAATCATTGGTCGTCTGTCAAACTGTAATCCGAATGGCACAAGTTTGTTATAGAGTGCTCGCTGTCTTTATACGCGAGAAGAACCGCCGGCTACGCTTCCTCCACGTTACTTTTGTGAAGTAAGTCCAAATCTTCACTGTCGAATTAAGTCATTCTGTCAGCCAGTTGGTTTGCGGATGGAACGGTGATGTGCGTCGACGCTGGATGTTCCAATTTTTCAACACTGCCTAAAATGACTATGACTCAAAACAGGGTCTTTTGTAGGTAATAACACATTGTGGTAATGAATACCTTGCGAGCGCAATGAAATCAGTTGCCTGTGCTACTCTCTCACTAGTTTTATCCCTGATCGGTACGGCTTCTACCCATCCAGTGACGTGGTCAATCAGCACCAGGATGTACAAGTTTCCTAAGCGACTGGTCGGAAAGGGCCAAGAGACGTTCAGTCTAAAAAACTGGGAAGGTTGCTTGACTTCCATCGACCGCCTTAGTGCATCCGCCTGCCGGATACTTTGTCTGCTTTGGCATTCATAAATGTTTACTGCTAGTGGTTTAGTCGTGATTGGTCAAAGCACCTCTTCTTCAGCAGGTAAAGACTCTGTCGAATATCACATGTGCATCACCCTGAGTACTTCGGATCACCAGCCCTGTAGATTCTGGTGGACAATAGGCACTTTAGTTTCCTTTGTTTTCACCAACTGGGAGCAGTAGTTGACATCAAGTTTGTCCCGGATACTGAGGGGTTTCTCTACCTATACTGATGTTGCCTGTGGTTTGGTTCTGGCTTGTAAATGAGCACACAGTAACGTAACCAAGTCATCCGTACGTCGATATTCCAGTATCACTCAATTCTCAGCGGTAACACCGCACATCGTATAGCATTACCTGGCATGAGTTCGCCCAGTTATGGGTGCGACACCATGTCGGGTATTATGTTCTTTGTTCTATCGACGTGCTCGATTGTAAGGTTGGATTGTTGCATCCTGTACGTCTACCGTGCAAGCCGTTCCTGCCCATCTCTTAAGTAAACAAGATAGCGACACATGAGCAGCAACGACATGAAATGCTGTCGTTAGGATGTTTGTTCTCCATTTTTCCAAGGTCCATACGACAACGAGGCGTTCTTTCTCTTTCGTGAAACACTGTTGCTCTACGCTCGTCAAAAATCTGCTGGCATAATCGATCACACTGGTTGGTTGGGACAGCACAGCCCCGATTGCAGCGTTGTTTGCATTGGCCACCACGGTGAAAATTTCACCAGGCTTGGGTAGCCGAAAATATACTGCTCCCTCTGCAACACATTCCTTTATGTTGTGAAAGTACTGATCCGTTCGGCTATCTAAGCGAACGACTCCTATATATGCTGACGCTTTCATAATGGTCGGATCTTCTCTGCAAAATGAGCCACGACTTTCGAATCGTACATCGTCATTCCGAGGAAAGACCGGAGGTGAAGATAGGAATTCGGGGCTGCAACATTCTTGATTGCTTCGCTTTGCTCTGGAAGCCGCTGAACTTGACCATTCCCCAATATGTGGCCTAAACACGTGATGGACTTCTAAGTAGTCTGTGACTTTTCGCGACCAAGCCTCAGGCTGGCTTCATCTAGTCGTTGTAATACGACTGCGAGTCGGGCACCATCTTCATGTTCCGTCTCCGAAAAGATAATGATGTTATCTCCATGGATGAACACATATTATATATACTACTTAAACAACAGCAGTGGAGGCCTGAATGTCGCCTTATCGTTGCAAAACGCAAATTCATTCACAAGAATTTATACTGTTGGCCGTTCACATTGAAAGCTTATTTATGACGGTCTTTTTCTTCGATGGGAAGTTGCCAATTTCTCGAATAGAAAGCTAACAAGAAAATCAGCTTAGCATTGTGAAGCATAGAAAGAATTTCCTCTGTTGAAGGCATCGTAATTGCTTAATCCACTTCACTCTGTTTAGCTATCTGAAATAAATGCAGAATCTGTAGGAGTTATCGGTATTTTCTTTAGCAATTCTGGTGATGAATATGGACTCTGTGTACCTGATGATCGCTTTTGGCTCCATCTTATTCACCCGCGTCTCTGTCTCGTCATAATGTTCTGTAGGATCCGCCTTAAAATGAGCTTGCACTGCCCATCGGGAATTAGGGTTATCTGGCGTTCTACCCACTTGCCGAATCCGTAATCACCCTTCACGTTCTTGTGCAGCGAGTTCCGCATTGTGTGGTTCGGGCACTCAAGAAGAACCATCATGGCATCTACCTGATCGCATTTCCCTGTGCTCACCTCGATCGTTTCGTTACCCACTATCACAACATACTCAAATCAATCGTGGCACGGAGCTGCTTGAGCATATCGTCACCGATGACTGTTTCTGTTGCTCCAACGAAGAAAACATGGAATGCATTATGACCGTTTTCCCCATTCTCACTCGCAATTGCTGTGCTCTTGTCACCTTTGTGGTCTTTCTGTCCTCCGAGCAATCACTATATTCTGCTTCCCTAAAATCTCACCTGCATTTGGCATTGCAAGCACCGCGCGCAAAGTAAAACTACACTTACTTCCCTGCAGTTAATATGGTGAATAGACATTCGCTCTTGCGCGCGCACAGCTCTTTTGATGTGGACATCATACGACTGAAGACATTAAAGATAGCCGCTGTGAAAATAGCTACTCTTTTTCCAAACGATGCATAATGAAATGCAGGTTTCCACAGTATGAACACATGGAATCACAAGTTTTACTCACAGAAGGCATAATGTGCAAAGCCGTAAAACTGTCGATCAAAAACTATGATGCTAGTGCTACCCAAGCTTATAGTAGAAATTATATCAGAGATGTTTGAGGGCTATTTTGAGAACGACAAGTCGTGCTTGAAACTTTTGCACTGTTTCCAAAAAATGCGGTCCTGCAAAATGCGTTTGCATCTAGTAAGAGCCAGAATAAGATTGAACCTTAAAATATAAGACTTTTCACAAGTTAATACACTGCATTTTTCTTCACAAACTTCGTACCTTTGGACTGAGTTGGATAAGCAACTTCCTCATTTAACGTCAGCTGAATGTGAAAGTCAGCCGCTCAATCTCCGAACTAACCGACGTAAAGTATTTCATACCCCGAGCGTCAGTAGTAAGACCACTTTTATTTCTAGCCTTAATCAAAGACCTTTCTAATATGCTCCTATCGAAATTTCTACCATTCGTATACATCCCTAGATATGGTAAAACGTCATGCACTAGACGCTCCCACATCATTGCAGAGAGCACGCGACAGGGCCTATAAGTGCTCATTTGGAAACAGTCAGAGTGTAACACGGAGAAAATAAAAATTTGGATTATGCGCTATTTGTGTACTTTTAAATATCGACTGGGAGAACAGCAGCTGCGATATGCTGCACAAGAGATGGATCTCGGGCATTCATGCAGGAAGTATGTTGCTGCAAGAAACAGGCCATAAAGGTAACAAGAAGAGCTAGTCAAAACTTGGGTCACTTGGGGATGACTTTCAGAGTGTTAAAGCAATTTATTTTTCCACAAATGCTGTACGATTACGTGAGACCTCATGTGGATATGCAATCCAAGCCTTGCGCCTTTTGTGCAACCAGGATGTTGATGTAATTGAAGTTCCATAATGGATTGCGACCAAATATGCTATTGGATATTTTCATCTCTGACTGCAAGATCTTGGTTTTTACAGCGGTGAATATCGGTATCGGCGAGAAAATCATCATGACTTACCTAATACTGGTGAACCCTAATCAAGCCTTTCGTGATCTATTGCAACTCAGCTAGAATACTAACTTGAGAGATCACCAGCTGAACCTTGTCACACAATATATTCTGCTTCATCGCTCTCAAACATTTTGCTACCTTTGTAAGTACAGAAGTTTGAACGACTTTCTGACTCACGTCTCTTTGCCATAACGCTAGCAATTTTGAAGAATGACATGACGGCACACTATCCAATTTGCATTATGCAATGCAGCCACAGTCGAAGGAGGAAACAACCCAACCAACCAGTGTGTTCATCAGTCCTCTCCGTAGCGATGCACACACCTAAATATTTGATTCCGCGAATTGCTTGATGAGTTACTTAAAACCTGAATTTTTCCCTTTTTACCTGCCATGTTACCTATTGGTAATTAAATAGTCTGACAATCATATGTTCCTCTTGAATAACTCGGAGTTTGCCTGTATTATTTCATTGTTCGTATTACAAATTGCTTTAGCGCCTTTACCCAAACAAAGTTTAGTGGGAAGGGAACGGGTGTAAACTATCACGTCCTTTTAAAATCATTGACCATTTGGATCACTAAACCATAGTCTGCGGATCTATAGAAATGTTAACGTTATCCTTTAATGGATCTGAAAGTTCCTTCGTTGACGGGTTCGGCGCTTATTGTCTGTTGTGACTGTGGTGGAACGTTGTGTTCTACATACAGTATTGCTTGGATCACACTCATTACTACCCTTTTGTAATGACCTTACACTTGTGTTCGAGCCAATTTACTAGTTTTTACACATAAAATTATGATATGATAGGCAATTAACAGTTAGGAAAAGCACTATAGGCTGCAAGTGGACATGGACTGTGCGATCAAATATTAAAATAACATATTTTCGTGCGAGGCGAATGTGTAAATTAGTATAGTTGAGCCATAAGTTTAATAACTTATAAAGCTTGGACAAGGCCACACGGAATAACGCCTCAGAGGAGTGCGACCTTGAGTCAGGGATGTAACATGACTTCGACTATTCAGAGCAATCTGTAAAAGTGTCCAATACCAAGAACCAGAATATTTATTCGCTTCAGTAGGCGTTTCGTTTTTTAAATCTTTCATTTCCGCCGGATCAATTTTCTCCCTGAATATGTTGGCTGCGGAAAGCTCTTGTGACATGTCTCTTCTGCGCCCACGTTATCTTTATATTAAAACCGCTCGAGGTTACAATGCGCTACGCGTATCACGTGACATGGCGCCGGTTTATCGAGTAAGCAGAACCGCATAAATCTAGGTGCGCATCAGCTCCCACGTAATCTGGGTGGACGGATCTATTTGTAAGTAAAAGTTGGTATTATTGTGTGCCTAAGCTGTGTGGTTTACCTCGCCGCCAACTTGTCTCCTTTGAACTTACACACATAACCTTCTGCGGACTTTTTCCTGCAGTAACATACTTTTAACTGTATTGTACGATTGTTTCATTGTTCCCCTTTGACACAGTTAATCAAATGACAAGTAGTTGACCGTAGCTTACACAAAATCTAGTTTGGTTGCTAAGCATGCATGCTAGGCATGCACGTCTGATGATAAAATTTGTTGGGTTCGTCGTCTACTAGCATTTGGCTCGTTTCTCGTATTCATCTCAGTTTACAACAAAGTGACCACTGGTTGAAATTATCAGTTATTGCACGTCATCTTATTTGTCATTGAGTATACCCGACGGCACATCACTCGGTAAATAGTAAAATTGTTTCACGGTGCACAATTATTTTCCCCCTAAATTACTAGCTACTGATAACTCTGGTAGTTTATCAGTTTCAGTGTTCGCGGAGCTGGGCAACTTGATTGCAGGCGTTTAACTGTCATTCAAGTTGACATTGTCAATACAGGAGTGCCAGCAGTTTCGTTGTAGAAGCAAGTTTAAATCAAACGCAAACTCGACTTCCTAGAATTCAGAAACATAGCTGGGACTGAGTTCGGTACAACAACACCGCATGTAGTCAAATATTTGAAACTGTGTTTATCCAGACAGTTATTAGCATAAGTATGGTTCACTTCCCCTTTGCCTGTAAGTGCATTATAAGGACGTTTTCTCTCATACAATTGGCTAGCCACTTCACCAAAAAATTAAGCGACAGTAAGTTGCTTTATTACCTTATTGCTACGCACTAATAATGATTACCTTTAGAAAAGCGATTACTGATTTGCTGGAACTCTATATGCTCCTACTTAAAATCGGGATCGAGACGATCATATCTAGTCAACGGTACATGATCGCGCAAACTAGCTGTCGATTTTTGAGAAAATGTGCCTTAGCCAAACATAGTTACGTAGCCATATCACATCAGAAAAATTGTTTGAAGCCCGTTCCCCTTTTATGGGGGGCGATCAGTTGCGCAACTTCGCCGAGTTCCGTTGGATTTGAATACATAAGCTTTATGCTTCAGTCAGTAAGTTTTCTATTGGGCCATCGGGCCGTCACTGATTTGTGTTGCGACGAAACACGACTAATTATTCACGTGTTTGCATGTGAACAAGCAGACTATTGGACTTCCCTCCAGGGTCACGAGTTGTCCGGCAAACTACTGGTTAGCCTCATTAAAATGAAACGGCTATTCTGTGCATTCCTAATGCGTCGTAAGTCTAGTCGCGTCGAACTTGTGCCAAATCCATTAAAACATTCCTTACTACATTCCGTCAATCCGACTGCCGTGCATCTCTAAGATGAGATAAACGCGGTAATTTTACACTATATTCCACTGCTCCCCATCTTAATCTTGCTCACACAAGGACAGCATCTAATTCACAACCATTACTTCCACTCCACGGCTTAAAAAAGCACAGTAAGAAGGGAAAGTTCGGCAGATGCATGAATTTCGTATGGCATCTTCATGGCCGACACCGATAACTGGGAATTAAATAAAACTCCGAGGTAGTGCCAGCTTACAAGCAAAAGGAAACCGAACATCTATTCCCTAAGTCTAGTGCAATCTGAGGCAGACCGATAGATGCATTTGAACAGGTACTTCAACCAATGGGCAGCAGCAAGGCGGCCTCCAGTGCGGACTGCTACACAGGTACTGCAGTCTACAAACAAGCACCGGCTTTGTCCAAGGAACTTCAGTCTATAGTTTAATCCTATTTGTCTATCTCCAACTCTTAGAACCTTCTTTACCCTCTCGAGTCTTGTGCCATCCTGCATCAGGCGAAACTGCAGAGCCCTCCTGTGTAACCACCGAACGAACAGATGTAACTTGGCTGTAAGCCAGAACAGATTTTTTCGTTTTATTTATTGGTCGACCGGACTAGACCTACCAAGTGTTTTGATTCTCGAATTAGTTTTATGAATATGACCTTGCCATCAAGCGCTTTCAAACTTACGAAAGTAAGCGTTAACGGAGACTTGAATGCACAGCGCACTTCAAATTATCTTTGCACCACTGAGGCAGCACTTCAATTTGCACAGTATTAAGGACCTATTTGAAGTAATCAAGGACCTAGGCAAAATCAGTCGAGCTGATAAGGTTATGTGCTCAGTGGACGTCCAGTCGTAATTTACTAATGTCCCTTTGTTAGAGACAGTTGATTACATTTGCCACTTGATAGAAGAAGATAATTTCCGTCTACCAATACCACAGACCTCCTGAGACAGTCCCTATTACTTTGCACGGAGAATGTGGATTTCCGATTCCAGCACACCTCGTGTAGCTAAATTGATGGAGTGGCTAGACTAGTTCGTTGGGCCCGGCACTAGCTAAATTTTTGCGCTGATGCTTGAGAGGAAACTAAGTGGAAATTTTTCAGTCGTCGTATTACAAACGATATGTAGACGATATCATTGGTTTTGGTTCCATGAATAAGCAAATCGAAAAATTAGTAGCCCAACCTACTAAGTTGCAAGCTTACCTGAAAGTGACTTCTGAATCCCAATCGAATGGGCGTCTTCCGTATCTCCACATTCCCATAAGTCGCAGGGATAATGGACTGATTAAGCGAATTGTATAAAGGAAGCCAACATAGTCCGGCCAGTACATACCCTTCACTAGCTTTTCACCGATGACACACAAGCGCGCGCTGGTAACAACATTTTTCACTCGGACCAGAGGTATCTGCTCCAACGACTGCCTGCCTGAGGAGTTTGCGCTGATCACTAAAACGCTTATGGAGTATGGCTACCCAAAGCGATTCATAGACAAACCTAGCCAGATTAGACGGCCCAAAGAAATGGTGTTGACAGCCCCCAAAATGGTGTACATCGAGCTACCATTCAAGGGTGACAATGCAGCTAGAAGGACAACCAAACGCATTGTCTCAGCCATTCAACGTACGTACTGTGCTGCGGAGTCGGTAATTATCAACAGAACCCGAAAGTTGCCGCTACCTTCAGTAAAGGAAGATAAACGCTTCGACCCCAAATCTATTATGTTTACCAATTCGTGTGCTACTGCGACATCAGTTACATCGGCAGAACCGAATGGGCTTTAAATTCCAGAGTGAAGGTGCACTTACCAAACTGGGTTCAGCGCGAAGTTACTCAAGCCATCTCCGACGATAAGTGCTCTCGTAAGCCGCCAACGTCCTCCATGGACAGACACATTTGGCGACTCTTCATCGGGTCAATCCCTTGTCGGCGTTTCGGATCTTGTTGCGTTTTACGCCTTTTGCGATTTGCCGAGGCCGTCGCGATAAGTCGAATTAGACCAGCCTTAAGTTTCAAAAGCAAGTAGTCGTCAACGTGCGGTTACCATGGTATTAATCCCAACAACAATGACCACAAGCTTAAATTTGATTGGCTTGACTGTGCCCTATTAGACACATAAAAGGATTTCCATGTTTTTATATTGGCACTGACGAGATAATACGAAATGATAGCATCTGGCAATATTCGCCCGCTTATTTCGTTTTTCAAACTACTGTAGGGAACTATCAGTTGTAAATGTACATTTCTTAGGAGACAAACCTCACTCCCTTAGAGGAACATGCCTTTTGATGCTGCCTAGTACACACTGTCTTTTATTCTATTGGGAATCCTCTTACTGCAGCACAGATACCTCAAAATTAGATATACATTGTTGGGTCTTGGAATACCTGTCGATATTACGGATTTTGCCACACGATTTTGGTTGAGGCTGCGGTTTACTTTGAAGCATACCACTGCCACTGCAATCATTGGGACCGCATCGGAAGAGGAGAGTTCCTGAGAGGCTCTCTGCCGACTCTACACTCCACTCAAATTTAGTGTGTTAGCTTTTGCATTGCTGGGAGTAACCCAAGCCATAATGCGCTTACCGCTACTAATGTAGTAACTAAGACATTAACCTATATATTTTTGCTCGTTTTCATGGGTACTGTGTCCAACAGACATCAAGTGGCTGGTGATCTTGCGACAAGATTTTGCGATTTGAAGAGACATATGGCATGTCAGTAGATAGGACCAATCAAGATAGTTCATCCAGATTTGCCTGGGCGAGCCAAGACTTCTTTACAAACAAATATAGTTCGCATTATTAGATCCACCAATTGTATTCACTGTGCTTCACTCCGTTGCCTGCATTGCGGATTTCAGCGAAGAACACCCCATGATGTGAAACACAGCAAAGTTAAAAACTGGAAATCAGGTCTTACTGGCTAACGCCATACAGTTCCGGAAAAATGTCTGACAGTCGGCTGTAGACCCTAAGGCGAACTATGGTTCTCGAATACAGAGCAACTGTGTAATGAGAAAAACTTTTTCCATTCACAAGTCAAATAGAACTATCCTCTTCACCCAGTCGAATGAGCAGTTATTGTAAGGGAAACAACTGTCATGGTACTGCGGTACTTGTTACGTTTTACTTATTTCTTAACAGAGTAACCCATGGTCTTTTCTCTGCTATTTGCGCTTCCTTCTGCGTTAAGATTGAAGATCAAAACTAAGGCCAGAATTGTTCTGGCCACAAGAAATGTACCGGCATCTCTTTGATAAGTATAAGCGGCGCGTATTCTGTTCATATACGTTACCACATGTAGTAATTCATCTAGTTTAGGCGTGTCCAAACATTTCGCAAGATGGGCCACCTTATGTTAGGCAAAAGATGGCGGGCTACTTTCAGCATGACATTAAGCTATTAACAAACAATGGCACGTTGCAACGTTTTATTGCAAGATTTTAATGTGCATGGTGAAACTGAGATCTTGACTGCAGTAAATTGGTCAGGCTCAAAGGCACTGGTTTTGATACGCCAAGTTTAACCTAGGTGCGAATCGCTGAGTATGGTCCACACATGGTTCTGGTTAAACTACAAAACTGTATTCTGCTCACACAAGTATGTCCAGTCAAGAAAGCTAAGCGTTTTCATAACATTTGTTCGAAGCTTTCCGAATCTGTCTTTGCCCAGCTGGTGGTAAAATGTGATGAGACGGAAAGCTGACAGTACTGACTGCGACATAAAACATCACTACGCAAAGCAAGGGCTCCAGTCACAGGTGGACAGGAGCATTGTTAGAGTCCACAGAGAAATGCGAAAACAGAAGGCCGATCTCCTTTGCGATGGCTGCAAACTCCTGAAAGCGCCTTTAAAACCCGTCGGCCAGGGATACAATATCTGCGACACACTTCTGCATTTGTGAATTGATGTTACATTCAGGAACACAGCATGCTTTCCAGTAGTGATCAAAAAAGCTTGGTATTAGGCTGTGATAGAGTCAGTTGTTTTTGGCAAATTTGTAGCTGATCCCACCTTTGGGTCCTGCAACTTAAAATTGTGCATTCGAGTTTGCCTGCCCCTAAGTGAGTTACCCAGATGCATGCAGGCACAAGGACTGGTCGGTTTCAAGGCAAGTTGACCAATATGCCCGGCAATCCCGTATGCTACCATGCCACCTGCGACTTATGAGTGTGTGATCAATCTGTGACCAGCGTTGTTGATGATGAAGGATGCCAGTTGTGCTGTGGTGTCAAGAGTGATGAAGGCTCGTGCTTCAGCGGAAAGTTGGTGGTAGGCACATAGACTAAGCAGTCTCACTCCGCTGTCAACACGAATATCATAATATCCATACCGTTCCCCGACGTGGGGTGCGCATGCCAGAAAACAACCGACACGGATTTGAAGTCTCTCGTAAAAACAATGAGATTTGTTCCAGGCGCTCTAAGGAGTCAGAAATAAATCCCATGAACCAAACAAGCTGACAAAACTCTCAAGTGAAGACGAAGTGTAGAGATCCAATAAGTTATGATGTCCTGACGGTACAGCGATCAAATCTAAATGCAGGCACTAAAATTTTGCCACACAAAGAAATTTAGATTGACTTACTCCTTGAATTGGTTACTAGTGAATAATTGGCTGCAATGAACAGGTCATATATCACAACGCCCTCATTGCCCTAATTGTTATCCTGACGATGACATAAGTTAGGTTTGCGTTAGCTAAGTGAAAAATACCCCAACGCATTGCTTGCTATCCCCAAATGCCAGCATTCTCTACCAAACCCTAAAAGTTACCTGTTTGGTGAAAACGAGGTTAGCTTCCATGTCAGCAGCTCTGCCGATTTACTAAAAATATGGCGGCATGATGATGTTAGCTCGCAGCCTTTCCAAATAGTTAGCATCCAAGGCACGTCCAGTTGGCAAAGATATCCAACAGTTTTCAAAAGTAAAACATCACTTCTGAAGATATTAAGTGCTGCAGCATCGATTAAGTTTCGTGTTCATAAGATACACCAAGCCCTTACAGTTAACTTATATGCCGCAGTAACATAATGGCTAAAATGGAGTGCACCTGTGACATGTGGTATCTTGATGACTTTAACAGCATCCTGGCGAAAGCGAGTGTCTTCCATCTTGGCAACCTCGTCACTGGAATGTTAAGATGAAGATAATTAAGTGATTTAGGCTGCGTTCGGCACCGCACAAGGCGTTTCATCCTTTCCGTACGAATGTTTCCACAGAAATCGTTTTGTAATATTACGCTTTACATTTTCCTATTCATTTCGCTACATATCCTTGTGTCTGCAACCGATATTAAATTGATATGTATTTGTGGAAATTGTCATACATAAGACAGGAAGTTGTCAGTCCTCCGCCTCATTTGACTATCGGTGCATGGTTGCGGAGCAATGTGAGTAAACCGTGGTAAATGGCGTGTACTCAAGTGGTCCACCCGCCCAAGGATGGACGGTGGGTGTATACAATTTCAATGAACTGTATGCTGCGTATGTGGCACTGATTGAAGGTGAAGGTTAGTACTCTTTAAAACATTACCGAAAATTCACGAAATTTCTAATTGTGAAGGAAGTAGGACTGGCCAATAGATGCAATGCAGGCATTCCGCAGCGCTGCGATAATTGCTTTTTCATTGCCTTATTCATCTATTTAGGTTACTGAAGGTGCTACAACGGGTTGTTGCGCACCCAATGTAGTTTAGCCTTCATCAGAAATGCGATTTTCCACAAAGTATGCACGCAATGCGCCGTCTTGCTTGTGAATTTTATCCAGCGCAGTAAAATCATGAGTGCCATGAGGGACACTGACAATTCTGTTGATTTACAATCCAGTGCTAGCGGGAGTAATGCTGTTCCTTTTCATGCATGTGAGTTGTTTGTTGCGTTACACGGCAAATGCTGTATAGACATTCATTTATGTCCTCATGGAAAGTATCCACTGCTGTTTCCGTGCCGCTTGTATTTCACACTGTATCCAAATATATCCATCTCAGCGGTAATGCGATTACATCCCAGTCATATTTTGCGAAATGGCCAGTTGGACGTAAGGCAACAATAGGCCTTACTCACTGTGTTGGTTCAGATGATATTTAAGGGAATAAGATTTGGATCACCCAACGGCTACCTATCCCTAATATTAACTTTATGCAGTGTGTTTAGTGTATCGCACTAACAGAGTGTAGATAACGAGCATCCCTAAGTGGTTGAAGACAAAGAACTTTAGGCAAGATCCGTCATGGAGGAATTCAGATGCAACCAGAGTACAGAAGGTATAAATCAATTACGCACTGGATTCACATACACAAGAGTTGACGGCAAATTCTCTTGAGTCAGTCGCACGCAGTGGGAACAAGCAGGCACCCAGTAGAACCCAGAAAATCCCAGCAGTGAAACAGTCACATTTTGCAGGGTTACTCGGCTAACTATCAAGTCATGTCTCGTAGCTCAGACACGGTGAGGTTCTCTCTTGAATTCTAGCCAACCATTTCTCTTACTCTCTGCTGCTGCGCGATGAAAATGAGGGTCTGTTTCTCTGGCCCTCGCCACAGCAACAGCTCGCCTATTGCAATTGACGTCGCTTTGGTGGACACGTTGTGTACTATGATGGCCTACTTAGGGTAAACAGTAAGCCTGGTTTAGACGGTTGCAGTCTTCAAGATTTGGGACGTTCCTTTTGTCAATCTCATCCCTGGCTGCCTGCTTATTTTGTCCTCTGAGTGCAGTGAAACAGATTTCGTCCACAATTAGTGTCACCCACAGTTATCTTGCTATACGGTGGGGGTTAAATTAGGAATAAGAGTATATTAGGCGGAGGATGACCGAAGTAGTTCTGAAATGGGCACGCCGATTTCACTTTTCCACAAAACTGACAGACATAGATCCAGCACGGTGCCTCTACCACAATTGTGGGGATTTCGCGTACAACGTTAGCCGTGAGTGCACAATCCTAAGCTCAACCACAACTATGTGAAAGGAATTTATATTTTTGAGACAATTAACAGTGCTTTCACAAAACATTATATATGGTACAGTATCTCTAAACAGATTAATCCAGGGATTCTTACTTAGTTCAAATAGCATGGAATGTTGATTTTCCCTTTTTATTACTACACCAATTAAGCATCGGTTATCTGAGGTTCTGTTGTTGGATATTCACTCGCAACGAGATAAGTCTCCTTCGCAACGAGACTGGACTCCTTCGCAACGAGACTGGATCTTAACATAGTGCGACGGTTTGCGTACCTCATTGACCCATTGAGCTTTACTGGGTGATGCCTTTGGGCATCTTGAGAGCTTCTCCTACCAGGTTGGTCAATGGTGAGAGGTCAGACAAACTCAGTCTTCTGGTCCTCCAGGTTGGGGGTTTGAAATGGGATGGCGTCCATTTCTGTAAAACTAACTCATTGCCACCCAGCTGCCTTGCGGACAGGCTTTTGAGCCAAAGGCTTTGGATCAGGACCCTAATCGTCCTCCTGTCTAGGTCTGGACGCCCTGGCGGTAGGTCAGCCCACAAAAAACCATGACATTTTCTTCAAACATAAACTTCATCCTGCATCGGCCGCCTCGCAGATTATCAAGGGTCGCCTTATCTGCTGCATACAGCAGGGCGGATAAGCGAAAACATGCTACTGCTGGCGCCTCCCTTCTTTCTTTTCCACCTTTTTCTCTTACTCCCATCCCAACCCCCATTACTAACCTTCCTTCTATAATTCCCAGCTTAATTGACAGCAACCGAAGTGCCACTGGAGTAGAACCATCTGCAGCCACCATCCCACCGCACCTATCGGACGCTTATCGGCAAAAGTCCCTTATAAGGCCACGCTATCCCGTTTCCATGGCGACATTCAACGTTCGCACTCTAAGACAAACAGGTCAACAGGCTGCACTCGCACGCACCTTGGACACACTGGGTATTGATGTGTGTTGTGTGTCCGAAACTAGGATCAATGAACCTGACGGGGTTATTGAATTAACTGCACCCGGCTTATCCTCTCGTTATTGGTTGCACGCATCCGGAGACGCCGATGCAGCACTCAGGTGTCAAGCTGGTGTAGGTATCATTCTAAGCTCCAAGGCTGAGCCATCGTTGGTTGATTGGATTCCGGTGAACAGCCGTTTATGTGCAGCCCGTTTGACGACATCAACTAAGGTTGATTCACGAAGTAGTAAAAAACGCTGTTTGTTTGTGATTTCCGCTTATGCTCCCACCGACTGCAGTTCAAATGTTGTCAAGGACACATTCTATGACGAACTGAACGCGCTACTACGTAGTGCTACTAGTTCAGATATTATATTACTTGCAGGGGATATGAACGCACAAGTAGGGCGTCTGAGCTCTTCAGAAGCTCAGTTGGGTGGTAATTGTGGGCTTAACTCCGAACGGACTGACAACGGTGAGCGTCTGCTGCAACTGTGTGCGGAGCACCAGTTGTTTCTTACTAGCACTGCTTTTAGACACAGTGGGCGCCGAAGTGCCACTTGGCGTCCACCTGTAGCTGGCCAGCGATGGACCCAAATTGACCACATAGCCATAAGTTACAGATGGCCTGGTTCCATCCTGGATTGCCACTCGTACTGGAGTACCTATATCGACTCTGATCATGCCTTGGTACGCTGTCGTTTCTCCATGAACTTTACCGGAAGGCGCACCAAACCTCTCCCGCGATTGGCAACTGAGAAATTGTCTCAGCCCTCGGTCAAGCAAGCCTATCAAGACGCACTGCATACCGAACTTTCGCTGTCTTGTCCTAATGACACTGAGCTTCAGTGGAATAGGATCTCGGCCGCCATGCACGACGCAGGATCAGCGGCTTTTGGCACTATCAATCGTCACCGCACCAATCACTGGATATCCGAGAGGTCGGTGAACCAGTTGGAATCTAGGAGAAACTTCCCGGCTGGCTCTGAACACAATGTGACCAGACGTGCTGTTAGGCGTGAAATAAAGCGGCGCATACGTGCTGACAAGTAAGCCTAGTGGACCAGTAGGGCTAAAGAAATGGAGTAGGCAGGAGCAGTAGGCAATTATCGCAAGCTGTCCCAGCTAATCCGCACCACTGGTCCCAGAAAACCAGGCGTCAGTGAGACAATCAGAGACAGCGCGGGTGCGCTGATACACAATAAGGAGCGCTGTATGGCTCGTTGGGCGGGATGCTTTTAAGCTCAGCTCAGCTGGCTTCCCGCTCCCGGACCTCTTCCTACTCAGGTGATTCATGACGAGCCATGGACGATTAGTTTATAGCCTCCGTCGGAGGCCAACGTCCGAAACGCGATCACAGACCTTAATCGTTTTCGTGCCGCTAACCCGGATTCCCTCCCACCTGCACTATTTAAGGATGAAGGTGAGATCCTCTGCAAAGCACTGACCTCCTTATTCGAATGTATCTGGAAGGAAGTGTCCCGGATAATTGGAGCGAATCGATTATAGTGGCAATATACAAGAAAGGCAGTCGCACAGACTTTTCTAACCACAGGAGCATTAGCCTAAAGCCGGTTGTGACGAAATTACTGGCCTTGATTCTCGTTCGTCGCCTCAATGCGGAATGGGAATCCCGGATTAGGGATGAGCAGGTTGGTTTCCAACAAGAATATGGCTGGATAGACCATATAGTTACTTTGCGTCATGTGCTAGAGCAGCGCCACGCATACGGCAAACCGACTATAGCTGTGCTCCTCGATTTCAAGCGTGCGTTCGATTCAGTCGATCGATCGATTCTGTTCGAAATACTTGCGCGGAAAGGTGTTCCCACGAAATATGTGAGCACCCTTCGTGCTATATACTTGAACCCTTCAGGCCGCCTCAGGGTCTACGGTGGTCCATCGGATAGCTTTTCGACCAAAAGTGGCGTTCGCCAGGTTTGTCCGATTTCCCCATTTTTGTTCAATTTCGTCGTGAATTTTATCATGGAGTGCTTCCTTGCGGAATCTAAAGATGTAGGCGTTGAAGTGCTGCCTGGTGAAAGGCTAGTTGATCTCGATTATGCAGACGATTTCCTCTTGCTTTTCGACGATATTTCGGCGGCCTAATCGACCCGGAATAGCCTCTCTGTAGTGGTCTCATTATTTGGTATGCAAGTCTCACCTTCAAAATGCAAAGCGTTGCTGCTGGACCACCAGCCACTTGATGACCCCTTGACGCTTGCTAACGAGGAACTCAAGGTGGTTGCTCATTTCACTTATCTTGGCAGCTGCATCAGCAATGATGGGCGCATAGAAACTGACGTCAGCTCACGCATTGCAAAAGCCAGTGCTACCTTCTTGAACCTGCGTCATCTTTGGCGACAGAAGGGAGTTTCTCTTCTTCTAAAAGGCCGTGTGTACAAGGCCACAGTGAGGGCCGTCCTGCTCTATGGAAGTGAGACTTGGCTCCTTCGTTCTGAAGATCTGAGGTGCTTTCAAGTATTTGATCATCGTTGTCTGCGAAGCATTGCTGGAGTCGGATGACACCAGCGTGTCCGCAAAGATGATGTGCGTAGGCGAGTACTAGGTGGTGACAATAATGCTAGCTCCGCAGAACAACAGATAGCACTGAATAAGTTGCCGTGGCTCGGGCACCTGCTACGTATGCCTGGTCACCGCTTACCTAGGAGGACCTAGTTTAATCTACCATGTGTAGGGTGGTGCAAGGCTCGAGATGAACAGAAGTTGACTTGGCAGTGGGAAATGAAGTCACTTGTCGACCAAACTGGGTGCCGTTGGTCCGTCTCGACTTCCGGGCTGGAATCCACGTGACTCGCCTTGTGCTTGGCTGGAGACTTTACAGGAGATGGCTCGCAGTAGACACCAGTGGCGCGTCTGCTGCCGTCTCCTAATCAGATTGTCTGTTTAAAGTGTGCTTGGTGCTGTGTTATCTGTGGGGTAATGGCCGATTATGACGCGTGGCAGTGAAAGCCGCAAGGAAGCTGTCTCGCCGATGCCGCCTTATCTTTGCACAATAGCCAGCTGTTTGTGACGGTATATCGTCTACACAGGGCATAGGCGCCTTAACGCTGAATGTTTGCTAAGGGCATTAAGGTTTTCAGGTAAGTCCCCCTTCTCTCCTTCTTCTTATTCTTTATTTCATAGGCCGTCATGGTTGTATGGCAGCGAAGCATCAATACAATTGGCTGATGTACTGCTGTTGTTGATGATGATGATGACGTTTGCTTGCCATGCATTTTTCTCTGTCAAACCGTTCCGAGATCACGCTTGTTTTACACTGCGCACCTAGGAGACTACAAAGTGCATCCTGTTTGATTTTCAGCGACTACCTATCCTGTTGCTTATCTCGTTGGTCCTTTAAAAACGGAGAGAGTGATTGCCATTCTTGAATACACTGTTAGTACTTCGAGCACTGTAGGCGGAACTGCACAACAAACAACTGTCAGTTGCTAAAGAGGAAGAAAGAACAACACTAACAGAATTATCTGAATTCCGTTATTTCACGGAATTTTGTCAACCTTTTACATATACTTGGATGATTGGATAGATTGCATACCGAGGACCTCAGGATGTAATATACAGCATATGCATTCTTATAGCCGCTAATTAAATGACACATTCCTCGTTGTACACACTGCCGAGCAAGCCGAACAACTACTGTTAGCGCTGAGCAATTGATACCCAGCAATCGAATTTAGAGTTGGGAACGATTCTTAAAACGCCTTCCAATTTTAGATGTTTACTTAAAACAAATCCAAATGGTACACTACCCTATGTTTGACATTTAGTGTCTTGAGAGTTACAAACGAACTCCGGTTCGTACCATGTTTGCGATAGCTACGCAAATATCTTTGGAGGTAGCGATCGCCTGTGAGCTGCAACCATCCCCTTACAGTACGCAAAAATGGATCTCCGGAGTAGTTCCTAGCAAAACATTCAAGCGGGAACGAAAAACCGGGAACGAACGAGTGCACGACGTCATTTAGAGGGGACTAAATTGGCAGGATATGAATATATCGCCTCTGTCAATCGATAGCTCGCGTAATAAAATGCTAAGCATGTGGTTGGGCACTAAGTTACGAAGTTGCTGTTTAAATTCACCCTGGACATGACAGACACTTATGCATCACCATAGGCGCTGTCTGAGCATTGTGCTCTTGGAAGCACTGAAAATGCAGTGGAAGCACGTGTTGTGAAGCCAATGTCATCGTCCAACAAGGCTACGGGATCTCGTTGATTTCTGATGATAACATGTATCCGCGTAGCATGCACGTCAGTGGCAATATATATCACCGCAAGCAAACTGAGCTGCTTCCTTGGCTGCCTGTAATAGTTGTCAATGTCAAGGTTAGCGTGCGTGGATCCCGTTGCAAGAACTTCGGTAAATTGGAGAACAGCGTTTGGCTAGTATCCGTATTTACCTGAAATACCCGACTGAATTTCGTGCTCCGCCATTATTTATTGGCCTCGCCGTGCAGCCTTTGGCGATGATGTCGCATTTAGCAATACGGCAGTTTCTGTAGCAAAGTAATGTGTTACATTGTCGGATGATGCGTTTGGCGGGGGCTTGAGACCAGCTCTCAAGTCACTGGAGGTTATAAAGAAGTTCCATCTTAATTCATAATCATTTACATGATCCCATTTTGTGAGCCATTGTGACTTCCAAACTGGGGTGGATCATCGGCGTGGAGCAACTGTGTTCAATTCATACGTTACTATTTGTATTCCATTAGGAGACAACAAGGCTCTGCTCCGCCTGTCTTTTCTGAATGGGCGGTTGCTTTATTACGATGCACAGTGGTTGGACGTTAGAAATTTTGAAATCTGTCAGGATATTCTAACAAGTTCTGGCGCGGTCACAGTTTCCATGAATTGAAGGAGTACGCGACAACTGCGGTGTTAGCCATGTGAGCGTAAGATTCATTATTATTATTCTTAGCCTCAGCTCATCTGGAGTGCAAAGAAATGAGCATGCATGTGGGGTATATGATCAGCAGGCTTTTCAGAACATTGTATCTATGTCTTGAGTTTCACACTTCATGTAGACGGCCACAGTGCTATTACGAGACAAGATACCGCAACGCGCTCGTGGGGCTTACAATATGAAGTGGTACCAGATGATAATGCAGTAGAACATATATAAAGATAAATATATATATATTCACATATGTACATGCGCTGTTCAGCTGCTGCCGAGGAGACCATCAGGCGCGCAAACTGTATGCGGCCTGATTGGTTTGATGAGAACAATGCGACGATTGACGCATCGGCGTCAGAGAAGGATGCAGCTTTTGCTACACATGTGGCAGACCCAAGTGACTTGGGGAAAAATAGTCAGTTTCGCAAACTTCGACGGCGACTGACCCGAGAGCTCCGTCGCATTAAAAATGCATGGTAGACGGAGAAGACGAAGCAGATAGAATGCTGCACCGAACGCCGCCAACACAAGGAATTCTTTGTGTCCTTGAAGGCGGTATATGGACCGAGATTCAAGCCGCTGAGGAAGCTGTTGGATGGTAGTTCAGCCGCTACGTGGACACAGACTGCAGACATAGTGCAGATCTGGCGTATATATTTTGACTGTCACTTGAACCACCGTTCAGAGATCCTCTGGCCTATTTTGAACGACGTGAAGCAGCACGATGTGAAGATGAGTCTTGCGGACACGTCGACACTGGATGAGAAGCAGACAGCACTTGTTCAGCTGCGAAACGGTAAGTGTGCAGTGGCAAACGTGATCTCGCCTAAAGTGTTAGAACAGGGCGGACCCCAGTTTGTGACTGCACTGCACCATTTGGTGCAACGCGGGTGGATTGAGGAGGATGTGCCTCCTGAGCTGAAGGATGCCCTTGTGCTACCACTGTACAAGAGCAAAGGTAGCAAGCAATGTTGCAGGAATTATCGTGGCATCAACTTGCTGAGTTGTGTGGGCAAGATGATTGCCCGAATCATGCTCAACCGCCTTGGCAGTCAGGTTGTGGAACCTAACGTGGCGGAAGAGCAGTGTGGATTCCGTTCTGGTCGCAGCACTATAGATATGGTGTTTGCGGCTCGTCAGTTGCAGGATAAGTGCAGAGAAGGACAACGGCCATTGTACTCGCTTGTTGTTGATTACACCAAGGCATTTGATACGGGGAACCACAATGCATTGTGGCTAGTGTTGGGTAAGTTTGGTTGTCCGCGTAAGTTTGTAAGCTTAACTGAATGTCTGCCCAACGGTATGCGGGCGTGGGTGCAGCCGAGTGGAGAGACCTCGGATGATTATGCAGTTGTCACTGTTGTGAAGCAAAGCTGTGTCTTAGCTCCTGCCGTGCTTAATGTATAAATAAATATATATATATATATATTTGCAAGGATGTCCTGTGCTTTTGATGCGGCTTGTGCTTACGGTGTTCAGGTGGAGCATCGTATTGCTGGCGGATTGCTAAACATCCGTCGTTTCGGTGCGAGAACTCTAGTCGGTGTGCCATCTATTCGGATATTGCTATTTGCTGACGATTGTGCGTTGTTTGCACGCAGCTCTGATGAACTGCAACACATGACTAGTGCTCTGGTTTCGAAAGAGGCCAAATTCGGGCTCACTATCAACACAAGTAAAACTGTCGGTCTCTTTCAGCCTTCACCATAGGTGCAATTTTCAATATTGCCTCGAGTCAGCGTTGATGCTGAAGTACTGGAAATCACCTCCCGCTCTTGCTACCTTGGGAGTGTGATGTCGACTGACCAGCAGCAACACAGTGAGCTGCGTATTCACGTGCCGAAGGCAGCGGTGACATTCGAGAAGCTAAAGTACCGAGTGTGGAACAACCATCTGCTTACCATTGGCACGAAGGTGATAGGGTACAAATTCATGGTGCTATCCGTTCTTCTACGCGGCAGTGAAACGTGGATTATTTACCGACGAAATGTGTGGTATCTCAAGCGGTTCCATCAACAGTGTTTTACGACGGATTCTGCGCATCGGATGGGGCGACAATTGCAGACAAGGAAGTGTTGCGTCGAAGTGGGATGTATGCATTGGATTGCATACTCTAGCTGCGACAACTTACGTGGTTCGGTCATGTGAGCCATATGGATTCGACGTGGATGCAGAAACAAATATTATATGGACAGCTGAGTAAAGGGGAAACGGCATGTGGGGAAACTTAAGTTCCCAGGATATGATCAAATTGAGCCTCTCACTTTCTAATCTTGCTTGCAGGTCATGGGAATCGAAGGCGGTTGATCGGCGTGCACGGCGCGCTCTGAACACGAAGGCAGTTGTCGAAGTGCGGGAGAAAGACCTCATGCATGCAGAGAGGAAGCGGCAAGTGCAGAAGCGGCATGCACTGATGGGTTGTGCTCCATCGAAGTCGAGTGTATGGTGCTGTAGCACATGCGGTCGCAAGTGCCTGATTCAGGCAGGCTTAGTGAGTCATGAGCAAGGCCCCTCGGGACCACTACTGAAGCGACGACAGGTCCTGCAGAGAACGTAGGCAGAACCGGCGCAGCGTTGAGGGTGCGCTGTATTCGATTTACTACGCAAGTTTGATTGCTAGGTCTATTTCAGTTGGTGGGTTTGCAATTTTCTCCTAATGCTTATCTTTCCCATATTAATGTCTATCTGTAATATATTCTATAAACTTGCACACGTCGCTGAAGCTACCTGTAGCTAATTTCAATAACATTTTTGCGTTTGTGACATTTGCTTAAAATATATTTTCTCACCTCTTTACCTTATCGCGGATTCGTTCTTAAACAGTTTATTTTATACGTCCATTTAGTGAAGTGTTTTGCCGCCGTATCTGTCTGAATTATTCAATTTAGATTAATTTTACTTTGTCGTTTCAATTGATTAGCTGTTATTAATATCCCGGTATGACTGCGCTTGATGTGCATGTTGCCAACGTGCCCACCTGTCTATTACCCACTACATCGTTCATACTGGCTCCAGGAGACAGTCGGTCGTTGCTGGAGGAGACGGGGTGCACGGTCCTTGTGACCGTGTTAGGCTCGAAGAGTGCTTCCATGTAGTCAGTGTGGAACGGACCAGGGTCCATCCACCGCCTTGCGTGTGGTTGATTCCCCAAATACAGCGTGCTTGTGTTTGCCTGTGAAGGTGTGTGGGCCGGCTCCGTTGATGAAACGTGGCTCCCATCTCATGCTTCCCAGACTTATTCCTTCGGATTTACACTGGATATGAGGTGTGTGGTTAGAGCTGTGAGTGGTGCAACACAAGCCACCTATAGTCCCTCAGCAGACGCAGGCATCCTGTGGCTGTCCCTGTGGAGGCCAGGTTAACAGGCAAATCCGAAACCGGATGCGATGAACAATATGACTGGAACCGCGGCCATTCAAACGCACTAACTACGCAGCAGATGTCAAATATACGTACTGGTATTTCTGCAATTTCTTCACACGATCAGATAAGCTCAGCGTTAAGTCAAACTCTATGTAATCCTAGAAAGGCCCTAGCGCTTATTGTTTCATTCCGGTCGCGTGTGCGCTGCACTGTCTGGGTCTGGTCAACACGGGTTAGGGTTAGGGTTTAAGCGGCTAGATCGTTCACACCGCAAACAGAGCGACTGAGCGACAAGGATAAAACGTGTACTAAAGCTACTTTGATGATCGGTCCACAGCGGTGGTTGCTGATTCGTCAGATGAAAGCTGTAGTTGACTTACGTTTGAGGCTACAAGTATTTCTGTTTGGTTCGTCATTCTGAAAATTCCTCGATTGTGTTTTTGCGGGAATGGCGATAAGCCACAATTTGGAGATAATAGACGATTCACACAAGGTAGGCCCGAAAGATGGTGTGCACTAGATAGCGCAGATGAATCTAGGATGAATGAGTTTGAACACATGTTTGTGTGATAAAATGCAACTTAGAATACCGACAAAACAACGTGTTATCAAATGAGCAATGGGAGCAAATAACTTTAGTACATTCTTCTCCATTTGATCTCTGGTTCCACACAAATACTGACGTGCCTAGGTGGAGACAAATTACTATTTAGCCATTACCATTTAACCGTCTCCGATCTACAAAGATCCTGTGGATAGATATCTGCTGCTTTTCGGATTTTGTCTGCTGAACACGAATTCCGTGTTCACTTTTGGAGCAGCTTTATGTGATTAGATATACTTCCTCACTGATTTCATTCAGCAACAACTCAGCTTTGAAGTATCGTCAAATAAGTGTGGATATTTATTTAAGCCTACTGGCTGCATCTGATGCTGAGGAGTTGATATAATTAAGTGGCGAATTATGTGCCGTTCGAATAGCTGACACATCCAAATACTCGAAGGCATTCGCGGTCAGTAGGTGACCGTTCGTTACTTTGGTCTGCGGCCCCACAAACGGTAGTGCTGATTTCATGAGTTCGCGGTGAAAAACGAGCTCCTTAATCAAAACAAGAGTACATCTACCGTAGTATCGGCAGGAGTTGTGAACGTCTAGGTTGGAAATTGTCTAGTGATAAGCTGCATTTTGGCAGCCAACGAAGTGGAGTCTCTTATAGTAAAACATGTAAACGATTGTCAAATTATATGCGGATATTGGTCTTTTTGGCGCTTCCACTAACTTTAGGCACTCATCATCCGGAAGGTGACATGGTACTTACCAGTCTGAAAACTGTCACTGAAGCAGATCAACTCCAGCAATCTGGGCCATCGAACCCCAAAACAGACAATCACTTTTGGATAGAATCGTTGACTTCCTGCAACCACTAGAATGCGTCGATCCCGTGTTGGGTTTCGGCGGACGTACGCAACCACCATATAAATTAGTACACCCAAAATTGACATTAAGCAGGTGTTTTGAATGCGTATAAATTGCGCTATCATTTGCTTTACATGTTTGCTGGACTATATACTCAGCACGCATACCTTCATGTGGCATATTCGGGTGACCGAGCTTCAAAATCGACAGTGACATATCTTTATATGAACTTTTGATTGTAAACGTATTTGTCTTTATACCACTGTCGTATTTCTGGTCTGTCTTTCGGCTACAATTGCTATGATGCTAAAGTACATGTCGATATCTTGAAACCACCTTGTGTTTCTGAGCACGCATGCTGTCATCTCCAAAGTTCAGGTTTTCGGGTATAAGTTGCATCAGTGTTTATAATAATTAACTTCATGTGCAAGAACAGCTGTGCTTGTTGGTGGAATACACTGGGGGAAAGAAACTGTGGAGCATGCGTATAGCTAGCTTACATACTTCAAACAACCGATCGCTTATAGGAAAATGACTGAACACACAAGTGCCATTCGCTGACGGGTATACTTGTAGATAGGCATAATTTTGCTGCAAGTGCGCTAACTTCATGATAGAGTTGATGACGCATTTGTGTCGGTAGTAGGTTTCAAATCTCATCGGGTAAACCGCACTTGTGTCCATCGCGGCCGTGTTGGAGGAGCTAGATTTTACACCAAACTTCATAGAGCCTATCAAAGGTATTTTTGCATTTATTCTCAATGCATTACTTGCTTAGATTTTAGTTCACGTCAAGAGTACCGAATACGTAACGTTAATTCTTTTTGGCTAAAATATAGACGGCTGCGCGTTGGTCGCAAACTTCCAGTGTTTTCACTTAAAGTTTATTTTTTCATCACCAAATTAGCGTACCTTGTAGCTCTTCGGCTAATTCAGTTCGGATTCCATTGCGCTACCTAAGTTAACTTAAACCAGAGGTAAATTCTCAAAACATCAATCGTTAACTAGCTACAGCATTTCTGGTTAGAGCTCTACCGAGAACAAAATAAAACTGCCAAAGTCGTTGTGTGCGACAACAAAATTTTTCCTTGAAGAGCACTCACTAACGGCGCTCCATCTAGGTTAACCTCAGAATAATCG
>OX104069.1:88473866-88602315 GCA_944474145.2 Dicrocoelium dendriticum | reverse complement strand
TATGGCTGGATAGACCATATAGTTACTTTGCGTCATGTGCTAGAGCAGCGCCACGCATACGGCAAACCGACTATAGCTGTGCTCCTCGATTTCAAGCGTGCGTTCGATTCAGTCGATCGATCGATTCTGTTCGAAATACTTGCGCGGAAAGGTGTTCCCACGAAATATGTGAGCACCCTTCGTGCTATATACTTGAACCCTTCAGGCCGCCTCAGGGTCTACGGTGGTCCATCGGATAGCTTTTCGACCAAAAGTGGCGTTCGCCAGGTTTGTCCGATTTCCCCATTTTTGTTCAATTTCGTCGTGAATTTTATCATGGAGTGCTTCCTTGCGGAATCTAAAGATGTAGGCGTTGAAGTGCTGCCTGGTGAAAGGCTAGTTGATCTCGATTATGCAGACGATTTCCTCTTGCTTTTCGACGATATTTCGGCGGCCTAATCGACCCTGAATAGCCCGTCTGTAGTGGTCTCATTATTTGGTATGCAAGTCTCACCTTCAAATTACAAAGTGTTGCTGCAGGACCACCAGCCACTTGATGACCGCTTGACGCTTGCTAACGAGGAACCCGAGGTGGTTGATCATTTCACTTATCATGGCAGCTGCATCAGCAATGATGGGCGCTTAGAAACTGACGTCAGCTCACGCACTGCAAAAGCCAGAGCTACCTTCTTGAACCTGCGTCATCTTTGGCGACAGAAGGGAGTTTCTCTTCGTCTAAAATGCCGGGTATACAAGGCCACAGTGAGGGCCGTCCTGCTCTATGGAAGTGAGACTTGGCTCCTTCGTTCTGAAGATCTGAGGTGCTTTCAAGTATTTGATCATCGTTGTCTGCGAAGCATTGCTGGAGTCGGATGACACCAGCGTGTCCGCAAAGATGATGTGCGTAGGCGAGTACTAGGTGGTGACAATAATGCTAGCTCCGCAGAACAACAGATAGCACTGAATAAGTTGCCGTGGCTCGGGCACCTGCTACGTATGCCTGGTCACCGCTTACCTAGGAGGACCTAGTTTAATCTACCATGTGTAGGGTGGTGCAAGGCTCGAGATGAACAGAAGTTGACTTGGCAGTGGGAAATGAAGTCACTTGTCGACCAAACTGGGTGCCGTTGGTCCGTCTCGACTTCCGGGCTGGAATCCACGTGACTCGCCTTGTGCTTGGCTGGAGACTTTACAGGAGATGGCTCGCAGTAGACACCAGTGGCGCGTCTGCTGCCGTCTCCTAATCAGATTGTCTGTTTAAAGTGTGCTTGGTGCTGTGTTATCTGTGGGGTAATGGCCGATTATGACGCGTGGCAGTGAAAGCCGCAAGGAAGCTGTCTCGCCGATGCCGCCTTATCTTTGCACAATAGCCAGCTGTTTGTGACGGTATATCGTCTACACAGGGCATAGGCGCCTTAACGCTGAATGTTTGCTAAGGGCATTAAGGTTTTCAGGTAAGTCCCCCTTCTCTCCTTCTTCTTATTCTTTATTTCATAGGCCGTCATGGTTGTATGGCAGCGAAGCATCAATACAATTGGCTGATGTACTGCTGTTGTTGATGATGATGATGACGTTTGCTTGCCATGCATTTTTCTCTGTCAAACCGTTCCGAGATCACGCTTGTTTTACATTGTGCACCTAGGAGTTTACAAAGTGCATCCTGTTTGACATTCAGTGACTACCTCTCCTGCTGCCTATCTCGTCGGACCTTTAAAAGCGGAGAGAGTGACTGCCAGTCTTGAATACACTGTTAGTATTTCGAACACTCTAGGCTGAACTACATAACAAAAAACTGTCAGTTTGACAGAATTATCTGAATTCTGCTATTCCACGTAATTTTGTCAACCTTTTACATATACTTGGATGGTTGGATAGATGGCGTACCGAGGTCCTCAGGATGTAATATACAGCACATTCATTCTTATAGCCGCTAATTGAATAACACATTCCTGGTTGTACACACTGCCGAGCAAGCAGAACAACTACTGTTAGCGCTGAGCAACTGATACCCAGCAATCGAATTTAAAGTTGAGGACGATTCTTACAACGTCTTCCGATTTTAGATGTTCGCCTTAAAGAAACCTAAATGGTACACTACCCTATGTTTGACATTTAGTGTCCTGAGAATTACAAACGAACTCTGGTTTCCACCATCTTTGTGATAGCTAGGCAACTATGTATGGAGGTAGCGATTGCCTGTAAGCTGCAACCGTCCACTCTACAGCCGGCAATAATGGACCTCTGGAGTAGTTCCTAGCAAAGCATTCAAGCGGGAACGCAAAAACCGTGAACGAACGAGTGTTCGACGTCCATTCATAGGGGACTAAAATGGCAGGACATGAGGGTATCGCCTCCGTCAATCAATAACATGGGTAGTGCATTGCTGCGCATGTGGTTTGGCACTAAGTTACGAAGCTGCTGGTTAAATTCACCCTGGACATGACACGCACTTACGCATCACCATCGGCGCTGTCCGAGCACTGTGTTGTTGCAAGCACTGAAAATGCAGTGTAAGCAAGTGTTGTGGAGCCATTGTTATCGTCCAACAATCCTACGTGATCTCGCTGATTTCTGATGCTAACATGTGTCCGCGTAGCTTGCACGTCAGGAGTAATGTATATTACCGAGTACAAACTTAGCTGCCTCCTTGGCTGCCTCCTTGTCTATGTCAAGGTTAGCGTGCGTGGATCCCGCTGTAGAATATTCACAACAAGCTGAAAGAACGTCGGTAAATTGGAGAACAGCGTTTTGCTGGTATCCTTACTTATCTGAATTATCCGACTGAACTTCGTGCTCCGACGATATTTTTGGTCCCGCCTTGCAGCCTTTGGTGATGATGTCGCATTTAGCAATAGGGCAGTTTCTGTAGCAAAGTAATGTGTTTCGTTGTCGGATGCTGCGTTTGGCGAAGACCTGAGACCAGCTGTCAAGTCACTGGAAGTTATAGAGAGGTTCCATCTTCATTCATAATCATTTACATGTTCCTATTTGGTGAGCCACTTGTGGCTTCCAGACTGAGGTTGATCATCCAACTGGAGTAACTGTGTCCAATTCATACATTACTATTTGTATTCCATTAGGTGACAAGTAGGCTCTGCGCTGCCTGTCTTTTCTAAAAGGGCGGTTGCTTTATTACGATGCACAGTGGTTGGACGTTAGAAATTTTGAAATCTGTCAGGATTTTTGACAAGTTCCGTCGCGGTCACAGAGTCCATGAACTAAAGTAGTACGCGACAACTGCGGTGTTGGCGTTGTGAGCTCAAGAAGTCACTAGTATTCTACTTCGCCTCAGCTCATCCGAAGTGAAAAGAAATGCGCAGGCGTGGTGTATATCAGCAAGCTTATCAGAACACGGTAACTATTTCTTGGGTTTCGCACTTTACGTAGACGGATACAGTGCTATTACGAGACAAGATGCGGCAAAGCGCTCGTGGGGCTGAGGTTATGGAGCTGTGCCAGATGATAATGCAGTAGAACATATATATATAAATATATAATATATATTCACTTATGTACATGCGCTGTTCAGCTGCTGCCGAGGAGACCATCAGACGCGCAAACTGTATGCGGCATGATTGGTTTGATGAGAACAATGCGACGATTGGCGCATCCGTGTCGGAGAAGGATGCAGCATTTGCTACACATGTGGCAGACCCAAGTGACTTAGGGAAGAATAGTCAGTTTCTCAAACATCGACGGCGACCGACCCGAGCGCTCCATCGCATTAAAAATGCATGGTGGACGGAGAAGCCGAGGCAGATGGAATGCTGCACCGAACACGGCCAACACAAGGAATTCTTGGACTTCTTGAACGCTGTGTATGGACCGAGATTCGAGCCGCTGAGGAAGCTGATAGATGGTAGTTCAGGCGCTACCTGGACACAGTCTGCCGACATAATGCAGATCGGGGGGAAAAACTTTGACTGTCTATTGAACAACCGTTCAGAAATTGACTGGCCTATTTTGAACGGCCTGAAGCCTCACGATGTGAACTCGAGTCCGGCGGACACGCAGAAAGCAATTTCTCAGCTGCGAAACAGCAAGTATGCAGGGGCAAACGTGATCTCGCCTAAAGTATTGAAATACTGCGGAACCCAGTTTGTGACTGCATTGTACCATTTGGTGCAACGCGTATGGATTAAGAAGGAGGTGCCTGCTGAGCTGAAGGATGATGTTCTGTCACTGCACAAGAGCAAAGGGAGCAAGCAATGTTGCATGCATTATCGTGGCATCAACTTGCTGAGTTGTGTGGGTTACTTGATCGCCCGAACCATGCTCAACCGCCTCGGTAGTGAAGTTGTAGAACCTAACGTGGCGGAAGAGCAGTGGGGATTACTTTCGGGTCGAAGCATTATAGCTACGGCCTTTGCGGCTCGTCAGTTGCAGGATAAGTGCAGAGAAGGACAACGGCCATTTTACTCTCTTGTTGTAGATTACACCATGGCATTTGATACGGGGAACCGCAATGCATTGTGGCTAGCGTTGGGTAAGCTTGGTTGTCGCTTAATTTTGTAAACTTAATTGAATATCTGCAAAACGGTATGCGGGCGTGGACGCAGTCGAGTAGAGAGACCTCGGATGCATTTGCGGTTTTCACTGCTGTGAAGCAAGGCTGTGTCTTAGCTCTTGCCCTGTTTAATATATATATTCATGCAAGGATGTCTTGTGCTTATGAAGTGGCTAGTGCTTACGGCGTTCAAGTGGAGCATCGTATTGCTGCTGGATTGCTAACCATCCGTCGTTTCATTGTGAGAACTATAGTCGGTGAGACAACTATCCGGATTTTGCGATTTGCTGACGATTGTGCGTTGTTTGCACAAAGCGCGGATGAATTGCAGCACATGACTAGTGCACTGGCTTCGACAGCGGCCAAATTCGGGCTCAATCTTCAACACAAGTAAAACTGTCTCTTTCAACCTTCACCGGAGGTGCAATATTCAATATTGCGGAAAATCAGCCTTGGTGCTGAAGTACTGGAAATCCCCCAGCTTCAGCTACCTTGGGAGTGTGATGTCGATTGACCAGCAGCTACACAGTGAGCTGCGTATCCGCATCTCGAAAGCGGCGCAGCATTCGGGAGCCTAGATTACCTTTTGTGGAACAACCATCAACTTACCGTTGGCACGAAGTTGATAGTGTAAAAATTCATGGTGCTGTCCGTTCTTCTATATGGCAATGAAGGAGGACTATTTACGGGCGGGATGTGTGGTATCTCGAGCGGTTCCATCAACAGTGTTTGCGACGGATTCTGCGCATCGGATGGGGCGACAAAGTTGCAGACACAGAAGTGTTGCTTCGAAGTGGGATGTATGCAATGCACACCTGAGGTGGCTCGGTCATGTGAGCCGTATACATTCGACGTGGATAACGAAACAAATATTATATGGACAGCTGAGTAAAGGGGAAACGGCATGTGGGGAAAATTAGGTTAAGTTCCCAGGACATGATCAAAGGGAACCTCACACGTTCTAAACTTGAATGTAGGTCATGGGAATCGAAGGCGGTTGATCAGCGTGCTTGGAGTGATCCGATCACGAAGGCAGTGGCCGAAGTGCGGGAGAAAGACCTCATGCATGCAGAGAGGAAGCAGCAAGTGCAGAAGCGACACGCACTGATGAGTTGTACTCCATTGACACCGAGAGCATGTTGCTGTATCATATGCGGTCGCAATTGCCTGAGTCAGGCAGGCCTAGTGAGCCATGAGCAAGGCCCCACGAGACCACTACCGAAGCGACGACAGGTCCTGCAGAGAACGTAGGCAGAACCGGCGCAGCGTTTGTAGGGTGCGCTGTATTCGATTTACTACGCAGTGTTGATGCTAGGTCTATTTCAGTTGGTGGGTTTGCAATTTTCTCCTAATGCTTATCTTTCCCATATTAATGTCTATCTGTAATATATTCTATAAACTTGCACACGTCGCTGAAGCTACCTGTAGCTAATTTCAATAACATTTTTGCGTTTGTGACATTTGCTTAAAATATATTTTCTCACCTCTTTACCTTATCGCGGATTCGTTCTTAAACAGTTTATTTTATACGTCCATTTAGTGAAGTGTTTTGCAGCCGTATCTGTCTGAATTATTCAATTTAGATTATTTTACTTTGTCGTTTCAATTGATTAGCTGTTATTAATATCCCGGTACGACTGCGCTTGATGTGCATGTTGCCAATGTGCCTACCCGTCTATTACACACTACTTCGTCCATACTGGTTCCAGATCACAGCCGGTCGTTTCTAGAGCAGACGGGGTGCACGGTTCTCGTGACCGTGTTAGGATCAAGGAGTGGTTCCATGCACTCAGCGTGGAGCGGACTACGGTCCAGCCACCGCCTTGCGTGTGCGCTTGATTCCCCAAATACAGCATGCTTGTGTTTGCCTGTGAAGGTGTGTGGGCCGGCTCCGTTGATGAAACGTGGCTCCCATCTCATGCCTCCCAGACTTATTCCTTCGGATTTACACTGGATATGAGGTGTGTGGTTAGAGCTGTGAGTGGTGCAACACAAGCCACCTATAGTCCCTCAGCAGACGCAGGCATCCTGTGGCTGTCCCTGTGGAGGCCAGGTTAACAGGCAAATCCGAAACCGGATGCGATGAACAATATGACTGGAACCGCGGCCATTCAAACGCACTAACTACGCAGCAGATGTCAAATATACGTACTGGTATTTCTGCAATTTCTTCACACGATCAGATAAGCTCAGCGTTAAGTCAAACTCTATGTAATCCTAGAAAGGCCCTAGCGCTTATTGTTTCATTCCGGTCGCGTGTGCGCTGCACTGTCTGGGTCTGGTCAACACGGGTTAGGGTTAGGGTTTAAGCGGCTAGATCGTTCACACCGCAAACAGAGCGACTGAGCGACAAGGATAAAACGTGTACTAAAGCTACTTTGATGATCGGTCCACAGCGGTGGTTGCTGATTCGTCAGATGAAAGCTGTAGTTGACTTACGTTTGAGGCTACAAGTATTTCTGTTTGGTTCGTCATTCTGAAAATTCCTCGATTGTGTTTTTGCGGGAATGGCGATAAGCCACAATTTGGAGATAATAGACGATTCACACAAGGTAGGCCCGAAAGATGGTGTGCACTAGATAGCGCAGATGAATCTAGGATGAATGAGTTTGAACACATGTTTGTGTGATAAAATGCAACTTAGAATACCGACAAAACAACGTGTTATCAAATGAGCAATGGGAGCAAATAACTTTAGTACATTCTTCTCCATTTGATCTCTGGTTCCACACAAATACTGACGTGCCTAGGTGGAGACAAATTACTATTTAGCCATTACCATTTAACCGTCTCCGATCTACAAAGATCCTGTGGATAGATATCTGCTGCTTTTCGGATTTTGTCTGCTGAACACGAATTCCGTGTTCACTTTTGGAGCAGCTTTATGTGATTAGATATACTTCCTCACTGATTTCATTCAGCAACAACTCAGCTTTGAAGTATCGTCAAATAAGTGTGGATATTTATTTAAGCCTACTGGCTGCATCTGATGCTGAGGAGTTGATATAATTAAGTGGCGAATTATGTGCCGTTCGAATAGCTGACACATCCAAATACTCGAAGGCATTCGCGGTCAGTAGGTGACCGTTCGTTACTTTGGTCTGCGGCCCCACAAACGGTAGTGCTGATTTCATGAGTTCGCGGTGAAAAACGAGCTCCTTAATCAAAACAAGAGTACATCTACCGTAGTATCGGCAGGAGTTGTGAACGTCTAGGTTGGAAATTGTCTAGTGATAAGCTGCATTTTGGCAGCCAACGAAGTGGAGTCTCTTATAGTAAAACATGTAAACGATTGTCAAATTATATGCGGATATTGGTCTTTTTGGCGCTTCCACTAACTTTAGGCACTCATCATCCGGAAGGTGACATGGTACTTACCAGTCTGAAAACTGTCACTGAAGCAGATCAACTCCAGCAATCTGGGCCATCGAACCCCAAAACAGACAATCACTTTTGGATAGAATCGTTGACTTCCTGCAACCACTAGAATGCGTCGATCCCGTGTTGGGTTTCGGCGGACGTACGCAACCACCATATAAATTAGTACACCCAAAATTGACATTAAGCAGGTGTTTTGAATGCGTATAAATTGCGCTATCATTTGCTTTACATGTTTGCTGGACTATATACTCAGCACGCATACCTTCATGTGGCATATTCGGGTGACCGAGCTTCAAAATCGACAGTGACATATCTTTATATGAACTTTTGATTGTAAACGTATTTGTCTTTATACCACTGTCGTATTTCTGGTCTGTCTTTCGGCTACAATTGCTATGATGCTAAAGTACATGTCGATATCTTGAAACCACCTTGTGTTTCTGAGCACGCATGCTGTCATCTCCAAAGTTCAGGTTTTCGGGTATAAGTTGCATCAGTGTTTATAATAATTAACTTCATGTGCAAGAACAGCTGTGCTTGTTGGTGGAATACACTGGGGGAAAGAAACTGTGGAGCATGCGTATAGCTAGCTTACATACTTCAAACAACCGATCGCTTATAGGAAAATGACTGAACACACAAGTGCCATTCGTTGACGGGTATACTTGTAGATAGGCATAATTTTGCTGCAAGTGCGCTAACTTCATGATAGAGTTGATGACGCATTTGTGTCGGTAGTAGGTTTCAAATCTCATCGGGTAAACCGCACTTGTGTCCATCGCGGCCGTGTTGGAGGAGCCAGATTTTACACCAAACTTCATAGAGCCTATCAAAGGTATTTTTGCATTTATTCTCAATGCATTACTTGCTTAGATTTTAGTTCACGTCAAGAGTACCGAATACGTAACGTTAATTCTTTTTGGCTAAAATATAGACGGCTGCGCGTTGGTCGCAAACTTCCAGTGTTTTCACTTAAAGTTTATTTTTTCATCACCAAATTAGCGTACCTTGTAGCTCTTCGGCTAATTCAGTTCGGATTCCATTGCGCTACCTAAGTTAACTTAAACCAGAGGTAAATTCTCAAAACATCAATCGTTAACTAGCTACAGCATTTCTGGTTAGAGCTCTACCGAGAACAAAATAAAACTGCCAAAGTCGTTGTGTGCGACAACAAAATTTTTCCTTGAAGAGCACTCACTAACGGCGCTCCATCTAGGTTAACCTCAGAATAATCGGGGATTGATTACGGTAAGTACAGTTAGTTTTACAGCCACTAGCATCACATTTATCACGTAACCGCAAATCTAACTTTCACGCCGACCGGTCGTGAATGTACGCGCATCAAATCATGATCTTTCAATAACGTTGCAGCGCTGTTCAGTGCTTCGCAAACATAAAACCTTTAACTGCTGAGGCTGATGGCCTGTCACTCTACACTCAGTAACTCGGAATACTGGCCAGGAAATGAAACGGCTGCTGCTCACCAAACAACCATAACGGTCGATCTTCCGCTTCTTTTTGCCTACTGGAATTCATTATCCGGCTCTTGGCATTTTGCATTATCACGCGCTTTCTCCCGCAGTTTCTAGCTTACAAACTTCAGTTTAGATAATAACCTAGCTCATTTCACCCCTTCTATTAGGGCATACATGATCTGAGGCTGTGACACTGAGTTCCAAAAACAGCTAAAACCGTGAGGGTTGATAAATCAGATAAGACAAAACTATAAACAACAGCTCAGCCAGCTCAGCTCACTAACATATAATCCAAGGTGCTTTTACCCAGATTAAGAACAGAACGTCGTTCATCGATAGTTCTCCATCATTTCTCAGTGCATTTGATCCACTACCTACCATAATAAATGGTCATTATAAGTAAGTATATTTAAGTATAAAAAAGTAAGTAAGTATACTTAAATATAATTAAGTGTACATAAGCATAATTAAATATACATGTATACTTATGTATTTATTTCCCGCAACTATGATTATGCGCTCCATCTTCACATAAATGAATGCGTCACTCAAAAACGCAGTGGTCAGTAGAGTACCGATAATATTTCGCCGGATGTATTACGGATTATTTTAATTAACGCTGCTATGTGGTTAGTACTGAATGCGACTGCATTTAGATTACTAAGAAAGTCGGGTATACTCACGTGCATTCCTATTATAATTTCCTATTGCCTGGGAGCCTGAGATAAATGCCACCAGTTTTCCGTCACTCCTTTCAAACACCTGAAAATCATTGCTGATAAGATACTATTGAAGGGAGTGCTTTACGGTGCTTCGTCAGACTTACTCTATCCTACGTTACGGTCCACTGCCGTCCCGTGCTTCCGCAACTGCTGTATCAATTGAAATTGTCTCCCAGTGCTTAACCGACACAATTACTGTAGGGTTACTTGTAGATAAAGTTACCCCTAACCGTTCCACCAGTGTAATAAATTTACATGAGCTTACAAAAATGATTATGAGTGCGTCTAATTTCTTGGAACTTCCGAACACTAAAAGCAAGCACTGGCACCGAGATGAACCCGAGGAATCTCAATCATTCGAACATTATGTAAAACAGTTGCAGAACACCAACATTTATGGCGTTGACCTGGATATGCTCACCACATTACTCTGCACCCGAATGGATTTCCAGTGCAGCACAAGAAACAAAAATTGGCAAGCGGTTTAGAAACAGGTCATTAACTGTGGTCCACAACTCGGAGCACTTAATGGACTTTGTGGGATTACGGGTTATCCTGCACACAAACCCCATGTATTTTGGTTTTCAGATCCACAGAATCTGTTACTCACCAAGTACTACAGTCACACCCATGAGATCCACAGTTCTCTTCATATTGCCCAATAATGCAAAATCATCAACCGAAATAATTTGGCGCTCCACGCAGCCCAAGAAATTACCACATGTATAATGAATCCCTGTTTTCAACTTCCTTGACTCAGCTGATCTCTAGTTTGCCTAAACTGCTTTCTGTGAATCAGTCCACATGAAACTCTACTTGTTTGATGCAAATAGCCTTCCCAAATAAAATATGCATATCCGGCATTAGACAAAGTTAGTTGCACTGATCAACCCAGTTCGGAAGTGCTGATTGGAGGGAATAGTACCATTAGCAAATGACCCATCAACCATATTCTTGACAAGGCGGTTGTCTCGATCTTATGATGCGTGCTTCCGAAACCGTCTAGCAGTTCCACTCAGTGTATTTGTAAACCTACTGATTCTTCTTAGTCACACAAACACAAACCTGCGTGAAAGTTATTTTTTCGAGGTTGGGGATACAGCTCAATATTATCCGTCCTCATCAAGCCTTCGGAATTTTTATGAGATTTCCCAGTATTTTTTATCCAAATACTTGCTTAATGCTTGCTATCAGTTGCACTTGGGTGGTACTGAGTCTTATCCGAAATTAAGTTTTAATTCCTCCGGCAATTCAATTACTTTTTCCGTCGCAACTGCCTTCACACTAGCTTATAAACATCTAAGTCAGATATCCCTTCGCTGTCACCTGCCGGCAGTCCAAAAGTTCACACTTTGTTGACAATCTACTTATAATCTCTAATCATTTACTTCATCGCTGTCCCCTACCTATAGCTTCTGTCCTACACGATAGACTTTTAGCCCATACCATTTAGCATAGTTTTTTAACTCAAGTCGTAATAATTCATCGCCGAAAATGTCGCCCGACTTACTCAAATCTTGGACACGCCTATGTACTCAGTAACAACTCAGTAAATCACTTCTCTGCAATGCCCGTTCGCTTCATAATAAAATGCACGACTTTGTTCCATGGAATCACTCTTTGAAACACAGTTTACATATGTGATAGAGACAGTGTTAACGAACTCTACTTACCAGGTATGCTTCCATTCTATCCGGTACAACTGTTTCCTTGCCAGTTGAACCACAGTACTTGGCGGTGGTTACATTATATTTGTACCCGACAACTTCCATGCATAAACGCTAAGCCTTTCCCATTAAAACAACAACCTTGTCAACATAGTCATAAACGTTGCTTTAGAAAGCCCAGCGATGATTGCGGATTTTATTTACTCACCTCTGATTCCCAGAGGGGATAAGCTAACAGAACTAGAGCACTTGTTTTGCTACTTAGCAGTGCTAACCGTCATACATAAAGTACCTGTTGTGGACTTCAATGTAACTGATTTTCGGTGGACATCGTACACCGCACCCGCTAAATAGCACCCGTTGAATAGCTTTCCACCCACCCTTGATCTTTGCATTGAAACATTTTCTCCTTGTCGAAAGACATACTAATGGCTCTTGATGAATTCTACAGGAATATCGAAAGTTTTTGAACGTTCTTGTTACCTTGTGTTATCGGTGCTTTGGCTGCGAAGTAAAATCCATCTCCCGTACACCAAGGCAGCTCCACAGTGGTTATTTATAAACGAAAGAATTCTTCCTAATATGACAACAGTAAAACGTCATTCCCGAACTCAAGCAATTTACGCATAACAGGCATATGACTAAAGAAACATACGCGCTCAACAACCCTAATAAAAACCACAAAATTACCATGTTTTTGTAAGGGATAAACAACACCACGGATACTCCATTCAATTTGATTTGTGACAACCGAATGAAAAGCGATTCGACTCAGATACGCAAAGCATTTAACAACCAATTTAGCTGCACCTTTAACATCACCCCTTAGGTTTCTGCGCAAACTCTCCATCTGCGTTCTGACGATAAGCACTGTACTGTAGAATCCGAACTCCGTGACATTGATTGCCTTAATGCCTGTACTATGCTATATGATCAGCTGGACCGGACAAATTTCCTCTAAGGTAGATTTTAAAATTGTGCGTCTAGGTATTCACTTGCTATTTTCGAATGTTTTTCTCTATCTGGTAGCTCGCTATTATCCCAGCAGTGTAGAAAATGCTATAATTATCTTTCGTTACAAAACAACTATGTGCTTGAAGTGGCTGACTAATTCCATTATCTCCAAGCTGGCGGGGCGTTACATAGAGTCCGAAACGGTTGGTTTTTTCTTGAAGTGTAATCTCATCAACAACTAACTACAGGTCTTCCTAAGCTCGCAATTCCAAATAACATGTTAGATCAAAATGCTCAATCATGTGATTAGTTCGGCTGACTGCAGCTAATCGGCTAGAGTAGCCTATCTGGTTACGAAAAAGACATTTGATCGCATTCCACATACGCCACTTAACCTGACTGCACATGGCATAGGCAACCAGATCTCGGTTATGATCGTTTCTTACCTCACGTACAGACACCAGATTGCTCTTGCTAAATGAGGCCAAGGCTTTTGATCTTCAATCCTCCATAGAATCCGGCCCGAAAAAGGTATGATCTATTGATTATTTAGCAGCGATAGTCATAACAAATACAAAATAGTAAGATTTCCATGATAAATGCAGTTCACAAAGGAAATGAAGACGAAACTCGCTGTACAGATGATCGTTCCACAAATTGGAACGCATCCCGCTCGTCAGAAAATATAACAAGTTCTATATTTATTAGGCATGCACACTAAACCCTGTTACAATTGCCGTGATACGAGGCTGTGTTCTGCACTTTACTGTTCCTACTATGAATGAATGATATTTTTGGAGTCTGTTTCAGTGGTAGGACACTTCTATTAACTTGTGATATATCCATCATTTACATTGTTAATGTACAGATGTCAAAGATGTTCTCATCGTAATCCGGTATCATATACATATGTTTGCTTTATGGTGATCTAAGTGGAATTTATCATTCCTTCGTTAAAAATTGCCACATAGTATCCAACAACTGTGGCATCATACAGAGTTCTCATATTATTGAAGATTAACAACTATCCCGCTACCATACCTACAGAATTTACTACTCCAACACCCTTATCTTCGCTGAGCATGTTGAACGTACTGTAGCTCATTTCGTCGGAGAAAAACGCTTTTGATTGAAACATACACTTTAAAGGAAGCAACTAAGGCTACCTACAAAATTCAAACAAGTCCACTATTAGATTATGGAAAAGTAGGGTTACCCACTATGAAAAGAATATACCAAAGTTAAACAGGCAGTCTTAAACACAAAAGCGATGAAGTGCCCTAGGTGATATATGCAGTGGAAGTGGAGAAAGATGTAAGTGTGGACGATTTGAAGGGGAATATCAATAATTGTTCGGAAGCTAAAAATCTTTTCTAGAGGCAGTATGCTTCAGCACCTGCGCCAACAAACCTCTATTACTTGTGGATTTTCTGTGCGAAGTGTAACGTTCGTAGAAAGTAGAAGTCATGATTAAACTGCACACAATAATCTGCCTCGACAGGGAATCGAACCCCGGTCCCACGAATTACCGGTCTGCTGCTCTACCACTGAGCTACCGAGGGCTGACCATCAGGTGCGCAAGTTAATGCATGAATTCTGCTTGGTGCTCAACGCATTGCCAATGGGCTCAGAGTATCTGTCCTGGTGTTGCAGTTTGGCTCACTCACTCTTCACTTCCCAGTGGAGCGAAGTACCTGTCCTTCTGTTGTCCAAATTGCGATCGTAGATTACCAGTGGAATTTTCGTGAGGTGTAATTTTCGTAGAAACTGGAAGTCACGATTAAATTTCACACAATAATCCGTAATAATCCGGTAATTCGTAGGACCGAGTTTCCATTCCCCGTCGAGGCAGATTATTGTGTGCAGCTTAATCGTGACTTCTACTTTTACGAAAATTTCCTTTAGTAAACGAACCGTGGCTGTGTCCAGCAGCTACCTTAGACGAGGAACAAGTAAAGTGATTTCCCTAGGTATGTCGATCCACAAAATATTCATCAAAATGTGCGTTGATATCACACTAATTTATGGCTACCCAGTTGAAAATACTCAGGTGCATGAAATACATGGACTTGGAAGGCGAAATCAGAAGTCTGTCTAAATCCACCATGCAGGCTATGTATATACCATCACGGCGGAGCGATAACGTACCTCCCACACAGCAGGAATATATTGTTATTACCTCATCTCTGTCAGCTAACTATGTACGAAAATGAAGAACATCAGTTCATCAGCTCACAGTGATGCTAATAAAGCAGGAAGAAGTTAATAATATCCGATAGATAACTAGTAAATATCCGCTTTCGGTTTCGTCTAACATCAAAACCGGAAATGAATTGTATGATTTTCTTAAAGATGTCATTGACTTGGGCATAAGTGAAGCGTTCGCAGCACGTTTGTTGGTATTGTTACTATGACATTACTGATGAATATACTCGGACAGCTGAAAAGCGATGTAATTGAACGGTATGTTAATCTAGTATTGATTTGTCATCCTATGTTCATAAGTTGCTCTTTTGTATACGGTCTAGCATACAACCATCATTGCTCATTTTTGTCTAGTGTTAATCGAAGCAGCATTTTATAATTGCACAAGTACTTTACTTAGTCGACCGTTGCGTGGCATTAGATGACCAGTCTGGTTGAAATTACGGCGGCGTAATCGTTGCCGAATTGAGTTTTATCACGAAGGTTTTATGCCTGCAGTCGAAACTAAAATATGAAGCCTTAAATAAGCCACGATCAAGCCGAAAAGCAAGGGGCAAAGGAAACATCAGTTGCTAGGTTGGTGGAAATGAACAGCAAGTTTGTCTTAACTTTAACGACCTGGTTGGCACATAGTTTTTGAAACTCGTTTAGAACACAGCCATTATCTGTGGATCACAAATCAAGGTGTGGAATGAGTATGGTACCAGCGAAAATGCTGGTAATCATGTTGACACTAAATCCTTTTATGTGGAGTGGTGTTTCCTAACCGTTTTCATCATCGGTATAAATTCTATCTAAGGTAGATTTCTGCCTGTGTGTAAAATCTCATGTGGCTTCAAACCATGTGTCTCAACTACCTACAAATCTGCTCCGACTTTTACCTTCCATTTGTTCAAGCACTCGGAAAGTAACCGCGATCTTTACGTTGACCTTCAGCGGGCTGAAAATCCCATTGCTTTTTCCTAAGCAACAACCAGGAAACATTTAATCGGTAGTGACAGCAACTCGCATTATTTGCGATACAAGCGAAAACACGCGTTTCTTTTTGTGTTGAGGATTACACTGGCAGTGGACAGGAGATCGGCGGAGAGTGAAACACCCAAAGCGGATCGTTATGCAGATAACTTAGTTATAGGTCCGCCAGGATTTTTTTGAGCTAGCGATAATTAATGCAGTTCGGTCAGCGTTTTCAAATGTTCCCCGATGACGTGCTCCAATCGGAAGCAGAGAATAAAATTATTACTTTGTTTACAGGCATTTGTGAAGGGAGTATCGTAATACCGTTTGTTCAGGATCACGTGTTCACCACTTATTGGCACACATGCTAACTCATCGTATCAGCCTCTTTCCATCTTCATCGAATTCGCCTGTCTAACAAGCAAACGCACAAAGGAAGTTCAGACAGCACAATAAAAACAATGTGAGCCGAGGTCGCAATAGATGCGATTCGCAACCAAACCAAAAGCGTGCTTCCAAATTCAACTTGAAAAACAAATTCACTTTAGATATTTTACACCATTGGATGACTTTTATGCTTAAGCTTATTATTTACTAATAACGCTGCACTTAACCCCAGTGGTTAGATTCGGACCAATGCCATGCGTAACACGATTCTCCCTGAGTTCACAAAGGTCTATAATTCCTTTTAAATCCATGCATTGCAAAATTGCGGCCAGTAGCACTAATATTTCCGTTATTCACTATTAGGTGCATGTTTTATCTGTCGTCTTCCAATTATTATTCGACACACATGGCTTTATAAATTGATATTGTACGGTAGACGCCAAAATAAATATCATCGTCTCGCATTTGCCAAAGCACTGAAAGACTAAACGTTATTGTATAGGCTGGTATTGAGACAAAGTTTTGCCCTTGATACAAGAGTTTCGTTAGGTCGCGTAAACTACACATATTTACAGGCAAATTCACGCCTGGAGCCATAAAATTGCCGTGTTACAGAAAGCAAAATAACGTGCAGCGAAATCATTTAAACGCAGGCATCAATTCATTCTCTCACTGAGGGCTTAACTGTAAGTAATATAAGTGACAAACTCCATGGTCATGGGACATTAGAAAATGAAAAATCCTAGGAGAAAGCACTAGGAGAGAAGAATGTATAAAAGCGGGACAGGTATGCTCCCAAATAGGTAGAGAGGTTGCTGTTAAAAGAAAGCAGCAAGGAATGAGTGTCAGTGACATCATTCACTAAAAATAAGAATGAGTGTAGCAGGACAAATCAGGATAAGGTGTTTCCACATTCTACTTCAGCAACACATTAACAGCTCTTTTGTAGGAAACAGTTGTCATTGTTGGTTATTCTGAACCGGCAGGCAGTCGGTATCCTTGTGCAAAATTTTCAGCCCTTGCCCGAGCAGTCCGCAACGAATCGAGCACACAATTTGTGCTCGGTTCAAGGTGCACAGTACCAGTATAACATTTAGGCTCCAGATGAGCATTGCCTCCAGTCGAAATAATATAACGTATGAAGATAATAATGAGTAAAAATAATGAGCATATTTCTCATCAAATGAAAAGCTGTGACAATATTTGGCACAGAACCTACACGCACGGGTGATGTCATGTTCTTGCAAAAGCGATATCAAGTTATCCTCTTATATTCGTCCGCATTTCTCGCGAGGTATTTGCCCTAGATATTTGTCTTATACAACGTTAAGAGGAAATTTGCCGTATGGGTATGTTGTAGAAACTGAAGTCTAATTACATTGGGTGAATTAATGATATTACACCCATGCGTCGTTATCTGGGCCTTCATTGAATGGATGTTCAAATGACATCGCATACGAAACATCGACATAATGGTGTCCAGTTAGAGGTAGCTTCCCAACCTACTGCAAAATGATTGCACAGTATCACAAAACCTGATGAGGAATGACAACCACGTCCACAACGAAGCATACATGGTGAGACGAAATATCGAAATATCTCGTGTTATAATCAGAGTAAGAACTTTGTTACCTAGAATTCGCGTGCAATTGAGCTGCAGTGGCAAGGATGATTCCATTGCAATGGGTATTGCCATGAATCAGATTTTGAGGAAGTCTCCAGTTATGTTTTAGTCTTTGCAGCAAAGCCTATCGAGCTGGGGTAGCTGGCATGGCTCCCGAGAGTTTAGAATAGAATATTTCCTAATACCTGCTTAGTACATGACTATTTAAGACTTTCTGTCGATGTTCTGTCTGATGTTCTCATATCGCTTCTGATCATGCTGCGATACTTCAGGACGGGACGATTAAGGATTTCACATAGTTCAACTGTAGCTGTGATTGCATGCAAGTTATGAGAAATGTTAGCGCAGCATTGTATGGTACGTGCTATGTGGTACTCAATCTATTCTAAGAACATGAAAGTGCTATAATATCTGGTTCCGAGGTCACGGGTAGACCGTTGTACACAGATGCGTTCGCTGTTACGTGCGATAGAAACTTCGGATGTCAAGCGACAGCAACATTTGATACTTGACTGTTGAGCATAAAACGTCATCATTCACCTATTGAGGCAAGTCTCAAGCGAATGAATGTATTCTTGAATGAGTGTTATTACCTTCGGACGCCCAACTCCTCGATACTTGTGGATAAATGTTATATCACCAACAAATAACTACGGTACGCAATGTTCGTTAACGGAACTGCTATCATTAACACAAAGAAGGGAAGTAATTTACCGAGCGCGCATCCTTGTTTAATCCCGTTGGTAGTTGGACGCGGGGAAGCGCAATAGACGTCTAATTTGACTATTTTAACGGGACCGTTCAGGTATGATGAAAGCCAACCCATTATTGTGTTGCAGACTTAAAAGAAATCTATGTGATTCGGTAACCATTTGTGCGGCACCCGATCGAATATTTTCTGCATGTGCAAGCATAGAATATATATGGCATACTTTGAGCCAATCGAGTCCTGTATGTAGTTCAGGTAATGCAGCTATCAGAATGTGTACGATTCTTAGTCAAAGAAACAATTTTAGGACCTGTCTATTGGCTCCAGTAAGTTGATGAATTTCCTCACACATTTTTAGTAATTGCGCGAGTAATCCGGCAAATATAAGTTTCGTTGAAGGCAGATGTCACGATTAAACTCCACGCGAAAATCCGCCTCGACGGGGAATCGAACCCCGGTCCACGAATTTCCGGACCGCTGCTCTACCACTGAGCTACCGAGGGCTGACGATTAGGTGCGGAATTTAACACGTGACTTCTGCTTGGTGCGCGACGTATTTCCAGCGAGCTCACAGTAACTGTCCTGGTGTTGCAGATCGGCTCACTCACTCGTCACTTCCCAGTGGACCGAAGAAACTGTCCATCCGAAGTCCAAAGAGCGATGGTAAATTATTTGAAGGATTTTTGTGAGTAACGTAAATTTCGTAGAAGGCAGAAGTGGACCGGTGTTCGATTCCCCTTCGAGGCAGAGTTTCGTGTGGAGTTTAATCGTGACTTCTGCCTTCTACAAAACTTATGTTACTCACAAACATCCTTCAAATAAAATATAGCAGTGTTTTCGTTTGGCCTGTTATTTTACATCTCCTGCTTTGCTCAATCGTTATGAAGAGGGTTGCTGAATGAACATTTCTATTTTTCTGCAGATTACTTGGATTCCAGTGAAATGGCAAACATATACAAATGGGCAGTGACATGTCAGGCCCTCCCATTTTCATTGCGGATGGGGGATGCCATCATCTTCCAGAATTGGTCATGTTTCGGTAGAAGGTGTTGCTTGACAGATATTGCGGAGAGCAATAGGACTTTAGATGGAGTCTTACTGTAAGTATAGCGTTAGGGTCAAGGAACATGAAGGTGGAGAAGCATACATGCTCCTGGATGTCGTCCACCATTTCAGTGATCAATGAAAGCTTTCATTGTTCTTTGAAGGAGAATTCAGACCCGGTATTTGTATTACTTCTCATTCGTATTTTTCTTGAGCTTCATGTGTTCTCCTCATCAACTGTTAGTACTTGATTTCGGAAAGGAGTTAATGCATCTGTGGAATCATTGTAAAATATCTTATTCTATTTAATGCTCGATCGGCTTGCTGGATTTCTGTGTAATCGGTCGTTCTGCTCCGTCTTTTCCTACATCACTGATTCTTTTCTCTTTGCAGCAACAATAGTTATGGCTTGCTGAGCCTGATGATAGAAGTGCTCCACGGCTCTGCATACATTTTTGGAGAGAAATAAGGTATCTCAATCAGAGAATCGGTTTATTTGACGGAAGGATTCCCAGTTAATACTGCCGCTGGTGTAGTAGTTGGTATGTACTTGTTTGGTGGCCATTTTAACGGTGAACGTTAGGAGTATCATGTTGCCGTCGCTACCAGGGATGTTCTCTGTTATATCTCTCTGTACGTTGACCATACCCAGTGTAAACAACACGTCTAAGGTGTTCCCCAACCTTGTTGTTATAGTAACCCACGGTGTCCAACCAACTAACTAAACAAATGAAAGCAGGACAAGAAGGTCTTGGGTGACCAGTGTATCTTCATTTTGTTGAACTCACAATTATGCTTTGTTTGTTCGTCTATTCCTATGCAAAATAGAAAGCTGAGATGATACGAACAACATTCACGATTGATGAATTTGGCAGCTGCAAGCAAACCGAGGCTCTTGAAACGGAGAACCAGAGTAAATCAGGGATATTTGCCAGCTGTGGATGTTCAAATCGTTCAGCTGTACATATGTGATGGAGTTGCATGAGGCAACTTACACCTATTCTTTTACAGCGGTCTTCACGCAAAAGCTTTTAAAGGGAGGTAATTGGATTACAGTATAATACATCAGCAAGGTACTACGTTTCGATAACGAGGATTGCTGGTAGATTGTTTAAATGTGTAAACATGCCTAGGAAATACCTTTTTTTGATAATCCATCCGGCTCCAATCAACAGTAATGAGAACATACATTAGTGGCAGAATCAGAGTTTGCGTCACTGTGTGTGTGTCATGGTAATCGCTGAATATTTGAACGGTAAACATGTGTGTGAGCATTTGGGAACGAGTCCATTGCTAATAACCTTGCGGTTAGGATAATGTGCTCTCCGCAATCGGACATTGCAGGCGACTTGGCGCTGAGCTTATCTGGTCATGTGAAGAAACTGTAGAAATAATGGGTGCATATATTTGACATCTACCGCGTAGGTAATGAGTCAAAATGGCCGCGCTTCTATTTATACAGATATATATATACATTAAAATAATTTCTCCTTCATTAACTCATGGCAAAACTCCATTATGTCAGCCAAACCAGCACGTTACACCAACTTGTTTCGTAATATCACTGTAGCCGTCTACATGAAGTGTGAAACCGAAGACAATGACGCTTTGCTCTGATAAGCCTGTGATCATATACCCCACATGCCTGTTCCTTTATTTTCACTCCAGGTGAGGTGAAGCGAAGAAGAATAATAGTGATTTCTTACACTAACGTGGTTGCACCGCAGTTTTCGCGTACTCCTTCACTTCATGGACGCTGTAACTACAACGGAATTTCTTATAATTAATGAAAGATTGCAAAACCCACTACCGTTCAAGCGCTGCGCGTCGTGATAAACCAAACTCCCGTTCAAAGAGAAGACAGGCGGAGCGAAGCCGATGATCCACTCCAGTCTGGAAGTCACAAGTGGCTCACAAAATGGGACTATTAAATGATTATGAATGCAGATGAATCATCTCCATTAAATCCAGTGATTTGACTGCTAGCTTCAAGAGTGACAATGAAACAAATCACTTTTCTAGAAAAACTGCCGTTTTGCTAAATGCCACGTAATCGCCGAAGGTTGCACAGTGGAGCTAATACATCGTCACGACGCACGAATTTCATTCGGGTATTTCAGGTAAATACGGAAACCAGACAAAATCTGTTCTCTGATTTGCCGACGTCTTTGCAGCGTGAAAAGAGTCCTCATTAGCGGAACGTGGTACGCAGTTGATACATTAGACTGTAATACAAATACCCTCTTTAACACCTTTTGCGTAACGACCACTGCAAAGCCATAGGTGGATGATGCTTCATGCCACTTCATCACATACGTACTGCTGAAAGGTTTGAATGTCCACCGCCGACAAATATCCCTGATTATCTTTGGGTCTCCGACACAAGAGCCTTGGTTTACTTGCAACTGCCATATACATCCACCGTGAAATTTGGTCTTACTCTTCCGACAAAGAACAATGAAAGCTTTCATTGATCACTGAAATGGTGGACGACATCCAGGAGCATGTATGCTTCTCCACCTACATGTTCCTTGACCCTAACGCTATACTTACAGTAAGACTCCATCTAAAGTCCTATTGCTCTCCGCAATATCTGTCAAGCAACACCTTCTACCGAAACATGACCAATTCTGGAAGATGATGGCATCCCCCATCCGCAATGAAAATGGGAGGGCCTGACATGTCACTGCCCATTTGTATATGTTTGCCATTTCACTGGAATCCAAGTAATCTGCAGAAAAATAGAAATGTTCATTCAGCAACCCTCTTCATAACGATTGAGCAAAGCAGGAGATGTAAAATAACAGGCCAAACGAAAACACTGCTATATTTTATTTGAAGGATGTTTGTGAGTAACATAAGTTTTGTAGAAGGCAGAAGTCACGATTAAACTCCACACGAAACTCTGCCTCGAAGGGGAATCGAACACCGGTCCACTTCTGCCTTCTACGAAATTTACGTTACTCACAAAAATCCTTCAAATAATTTACCATCGCTCTTTGGACTTCGGATGGACAGTTTCTTCGGTCCACTGGGAAGTGACGAGTGAGTGAGCCGATCTGCAACACCAGGACAGTTACTGTGAGCTCGCTGGAAATACGTCGCGCACCAAGCAGAAGTCACGTGTTAAATTCCGCACCTAATCGTCAGCCCTCGGTAGCTCAGTGGTAGAGCAGCGGTCCGGAAATTCGTGGACCGGGGTTCGATTCCCCGTCGAGGCGGATTTTCGCGTGGAGTTTAATCGTGACATCTGCCTTCAACGAAACTTATATTTGCCGGATTACTCGTGCAATTGCTAATAATGTGTGAGGAAATTCCTCAACGCACTGGAGCCAATAGACAGGTCCTAAAATTGTTTCCTGGACTAACAATCGTACACATTCTGATAGCTGCATTACCTGAACCACATACCGGACTCCATTGGCTCAAAGTCTGCCATATAAATTCTATGCTTGCACATGAAGAAAATATTCGATAGGATGTCTCACAAATGGTTACCGAATCACATAGATTCCTTTGAAGACTGCAACACATCAATGGGTTGGCTATCATCATAACTGACCGGTCCCGTTAAAATAGTCAAACTAGACGTCCAATGCGCTTCCCCGCGTCCAATTACCAGCGGGATTAAACAAGGATGCGCGCTCGGTAAATTACTTCCTTTCTTTGTGTTAATGATAGCAGTTCCGTTAACAAACATGACGTGCCGTATTTATTTGTTGGTGATATGACATTTATCCACAAGTATTGAGGAGTTGGGCGTCCGAATGTACTAACACTCATTCAAGAAGACATTCATTCGCATGAGACTTGCTTCAATAGGTGAATGATGACGTTTTAAGCTCAACAGTCAAGTATCGAATGTTGCTGTCGCTTGACACCCAAAATATCTATCGCGCGTATCAGTGAACGCATCTGGGTAGAACGGTCTACCCTTGACATCGGAATCAAATATTATTGCACTTTCATTTTCTTAGAACAAATTGAGTACCACATAGCACGTACCATACAATGCTCCGCTAACAGTTCTCATAACTTGCATACAATCACAGCTACAGTTGAACTATGTGAAATCCTTAATCGTCCCATCCTGGAGTATCGCAGCATAATCAGAAGCGATATGAGGACATCAGACAGAACATCGATAGACAGCCTTCAATAGTCATGTACTAAGCAGGTATTAGGAAATATACTATTCTAAAATTCTCGGGAGTCATGCCAGTTACTCCATCTCGATAGGCTTTGCTGCGAAGACTAAAACATAACTGGAGACTTCATCAAAATCTGATTCATGGCAATACCCATTGCAACCGAATCATCCTTGCCACTGCAGCTCAATTGCACGCGAATTCTAGGTAACAAAGTCCTTACTCTGATTATAACACGAGGCAAGACAACTTTGCAATCGACATTTCGTCTCACCATGTATGCTTTGTTGTGGACCCGGTTGCCATTCATCATCAGGTCTTGTGAGACTGTGCAATCCATTTGCAGTAAGTTGGGAAGCTACCTCTACCTGGACATCGTTATGTCGGTTTTTCGTGTGCAATGTCTTTTGAACATCCATTCAATGAAGGCCCAGATAACGCCGAATGGGTGTAATATATTTAATTCACCCAATGTAATTAGACTTCGGTTTCTACAACATAAGCATACTGCAAATTTCCTCTTAACGTTGTATAAGACAAATATCTGGGGCAAATACCTCCCCAGAAATGCAGACGAATATAAGAGGATAACTTGCTATTGCTCTTGCAAGGACAAGACATTACCTGTTCGTGTAGGTTCTGTGCCAAATATTGTCACAGCTTTTCATTTGATGAGAAATTTGCCCATTATTTTTACTCATTATTATCATTCTTATCTTCATACGGTATATTATTTCGACAAGAAGCAGTGCTAACCTGGAGCCTCAATTTTATACTGGTACTGTGCACCTTGAACCGAGCACAAATTGTGTGCTCGATTTGTTGCGGATTGCTCGGGCAAGGGCTGAAAATTTGGCACGAAGTCTTCGATTGCCGGCCGGGTCAGAATAACAACCAATGACAACTGTTTTCGCCAATAGAGCAGTTAAGATGTTGCTGAAGTAGAACGTGGAATCACTTCTTGCTGCGTTGTTCGGCTACAGTCAGTTATATTTTTGGTGATGCGTAGCAGTTGCGTTCTCACCCCTCTCTTTCAGGCTTTTTCTTCTATATGTCAACTTATTTGTGCGCAAGCCTGTCGCTTATAGACCCATTCATCTATTCATCATCCTTCCATTATTCCCATACGTTTATATTCCATTACCAAGGAAATTTTCACTGATTGCGCTTGAGTGTAACCCCTCAGTGAGAGAACGAATTGATACTCGCGTTTACTTTAATGCATTAAAACTTGTTTTGATTTTTGAACACACTAACTTCATAGCAGTACGCGTAAATTTGCCTGTAATAAGGTATGGTGCAGTTTGGCTTGGCATTTGATTTTATTAAGAATAATATTATTGCGTGATATGCTGGCGAAGTGTTGAAGGTGATTATATTTTCAAAGCGATAACGGTTATCCTGGTGAATCCATGGGAAATGAATCAACCCAATCGATCCATGTGATTATATCTCTGACATGTGCAGCTGTATGGATGCTGCTCTTTACTTACTGATGATATTTGGAGTTCCTCGCTCCATCCTGATTCCATCTTGCAAAGCTATTTGAACTGGCCTGGTTAAGAAGCCCGCCACGCGTTCGATAGTTCCACGCCGTCTATCCTGTGTTCGCAACTAGTGACCTTTTTGAATTCTAGCGGCTCAACAATTACTCTTTGGCTTGTCGTTCTTGTTGTCCACGTGGTGCACTAAGTAACAGGGAGTGGATCCCCGTGGCGGTTGGTCTTACGTCAATGGCCTCGAGCGCTAAGCGCGCTGTCAAGAGGTGGGACGGAACGCATACGGAGGATAGGAATCCCTTATAACGAGGGAGCCTCTGAAGCGTTCCTGCAGGTATTAAGCAAGAAGCGTATGGGAATGGTTTCCAAAGTGGTCAAACGTTCCGTTCTACACTGATGTGTTTGAAGGATTCACCTCCAAAATATAGGACGAACAATTACATCTATAAAGTTACTTGCAGGGACTGTGCACAAATGTACATATGCCAAACTGAGAGAGAACAACGCAATTGGATGACAACACAAAAGGTACGTTTCGCGTCCATCAAAAATGAATTGAAATACAAGTCTTACCGAAAGAGGCGGCTGTAGCGGTACAAGCGCTAGACTCGGAACACTCAATAGACTGGAATCATGCAAAAATTATTGGATGGAGAACAAAAAGGACAAGCCAAATATTAATTGCTGAGGCACTAGTAGTCGAAAAGGCCACTAGTTGCCTACATAGAATAGACGGCATGAAACTATCGAACGCGTGGCGGGCTGTCTTTACTCGGCCAGGTTAACTAACTTTGGCAGACGGATCCGGGATGGAGGGAAAACGCCGAACTACCATCACTAAAGCAAAGAGAAACATCGACACTGCTCACATGTAAATGACTCACTAAACGAAGGAATTGGGGCGGTTGGATTTCTCCTTATTTCACCAGATTTACCTCTTGAAGCTTTGAAACTATACTCACATTTTTCACCTACCCGGGTTATTTCACGATATTATTACTCCAAATGCTATCAACTACCAAGCCAAAACTGTACTAGTTCACGCAACCTGATTAAGCTCTTGAGTCAAGGGTGAAGGATTGTCTTATTACAAGCCCTCCAGTAGTTTAAAATATTGGAAATTTTTATCTTCCAATCGGTATTAAGTTTACTCCATAATATTTAAGGTAGGCTCATTTTCGTGAACACCTTATCCACTGCAACGGTATGAAAGTTTCTATGCTAAAAATCTGGATTTGATCATCGAACATGGCATACATAAGTACTACAAACGCTTGTCCCGACGACTTGATGTACGGCGCATGGATTGGTTACAGTTCCTACTTCAAACAAAGTTTTAACTGGGACTTGAATTATTAGCACAGAATCAGTAACACAGAGGCAACACTAGGTATGCACATTTTTTTCCACTCATGATATTTCCTATGTTCAGCTTAAAATGATTATTTCGAAATGGACACAAAGTATAAAGGCAGAACTGTATACATTTATATCATGCTCCGAATATGTGGGTTCCATCCTTACAGGAGTTGAACGGAATACGCACTGCTGTCGATTCCCGAAAGGATTAGGTGGGCCTATGATGTTTTTTCAGACGTGGTATGGCTGATCGATCGATGCATATCAAATTATTCCATAGAGCACCACTACTACACTATTATATTTATATTTCCCCAGTTGCCCAAAAATAACCTTTGAATCATTGTGTATGGTTCCTAGATTTCCTTCACTATCACTCTATCACGGCGATTCGGTGCTGGTATAATTAACGGTGACTCGAACCTAAGTGATTTATTTGTCCTGTTAATATTCACTTGTAGCACAAGCCAAAGTTGACTAATCTTAACTGAGGTTCCTTTAAATACCATCTGTTTGCATATAAACGCCTCAATCTCAATGGATGCATGATTATTGAAGTTCAAAAATGCTTTTAATACAAACGATCATCAATGGAACTACAAAGCATTTCGCACTAGCTAGCTTTGATTGTTGGCTGGTCGTACAAGTAATCAGTTGTTCCATTTCGATTCACTTAACGCTACACCTCCCCCCCTCCGAACACTTTGTAGTGGTCATCGACTATACATCACAGCATACTTATAATCGATTCATTCCAAGTTCAGCAGCATACCTGAACTGAAGTTATCCACAATAGCTTGGGACATTGCATACGAGAAAACAAGCCAGGTGTAAATCCCGGCTCTTGCGACCAAGATCAAAGCTGGTGGTGAGGTTCGATGAGGCGATACTGCTGTCTAGCTAAGTCAATAGCCCATATGGCATTAATGGCATTAATGGAAACTTCGCCTACGTATTTGGGTATTGCATCAAAGCAGTGAGACGAAATAATCAGGTATAGTCTGTCAAAGCGGAAAACGTAATAATTCGAGAAACCTAAGGAACTGCAAATGTTTTGAGCCGGGAGACAGGTAATCATGAAGAGTCTCTCGCGCGTGTTACTTTATCAGGCACAAGGTGATTTAGCTGGGCCTTAACGATTGAGATGCACATGGAACTGTGACTGTTGGCATAAAAAGATTGCGCAGAATGAGTGGTCTACATTTCATCCTCCATCGAGTAAATGGAACTTGGGTGCAGTGTATCATTGACTTGGGTTAATAGTGAAAAAAGGGAGGCGATAGATACCTATTATTTGCAGTTGGAACAAGATTATTCCGCGCTGCGCTGTGCTGAACTGCACTGGTTAAATGCGTTTTATTTTGTGACCGAGGTCAGTCACAACGAGACTGGACCTTGAAGTTGTGTGACGGTTAACATACGTCGTCCCACGGAATATTACTGGGCGGGAACTTGGGGCCTCTTAAGAGCTACTCCAACCAGGTTGCTCAAGGGTCAGAGGTCAGACAAACTCCGCCTCCTACTCATACAGATTAGGGATTTTTAGATGCGTTGAGGTCCATCTCTGTAAAACCAAATCATTGGCGTTTTGTACTGTCTTACGGACAGGATTTTATGCCGGAACTTTAGTTCAGAACCTTAATGTTCCTCCTGTCTAGGTCCGTGTAGGTGCATTGACCCCAAGTGTTTGTTTACGGCACTGAGGTTTTAACCTCGATCACCTTCGATACCTTTTATTGTTCTCTGTTCACGTGCTTGTACAGGAGCGAAACATCAGTTCAAGTTGCTTATGTGCTGTTGTTGGTGCTAATGATGTTGATGCGACCGAGGCAATCCAACATTTAACCCTCAAGGTGGATCTCAGACATTCGAGATTAGTGGAAGTGCTTTAGGCCCATTTCAGTCACCAGCTGCCATGTGAAACGTTGTCAGAACAGCTGCTTAGGCTATAGAAACTACCGACAATATTCGGCTTCAGAAAGCAATTGATCAGTGGAAAAGCAAAAATGAAACGCCCCGCATCCACTTTGTAAATTAAGGTGGATCTACACTGTTTAGAAAATGGGTAATTTCACGCTAAATTATTGTGGGCATTGGGGTTAATGTTCCACATTCTCATTCGTTCTACTTTGACGTAATTCGGATCATAACTAAGTTGCTTACGGTCAGGAAATTTTACACACGAAGTTAGAACATACGGAATTCCAGAAATGTCACAGTGAGTGAAGATAGATAACTGTGTGAGCAGATAGGTGCAAACGTCCAAGTCAATATGACAGCAGTAGTTTAGTAGATGTCTATGTGTCAGGTATTAAAACTGGCAAGTACATCAATGCAGTCAGTGATTTCTCATAGGGACAAATGGGTGACGTACAAGAGTAGACAGGAAAGCTCGATATCTAGCAAGTAAAGTAAATGTAAAATTATTTATAGATAGTACTATATCAGTTTAAGTTATCCATCTATGCCATATTTTTGGAATAATCGTACTTATCCAAATCAGCTTCTTCAGTTTGGGCAGGTACAAGTATAGAATGAATAACAGTCGCCTCTGTGGCCTCCGCTGATTCGTATGCTATCAGCTGCTCCTCTGTGACTAGCAAGTTAAATCTAATGGACTTACAAAACTGTACATCGGTGGAGACTAGACGACGATTGGACCGGCGTCGTCGGACAAACGCATAGCGTTTACGCAGGTCAAAACAGAGGCACTGAGCATCGGTGGCTAGTACCTCCAATATGTGATCATATCCGTTCGAATGACACATCGGCGTAAATGGAACCGTAGAGTTCATAAATAGTAATGCACGAAACGGGGTAGGGAACCATTGCTTACCGAGCGGTCGAAAGAGCAGAGGGAACACCATATCACGTGGCCAGATCTGTTGTTTCCCCCCATACAATGCTAACTCATACACATGTGTTTCATTAACGACGTAATATCCGATATCGAGAAATGGCCAAAGCCATGGGTGGGAGGAGGTATTTCGACTGAATTCCAAGTCTTCTGTTTCCCGGTTCGGATCAATTTGCCTTGTGAAAAGTTTGTCTCTATCATACATTCCGGAATACAAATATCCAGAATTCATATTCCTGAACAATTGGTGCAATCTCGAGCGTACCCTCAGGGCAACTAGTACATCGACGTCCTCGTCCCAGGGGATTATATCATGGTGTCGGAATGAACCCAACAACGTCCCTGCATTAAGGAAAAAGTGGTCTCCAAGTCCATTAGCAAACATCAAATCCGCAAATACTCCCAGCAGCCGTTTGAATAGCGCCTTCTGACCCCGACTCATAACGGGTTCAAACGATCTTGGCGGTCTAAACACTGTTCCGTTTGTGAACCGCATGCCTGCCGGTTTATCTGCCAAGCGTGTGATGGGAAATCTGAGTTTTGTCAAATCTGGGAGTAAATGTGCTTGATAGCTGTTCAAGTATGCTTGAACAATGAATGGCTCGATCCTCATACTCATGCTCTCATGTATTGTAGTCCAGGTCCAAAATTCGTAGGTGATTATAACTACGATAATTGCGACAACACCATAGGTTCTAAGGGCAACGCGCTTCCTTCCGCATCGAGGACACACCGAGGATGGAAGCATGGTAAATGAGTACAGTATAGTTCCCGTTAAGTTGCAGTGTGTTCCACCGAACTATACGTTTCGATCATGATTTATCAGCAAAGCCTGCGCAATAATTAGTTATTGTGTATTGAAAAGGAGAAGCTTTACACATTCGTTTAAATATCAAAGCAAATCTAGTTGTTTGTATACCAACCGGTTCACCGTGCCACACACGCAAACAAATTCACGCGAACACATATTGTTCTTGGTTGATCTCACATCAGGTCAAATGATTGGTGCAACCTACCCTTCCACCTGACGTCGTAAAAGTGATGAGTGTCTGCATTTCAAAATCCATATTCCTGGAAATCCTACAGATCATTAGGTTGAATAAACTGCATCCGGATAGCTGCGGGATCACTCAAAATTAAGTAAATTTTGTAACTGTGATAAGCACAGTTTGCTCAAGCTTGACGTCATACCGTTTGCATTGAAAACCAGCAATACTTATCCTCAACTGAGTGACATATCCTCAGTGCACGATTGTAAACACTTATGTATTAAAATTTGAGCTGTATTGGGCTAACGGCATACTTAAATTAGTTATTATAATCTTCTTATCCGACAGAATCCATGGATTCACGATTAGTCTCTAAGAGTGAGTGAAGAAGAGCATAATTAAAATCTATAGCAAGCTTCGCATGCCATTCACTAAACTTCAGGTCGCAGAGATTTGATAGCACAAATCCGACAAGGCGAAGCTTCATTTGCAGTTTAAATAAAGTAATTTAAATACGTAAATGAGTAAATGGGAGCGTGGATTATTTTGCATTATGCGAAATATATAAACTATATAACGCAATAATGTTAGTGTTCGCATTCTCATTGTACAGTTCATGTTAAGTTTTGTTAAGCTAAAATATGGTTGACACTCATAAATCGAGGTGTGGATGATGGCTGTGGGTTGCTCTTTTAGCTCGCTGTCTTATTGCAACTGTTTCTTAGCTACTACTTTGTTATCGTTGCTGTTGCTATCGGGGTTGTTGTTGTTGTGGTTAAGGATAGCCGAGCTACACGAATTCTCAACGATTACTTGTCAATTCTATCGTGCTGTGCATAATCTCGATCAGTGTCTGGCAGATTTTCACCAGTTAAGCAATCATTCACTCACCATAAACTCCAACCCTAAAAAGACACTTAAAAGGACGAGTCTGTGACTAATCGAAATACGTCTTCTTCTGATCAAACATTCATTGACCTGTGAGTTTGATAAACAAACATGGACCACGAAATCTACGTCCGCTGAGAACTTACGCCCACAAGCTCGGAGTATAGTTGATCAGAGAGTCAGAATGTGTCAAGGCAGACAAAACAAAGCCGTACAATGGTGAAAGCTAGAAAAGTGCTCCACATTTCTTAACGTCGACTATGAAGTTAATACGAAGTCTGGATTACCTACGTTGTGATTTGCGATCATTTGCGAGCGATGGTCAATTTGCCCGCACATATCAAAAGCAAAAACGCGCTGCGAATTGAGTCGGAAGGTCACAGTTTGACATGAACAAACAGCCAAAAAAGATGTATACCATTGCCCGTAGACGACGACATTTATAAGGAAACCGTAATGAAAGTAACACTCATAGCAGAGGTGATAGTGATTGGTAATGCCGGCAAAAATGACGCGACCGCACTAGCTAAGGTTCCAACAAGAGCACAGTTTGTTTATAAGCTAGTGTGCAACTCACATAGAATAAACGGGTCAAGCCAATTCAAAACAACTATGGGAACAATGCACCAAAGAAGCTTGCATATATTGCTTTCAAGAGATCGCACCGGCAAAATAGTTAGCGCTCAACAAGTCCCGTAATTTGTGGGGTTGTGAACTCACACCATGATGAACTGTCGATTTACTATCCTGTGCGCACAATGGGACGGACAGTCGTCTTATCTGGACGTGTTTTCGCGGGTTCGCGAAGACAAACGTGGAAGTAGTTAAATGACTGATTTACCATGGCCAGATGTGTCGTTAAATAATAATTAATCTCTTGCAACTTCCGTTCAATACCCATAATCTAGTACATTTTAGTACAACCCAAATTTCATTAGGCATGTGAAAGTTGGAGCAATCAGTGACCGATTTGCACGCCCCCAATAGTCCCAGTTGGACACAATTAGGAAGAATATCGCTCACTCAACTGAATTATCGCGTTAGTCAAACTACTATTAGGAATGCCCGATTACAATTCGGGAATGAATTCCCCATTAGGGTTGACGGTATTTAGAACGAAAAATACGCATTCGCAGTACATGTTGAGGGTGCGAGGAAGAAATATCTGAGTGACGAAACTCTGTCCCAAGTGCGTCCAACTTGGCCGGGCAGGGTGTACAAATGGGTCAGCACAAGTTCACACCCCGATATTGCAGTTTCCAACTCGCATTTCAGCAATATTCTCGTAATTCTCCTCGCACGACTTCATGCCTACACTTATTCCAATCAACTCGGCGAGCGCTATCCAGTGCAATCCGTCTCTCAGTTCTAGTCTTTGGGAATCACCCTACAAAACACGTGTCGCCTGAGTTGCACTCGCACACTCAAAGCTGTTTATCGCGTTGCGGAACACGAAGAGCAAGCTATATTCCAACCTCGCTTAAATTCCACTGGCGCCTGTCCGTACATACGACCAGACTACTTGAAGCATTACTCAGTAACCGCTGCATTTGATCTGCACCTACCCCAGATTTTGTAATCGATCAAATGACAACACCACGCGTTATTCGTCATGTCTCCGTCATTAGTGTGGGCCACATTGCATTGTGCTCGGCTAAAGCGTGGGCGTGAACCACCTGCGCGTACGCGAAACGGATTGAATTGCTTCTCGTCATTCCATGCGTGTTGTCGTCCTTCTGCCGGAAATTTAAGCAGCTGGATGACAATCGAGTTCCCTCGCCTTTCATTCTTCAGTGTGTTCATCGACTGGAAATCGCGTGCAACTTTATCATTGTTATCAACTTACCGCCTAATTTGCAGGCGACGGTAGTGGTACTAGTCTCAACCTTGAACTCCGCCTTCAAACCTTAACAAAAGTTGCAAATATTGTCGATTGGTCTGGAGACACCCATTCCAGAAATGTGTCAATGTGACTTTCTGTCAGGGATCTGCGTCGTGCACACGAGAGTGGTCATCTCGGTTCAGCGAACTATATCACAGTTAACCAACTGCGGCAACTTTCGCAATTTACACTAAGCAAGCTGGCGACTTGTTTTTCATTTTCTCTTGCCTAAATGACTTATTTTATTTGGATCTTCATTGTCTACGATTAACGCGCAAAATGTCCCCTTCTAGTCATTTCTTGTAGGCACAAGGATGGCTACACGACGAAATGTGGAAATTTTGCCGAACGACTTATTTAAGCAATAAGCAGTAGTCCGTGCATGTGACCCCCGTCCGGCATCATGCATTTCGATGCCTGGTTGTGATCTAATTGGCCTCGAACAACTACGCAATGCCATTTCATGAAGAGTTTTGCCGAAGACAACCAAATTGTTTTGCAACTGAGACAATGTCACGTAGGTTCGAGACTGTGGCTTTCTCTGCTGCAACCTTACCAGGTGGGAATGAATGCTCCCAGAGACTTGGTCTCTTTATTCGCACACTGGATTTGGTAAGCTCTCGACGTGACTAGCTCCCTTGCTTTGCGAGTCACCACCCTTTTTGCATGAACCAAGGATGGCTCAGTGGCCTAGGTGATGGATAATGATTATCCGTGTGCAGTCATCCTTAGGTGATAAAGTTGCCACAGGGAAAGACGCAGTTGTGAACCTAGGTAACAGCGTCTCCAATGTACTAAAAAAGCAGTGTTGCATAATTGTTGCATCCCAACAAAAAGTTCACAGTTACTGTGTCGATCATTTGTTCCTCCATGGTGAACACAAGGTCAAGATGACCATTTTGTTCCCTGTTCTGATTATCGTACGGGAGGTACTGTGATTATAAATGTTAGGCGAATGACTCGCTCTTGCAATTTGGAGTTAAATTACTCAAAGAGGTTGGCCGGAACTTACACAGCATGCAAGTTGAAGTCTCCGGCAAGGAGGTGACGCTTGGACTGCGCTTGAACGTTCTTTTGAGCAATAGATAAACGGTTGTCTATTTCCACAATTGACATCAAGGGACGGTATGCCATGGCCACCAAACATGATTCGCCACGCCTGAGTTGCAAGCGGCACCAAAGCCAGTCAAAAACTTGGGTTTCTGGTTTTTAAGCAGTTTAAATGCCGATCACTGCAAGGGTACAACAGGATGCCGCCTTGGTGGATAATTTCGTGGGGCCCACATGCATGGTAAGGCGAGCAGCGCTTCAGTATTTTCCTCGTTTTGACAAGTTCCTGTTACTGCTTATTGGTTTGAAGCAGCAAGAAGCTATATCAATTTTTAGGTTCATATAATACCACTTAGTCCAGTATTGGTTATGTTGGAGTGCGCTCGATATATTTCATATCAGCTGTTTTTTCCAGGATGTTCTTGTTTTCCGACACCTACTTTACCTTGGCTACCTGCTGCGGCTGTTTTTTCCACGCATTCTCCACTCTCTTTCGAAACACAGTTGTTAGGCGACCCGCTTTAAATCCGGTACTACAATCTTGTATCGGTTTCCACATTGGATGCTTTGGATACACATGTGGCCCAGTGGCCTTAACATGGGACAATCACCGAGACGTAGTATCCGGTGTGTCATGATGAACTCCAGCTGCAGTCGATGATACGATAGGGTGCAAAACCCTTTTTTCTTGGACCGGTCTACAAACATTGGAGATCAGTCTGCTGGCCACAGGTTAGACCCGCTCAACCCTTTCTACCTTTTCCCGTTTGATAGGACAGCATGCGGGTGAACAATACACACCGTTGGTCCTAATATTGAGACAATGGGACAAGTGCCAATTACTTCGGAATATGTGTTGAAGCTACCTTTGAGCGCACAAAGTATACGAAGACGGTTTCCGTAAAGCCAAGTATTGTGGTCCATGAATTTTAGGTCGCAGCGAAGCCTTGTCCGACGGCTTCGAAGCTTGGTGACAATGAAAGTCAGAAAACTTCATGACTAAGCCCGGTGCGTTAGTGTAAGAATAGGATAATGTTTCGAATGTCGGAACCGTGTTTGAAAATGAAGGTTTCAGGTGAGATTTCAAGACGACTTTGTGAGCTCTGTCACGGAATGTTTTTCGGTGAATCTACAGAATTTGGGCTTTCAGCCTTTTCACGTTGGCAGATAGGAAGCTCAGGTACTGAGGTTCCCGTTAAAATGGTCAAACGGCAAGTCGTGGTTCTAGTGAAAGGCAGCTATGAATCGCAGCAGCTTTATGAAAATGTAACAGTTGCTGCCGTGTTTGCTTTGCCCCAGTGTTTTCCTTCTGTCTCCGTCAAATGGGATTTGGTGTTAAACGCCTTCAAGAGGTTATCTGATGGGAGCTATTTACGAAGTTAGCGCAATAACTCGAGTGTAACTTTCGCCATGCGTTTGGACTGCAGCAATAATTTCAACAGTTTGGGGCCATATTTATTAGCTCATTGCCATTTCCACTAGCATCAATTACCCCGGTGTCGGTAACTGCTCACTTACACGTTCGGAGTACGTGGAGATCAAATGCAGCGGTTACTGAGGCATGCGTCCCAGAGTCTGGTCGTATGTACGGACAGGCGCACGTGGACTTTCAGCGAGGTTGGAAGGTAGCTTGCTCTTCGTGTTCCGCATCGCGATAAACAGTTTTGAGAGTAATTAAGTGAGGTTCTTCGCAGTCAGTTTCCAAATCACATAGTTGTCCACATGCCCGGAAAAGCACTAGACTGCAGTTTCAGCCTGTTGGGCATCATCAGTAGTGCGCATCCATCGGATCCATCAGGACGCCGTGTCTTTCGGGGCCAACCCTGTCCTCTGCAACGTTCGTAACTTGCATGGCAGTGGAGGATATGACGCGCTATATCGCAGTTAGCTTGTAAATCACGATGGTCCGAAGCTGTCCCCCGTGGCCCAGTGGCATAAGCTGCTGACTGGCGGTTCAATCCGCTGGTGGTCATGGGTTCGAATCCTGATGGATCCGATGGATGCGCACTACTGATGATGCCCAACAGGCTGAAACTGCAGTCTACTGCTTTTCCGGGCATGTGGACGACTATGTGATTTGGAAACTGACTGCGAAGAACCTCACTTACTTACATCAAAAATCCCCTACTCATGAGTTTTGAGAGTGCGAGTGCGGCTCAGGCGACACATGTTTTGTAGGGTGATTCCCAAAGAGTAGATCTAGGAGGTAGAGTGCACTGGATAGCGCTCGCCGAGTTGATTTGAATAAGTGAGGCATGAAATCGTGTGACGAGAATTGCGAGAATATTGCTGAAATGTGCGTTGGAAACTGCAATACCGGGGTGGGAACTTGCGCTGACCCATTTGTACACCCTGGCCGGCCCAGTTGGACACACTTGGGACAGAGTTTCGTCACTCAGGTATTTCTTCCGCGCACCCTCAACATTTACTGCGAATGCGTACTTTTCGTTCTAAATACCGTCAACTCTAAGCGGAAATTCATTCCCGAATTGCAACTGAGCATTCCAGTAGTAGTTTGACTAACGCGATAATTCAGTTGAGTGACCGATATTCATCCTAATTGTGTCCAACTGGGACGTTTGGGGGCGTGCAAATCGGTCACTGATTGCTCCAACGGTCACGTACGTAATGAAATTAATGTTTGCTAAAATTTACTAGCTTATAGGCAATGAACGGTAGTGGTAAGATATTAATTGTTATTTAACGACAAATTTGTTCATGGTAAATCAGTCATTAAATTACTTCCAATTTTGTCTTCGCGAACCCGCGAAAACACGTCCAGATAAGACGACTGTCCGTCCTATTGTGCGGACAGGATGGTTAATTATCAGTTCATCGTGGTGTAGGTTCAAAAACCCGCAAATTACGGGACTTGTTAAGCACTAAATATTTTGCCGGTGCGAACTCTTGAAAGCAATATATGCAAGCTTCTTTGGTGCATTGTTCACATAGTTGTTTTGAATCGGCTTGACCCACTTATTCTATGTACGATGCACTGTAGCTTAAATGCAACCGGTGCTACCCGGTACACAATTTTTCTTGCCCTTTTGCGTAATATTTTTTTTACTGAGAGCTATCTATGCCTCAAGCGTCCACGATGTACAACCATCCGACCAATGATCCGGCTTTACAGGTAGTAAAACATTGCCTTTCCGATACCTGACTGCTAATCGCTGGACTTCATAATTATAAAGGTACCGGGAACACTGACCAAAGTAAGACAACTAGTTTGTTACCAAACAAGGTTAATGACTCTAAGACCCAGCTATTTTACTTATGTCATTAGTAATGCATTCATCATGTCCCGTTTGGTTTCAAGTCGATTTGTCCGTTATAAACCTTCTCGCTTCAGCACAAATTCATTCAAATACATCTGAGTTTTGTCAACTTCGGCACACTCGCAAACGATGTGGTACGGATCTTTGAAGTTGGCTCCCTTCCTGGCCGTATTCTACCGGGCGCTGCTTTTTACCAATCTAACAGCAAAGCTTACCTAAGCCTATTAACCACTACTGCTACCGTCACGGTTGAGTTTATATCGTCCTTGTAATTCAACTGCTCCCGTGTGGTCATGTAGTCTTCGTTTGCATTCTAGCTTGCGTAAATCCTTGGATGTATGGACCATCATTTATAGTCCCTTAGCTAAATTATCAATGTGAGCCCAACAATTTAAGCGCGGCCGAACCAATCTAGATCTTAAAGTTGCTAATGCGTTTCGGAAACTTTTATCGGGGTCTAGGATGGCGCAATTTCGATCTAAACTCTGTCGTGTCCCCCACAACAGCTGACCATTAAGGACAGTCTTATCTCCGCATTCGTTATGGCATTCACCATGCTTGATTAGTTAGCTCTGAATGAACTTTCAATAATGAATTGGATTCCAAATAAGTCAGATGGTTTCTCGCTTTGACAGCCCTGACAAACCCTCAAACACTTTTATCTCCTGTCGTGTACGAATTCCGAGTGAGCAGTCCAACAAGATCGGGGGAATTCGAACCGGTGAAAACACGCTGCGCACCAAGCGACTAGAACTTCGGACCAACTCGTCGGCATCGTAAGGCGTCATAAAACTTCCATCAACTGGTGATCTACAAAACGTGTCACCATCATTGTCACAACGACGAAATTGTGAGTTATTGTCCGACGCTACCCGCTCTTCTTTCAGTTCAAACGCATGTAAACTTTGTCCTAGTTCTTAACTTATTAGCAAGGCTGCAGCCAACTGCGCCTAAGACGCTTCTCCGTTAGGTTTAGAAAATTCTGTGACTTTATCCTTACGATATTTTGGTCTATTATATTCATTAAACCGCAAGTCAGAATACACAAATTAAGTAGCTGCGAATGCTGTTGCCGAATGACCAGCATAATCACAAAAATTGCGCATGGTCTGGGCAGTAAAATATGATGGAATTGGCCGTAATAAGTTGTACTGATTAAACCACAGTTACGCACACAATTGTAATCAAAAATACAGCGCTGACTTATGAATAGTTGAATAGGCTCGCAAATAACAGTACAGTAAACGCAGTCAAGCTCGAACAGCAGGGCAGTAAAAGAAAGGACTGTAAACCGGTGGGCTCAAAATGAGGTTAAAAGACGGAAATGTTATATACACGAAGTGTAACCATGTAGATGAACGCCAAGTCAGTTATTTCCTTCGGATACTTATCAGGATACTTATCAGCTGTAAATGCGTTGGGAGGTGAAATTTAATATAAATTGCGCTACTAATAAGTTTTCAGTACTACCCTCAGCTTCGCGAATTATAATCCACAGTAGCTGGGCGCCATAAAGCGCTTCGAACCCAGACTTGTGAATATTTTGATGCACTTATGAGGAAATGATATTTGATGTAGCTGATTGCAAACCGTAACGCCCCGTTGCTAGTCCCTATGACATTAGCTGCTGATGGATCGTCATGGAATCGACAACTGATGAATCCGTTTTACGCGCATTAAAAAAAGGACACGAGTTTGAGACCGCCATTCATGAATTCTCCTGGTATGTAGAGGACCATACAATTTGGAAACTGCTGCGACTATCTAGAATTGGTTACATCAACTAATCCACATTTATGAGAAATAACAATGAATCGCACTTTCCTAAAGATGACACCAAAGGATTTGGTGATTACGAGTGTGCCGTTCTGATGGCATGTTCTCAACACCTGACATTTCAATGATTCCCGTTTGAATGCATCATGTGACGGTTCTGTACTGGCGATGAAGCAAAATTCACGCAATAGTCCATACGGATTCCGTGCATATTATATTCCACTTTGAAGGAATTACGATGATTTGATTATATTTCTCAGCATAATTCTCACCGAAAGTTCTGTGCTTGCTGAAGTAAATAATTTATCTACGATTTAAGCCGTCTCAAAAGTGCCCATGATTGCCAACCTTAATCGTTTGAGGTTTTCATTAGTCCGTTATGCATATATATCTATATAACGAGTGTCGAAACGGTATGTAATTTTTAAGTTGCACCCAATATAAACCTCGAGATGTTCCTCTCTTAATTAGCTGACTATATTACAACCTCCCCACGAACAATGCTAATCTATCGATACACATTGTTGAGTTGTCATCGTGCTTACTGCTAAATCCATACAACATAGCTTATACACTTAATACAGAAAAAGCAGTGTGCACGTAACAAATAGCAGAACACAAACTAAGGGGGCGAATATCACCATCCACTCGATTTGTATACGTTGATCCTGGTTGATTTGACCGATAATTACCGGTTGAAAAAGTTTACAAATGATTCAGCAAGTGCACATCTCTGATCAAACTTAGAGCGGAAAATGAAACAGATTTGCATACTACTGTGATAAATTACGTGCAACTCACAAGGCAATCATGCCTGATCAACCAACCAAAACGCGATGCAATTAAATGTATCCTAGTTAAAATGGAAATCACTAAACGTTTTCATCCTACAGGTGGATGGAACGGAAACAGATGTTCCGGCGGACGCATTTACTTCTGGTTACCCCACAACACAGACTTTTGTATACCAGGTGTGGATTTGCAGCTACCAGGTAATACCGACGCACAGTACGTCACTACCGAGCAGCCGGCTCTTATGTCCATTAACCAAGTTCCGCCAACTTCTATAAATGGCTCAGAAGCTGCCGATAAGTTTTTACCTTAGGAGATCTCGGCCTTCCTTTCTCAGTCATTCATACGAACATCATGTCCTGTAATCTTAATAATAATAATAAAGGTTAACCCGTCTAAGCGACAACTCAAGGGACAGGCGAAATATGATCCCGTAGGACTGGTTCATGCAGAAGGAACAGTACTCATCATCGAATCCACATGTGTATAACTCTTTTAAATGCGAACTACAGCTGTACACAGACAGCATCTGTAACAAATTTAGGTTATAGCATTAGCGTAATAAAGGTGATAGCGTATACTATAATACATATAGGTTATATAAATGTAGTAAATATACCGGTTCTTAGCTGACATTTTATAAACTAATTTTTAGCTGAGCGTAATCCGTAAATTTTAGATAAATGTTAGCACACCCACATTTCTATTGGCATTATCATTTTCCACCAGATGTAATGATATCTATACTGAAAGTTTGTTGCTTAACAATAGCAGTTAAGGATGAATTATATTTCCTGTACGTCAATCATAAGTTTAATCACGTCATTGTGACTGCTATGCGTTATGTATGAACGCAAAATATCAACAGCCCCCTGCACACCTATCAAATTATTCGGTGTCAGAAGATCTGTAGACTCTGTTTGCTGTTCATCTTCTGTTACGCTATCCGCATTCTCTGTTGCTAAAGAGGTAGTTGCAGAAATATTCCAATTTCTGTCTTTTGTGTTTCAACTCTGGAGAATAGAAACAATTATTAAGATGCCAAACAGTTGGTATCAACAATATTCCTTTGAAGGATTATCCAATGCAGTAAAGGTTTCAGGAAGTACATTTTATTCACCTCCATCGGATCCAGTTTTTATAAATGTCTCAGAACCTATCTGTAGAATAGTCAAAAGGTGCTAAGCAAAACATTGCTTGATTGTTGGGTTCTGCACCTCCTTCCATTCAGCAGCAATCCTGGATTTGAGGCTCAACAAATTTAATCGTTTCCCGTGTTCAGTTAGGTATATCTCTTTTTGATTCCATAATCACAATAAGATGTAGACGCCGGCCTTTCATACATTTACTTTAACTGCTTTAATGAAACCCTGGTCGAGAGGTTAAACAAACACAATGAGGTTAGGTGGCAGGAGCGGCAGTTCTAATCAAAACGATCAAACGTCTTCTAACTTCAAACAATAGCAATTTGTCTGATAATGGTCAAATCGCACCTCACCAACGTCGCATGAATCCAGACGATATTGCATCTGCTTATCCTGTAGATATATGCAATGGAAACGGACAAGTAACGCGAAAGGCTCTCTTCTGGTTAACCCACAACAAAGACATCTTACTATCATGTGTGGATGGGCGATGACAAGCCATACCGAGAAACAACGAGTCACTGTTGAGCAGCCTGCTGGTATGTCTGCTGACCCAGTTCCTACAAATTCTGATGTCTCAGTAGCTACCCGTGGTTTTGTCTCATCCACAAATTCAGGGAATCCTAGCAATTCCTTGTCACTGGTTCTTATAAATGCCATGCTGCATAATAATAAGATGCATCTTCTCTGTCCCTTGAATATTTTTGCTGCACCTGACGCAATGTTTGCTATGGAAGCATGGTTGTAACTATGCAATATAGACTATTTTTACTCTCTGGTTGTCATTGATTTACTTAAGCTGGCATGCATAAGCTAAAGTGAATGTAGTGCCATCTAGCTAAAATAAAACAAAACAAAAAATCGTCAGAACCGTTGGGACAATGGATACTATTAAAATGATAGTCGGTACGTAATGATTTACAAGCCTATTTTCTGCATTTATATAGCTACTGCAACTTATAATGAGACCTAGACGGCGGTCCTAGCTGCTTTGATCATGCCTCGATCTATAATTATGAACACAAAATTTCGCATAGTATTTCGACTTGCCTTAACTACCCTGGCCCCTACCCGCTGCCCGATAGCCCGCATAAAGTCGGACGGATGTACACAAGATGTTGCGACCCCAATTAGGTCAAATTGTATAGTAGAAATAATCTTCACCCAATGTATCTCCAAATTGCGAGTATCCATTTTTCAAGAGTGCCCGTGCAGCGGTCATAGAGTACCACATTGGTTGCCAAACTTGAAACGCGCTAGCACCTGTCCCGTCGGAACTGATGCAATGGAGGTTTGCTGCCAGGTGCATTTCATAGGTTGGTGTACCTTTCTCATTTGATGGATGAGTTGGGGTTAGTTTTCTTACGCGACCCCAGGGAACATTCAGCAATGCCACTTTACAGGCAAATTTCCAACGGTCTAGTATTATAAAAGCCCATCAAAATACAAGACAAACGAGGATGCTCAGTAATATGCATCAAATATGATGTACCTACAAAATGATGTTCATATTTGCCTATGTCATGTGGGCAAGTGTGATTGCAAGGCAGTGACCTGCCAGGTCTACGCAGCTTCAAAGTAGCTAAGAATGACCAGCAACGCTTAAGATGAACAGAACCAATCAAAGGCAGCCACGTGTTACGTGCACTCACTTTTCAATATATGGCAAAAGTCACCTTCATGTGCATTGGCTCTAACGATGCATCGAATTACCTAAATAATTTATGTAAATTAATCTAGTCTAAATCTTGGAAATAGGTTCAGTCATGCTGAGTTGCGACTGTCAAACATGCATTCATTAGTCACCGTGCATTTTCAATTAAAATGTCCGTTTTGGGGTTTTTACAATTAAGATTTCATGGATCTTGCTCCATACGGTACCACACCAATGTTAAATAAAAACGAAAGTAAGACTCTTTCCATACTATTATTAAAACTAAAAGATATTGAATGATGAAGGCAAATATGCTTTGTCTTGGAAACCCTCCATCATTACGCCGTGCTACAAAGGTGGATAAGCAACTTCCGCTCCATAACCCACACATATATTCACAGGAGATTAATGACAAAGTCAGGGAACGGATTACTGTGTTCGATTCTATGCACACTCGCAGCTTGATTTACTCAAACCTTTCATCGGGGAGTCAGATCCTTATTTAGTTGCAATAATGCTCTACGTGTGTTTCAGAAACATTTGGTATATAGTATAGTATGTACAGTTTGTAGGCAACGTTCCACTTATGAACAATAGCTTCCTCAGGCCGAGTGAACCAGTCGAGGATGTGTATAGCACTTATGGCCAACTGGCATGATAATCGTGACGAATGGGATGTAGGCAAAAGGTCAATCGCATTAAACGTATCACTACAAATAATGCATGCAGTTGTCGGAACTGGTCCGCGTCATAAGGTCATACACGTAAGCCCCTGTTAACGATGGATGCGGGGATGATGTGATGTGCATTCTCTGCCCTGGATCCGTCCGCCGGCACTCCTCAGACCGGTCGGGTTAACACCACTCGTCACACGCTCCTAAACTCTGCCCCGTCGGTTCTGTTCACGCAGCTGTTTACTAGGTTAATCTCGACCGCCTCACAAATCAGCCTTTGGGGAGTTGATCGCCACCCCTCTCTAACGATTTTGACGTTATCCAAATCGATCTATCGCGTTCATCGCTACTGCCGAGCTCCTTAATAGAGTCATATATTTAAGCTCGTTTCTCGTTGACCGATGTAAAGGTGTACACAGTCTTTGAGATAAATTTTGTAGATGCAATTGGTTTCCTACCTACGGGCACTAGTTTAGAGCGGAGCGTTTGGCCTTCCTGGAAAATCACCCTTATGTTTTCTTAATTTAAGACCCTCCGGATGGTCTCCGGAGTTCCATCTTTATAAGGAATGTCTACGGTCTCAATCTACTCTGTAGTACGCCTTGGGATTCTAATTAAGCGGACGCACACAGATTGAGTTCACCAAATGCATCCCCTCGAGAAATGTCGTAGTGCGAAGTGTGCCTGGTCCATTCTTGCTTTTGTTCATGTAAATCACTTACGCAACAGCTTACAGCAAGTCCGCTTATTCATCTTAGCCGGCGATATTAAAGTCGTTGTTGTGTTTCGCTCATATACAAAAATATCCGTACTTGATAGTCCGTGAACAATGATTTAGCACAAATATAAAATCAGGTGTTTGAAAAGTTTCGTAGGGTGGATAGACTGAAAATGGAAAATAAAGGGTTAGTTAAATGTCAGTTTAAGTGTAAAGGTTTGACCGCACTTTTGCATAACGATAGTTTGAAATGGGAATTGAATGCGCGCACATTATAATATGTTAGCCAGTTAGCGCTTCCGTAATGCGTGAGATGTGTTGCTTCCGTGGAGAGATGTGTTATTTAAATCTGGTTTATAAATCAATCCCAGGAAGTAAAAATGGGCAAATTGAATAGCCTTGTTAGATTGACGTCCGAACATAAAGGGCCAATGCTTGTATTCTAAATTCATAGGTGTCCCTTTGAGACGTCTCTTGAACACCATCAGCGTGGGGGAAGTTACAGCGTAAGTGGGGATGGTGCTCCAATTTTAGACACATGGTTTGATAAGAAAGTAAGGTGGCATTCCGGCCGCTTATACTGTGTGACCAGTTGTAGCTAGTGTCTTCTTAGATTGGTATTTCCATTCAACTTCACAGGGAGACGACAAGTATGGTTTGGATGCCTCGGATCAATCACTTCATTATCAAGTCGCCGCAGAGACGTCGGTATTGTTCACTGTAATCCTCATGGGTTTGCGGCCTCAATTTCGAAGAAAGAGGAAACATACCCTTTATTTCTTGGTCGCCCTTGGTTGCGGCTTTTCAATTGCTGTGAGGTTGTGGTTGTGCCAGATCTACCAGGCCTGTACGCATTATTCCGAATGCTACCTAATGTAGGCATTTAAAATTTGAGAGAAGATGGATTGCTCAGAATGCATGAATAACTTCAGTTGAGGAATATGGTGTTGGTTTACATTTTCGGAGTGCGTAGCCTCCTGAAGTAAACAGCCTTGGCCCTCTTGTACTATCACACCAAGATGGCACTCATTAGAGTTGCGCTGCCAAGCTTGACTCCCTAGGATCTACTGGCTCAACACCTTACATTTGGTTTAAATGAAGCAGATTCTGAGCCGCCGATTAGTATATCCCATCAAGTTCATGTTTAAGTGTTACGTTGTCACCCGTTGTATTGCTATCCCACCATATCTTCGGGATCATCAATGAAGATCTAGATATTTGTAGTGGTCACTCTCTTGAGGACGTTTATCCAAATCATGAATGGATGTGGACCAGGGACTGATAACTGTGACACTCCGCAATGAACATCGACAGGGTCAGAGATGGCGCGGCAACCTTTCAAATTTAGGATGTCATTGAATCAAAACCGAGAATTACGCCAACAGTTACCCAGTTCTGTAGCTTATGAATAAGAGTGCGGTGTTTTTGATGGTCGAATGCCTCTGAGAACTCCAAACAAATTGTTTGTCAGTCCAACCGCAGAGAGCAAGTAGCAGGTATATGGTGCAAGACCGGTTCCGCTAAAACTCACGCAGTACTTGTGCTATGATTTTGCATCCGTCCAAATATTTCATGAGCACTTTGGCATTAATAGGCTTCATGATTGTGGATAACAATGGAACGAGTGTTATCTGGAGCTGTTTGGCTAGATCTGCTCGACTTCCCCACTTTAAGGAGAGTGTAGGTTACGTGCTTCCGCATTGTTGGATCTTGCACCTCGTCAAGTCATCGTTACAATAATTCAGAGAGTGCATCTGCCAGTTTCATTGAAACCAACTTCAGAGCCTTTACGTTTATATTATCAGCCCCGGGATTAGTGTAGCGATCACGGAAATTAGCCTATTTATAAAAGGCACAGCTTTAAACAAGATGGGGCGAAGTCCTGGCAGTAGAATACTTTTGCGTAAACAGCAAAGGCGACAAGAGGTGCTTTGGAAGTTTTTGGGAATTGGTGACGTAAGGCTTCGGCCGCTTCTATTTCAGTCTTTGCTGGTCCACGTGACCGATTCTGTTGCGGTATGTGCTTGTCTACATGGCCCATTTCACTACATTTTGTGCTGCTTCACTTGAATGAACCAGTGAAAGCTTGGGGACTATAGACACATTGTGTCAACTCCGGCTAATATATAGTGCTCCGATGAAAAATAGGCTGTCATGACGTACCTATTCTACATACTTGATGAGAAACTTACCTTACGCGGTATTTCATTTTTACGAAACATTGAAAACATATTTTGTTCATGTTACTGCAAGAGCCTTAACATTTCAGAGTAGGTGAAATTTCAAGTCGCAAGAGCAGGACAAATAACTTTGCACATAAGACGCCATTATAACAGCCAAAACAAGACTGTAACTTCACTGGAGAGACGATTGCCTACACCTGGATTACTGCAGGCATTTTCGAAAGTTGTATTGTCTGCTGTTTGAAAATGGCAAGCTGAGGTTAACTAAATGCTAGTCCCACAAAAACAAGCGTTTAGCTGTGTTTAGGAGGTGGTCCTCTCATACTCAACGAATTGCCTCAAACAAATACTTTCTGCAAATGATAACACATTCTAGCGTTGCATAGTTAAATCACCCGCTTGAACCGGTGAGACAAATCAAAACGTGAACCCAGAGAGATAGGTGCCGCACCACAACATCACTAAGAAGGAGAAAGAAGCTATGCTCGAGTTGCTTCCTGGCCTTTTATGTAAACACCTGTAACGAATTTCCACCAAGTTTGAAGGAAATCCGGAGTTTAGAGGATTTCATGAAAGAGTTGCAATTTCTTTTGCCTAAGTATTTAAAACGCCTCTAAAAAATTTCCACTTCGGATGTGCACCTATTTTATCCGGTCTAGATGGATCATGAATAAAGCCCTTGCCTGCCCCAATTCATCATTATGGCATATTTATATAAGAGAAATTGGCAACTAAGGCAGTCAGGTCCTCCGGACTCACCTCGTTTAACTCGCCTGGATCAATGGCATGTAACGTGCAAGTGCTAGAATCTAAATCCGAGAACCAAACGCATTTCACCAAATCAAGTTCCTTCCAGGTTCACTTCTCTTGCTCCTACAGTCATTTAGGTCTAAAGACTGTCATGTGCAAGTGGAAAGCGCCTCCGCATAAACCATCCGTAAAGGCCAACTCGTATCTCCAATTATATACTTTGTCTTCCTCGCCGGTTTCGCTACTGCTTCTTAAAAGTTGACAAGTAACACAGCACTAGTTAACAGAGTAGCCGCTTCGCGGTTGTGATGACGGTGCTCATAAAGCTATCTGCGATCGACGAGCCGTGATTGCCACTTCAATTTCTGGCTTTTGTTTTGTTCGGAATGCCCACAAATACTAATGGTAATTCCAGTTCATGGAAAGTCTGCAATGGCTCAACTCATTTCCTCACTTTTATTCCAAGCTTTCATCTTTTAGTCTTCGCGCTACTTTCCAAATACGCCGAAAGGCGCTTTCGTACTAGTAAATAGAACGGCGGCTTCGTAGACTTGGCGACCATGTGCAGCTTGTTGGTAGCTTATGGACTTTTAACCCACATTTCTTTATCATCCTGTATCCATAGTTCGCAAGGATACCGTGTAGCAATGGTAAAATCAACCGCAGTGCTATCTCCAATAGTTGTCTTCATATCTCATCAGTTAACGTCTTCTCCATAGGCCTGTTGTTACACTGTGTTGATTTATGAAATACTGCCACTGAGGTTAATCAAACCGGTGTACATCAAAATATTTGGACCGCCTATTGACTAATATATAATTAGCTTATATTACCTTTGTTAGAAAGGTTACTAAATGGTAATAGCTACCAATTGCGTGTTGACAGACTGTACAGCTTCGAGGAGACTGTTCGATCCGTTGGTCCGCGAACGTTTCTCTTACTTTTAACATCTGTGATCTATCTACTAAGGCATTCTACCGGGGTTAATTATCACAGCAGATTCCAACTGCAGCGGGGGACATACACGTTACTAACATAACTTATTACAGGAGTAGACCAAATATTTTAAGAGAACCCAGCAGTGCTTTCAAAGTCGGCATGTGCCGGGTATTACTCATTGCTTATTTCATTATCCCCAAAAACCGTCTGCTAAATTCCTGCTTTCTTTGTAACCTCACTGGATGTTTTATACAAGCATATTCTAACTGATCGTAAAATAACCAGTGGGAGATACAATTTGTAGGACCCAGGCGTCTGCATTAAACCCCATCCTCCCTAGGCTTCATATCTTAACTTATTTCTGAATTGAATATTCACCAACCAGTATGGAAAAGAATGGTAGGCAGTCAGCATGAAGATTTAGATACTTTTCTACAGTCGTTTTGCCAGCTTAGCATTTCTTATTTAAAATGCCATTAGAATAGCAGAAGAACTAGCCATGTGTCAGGTTTGCTCCCGGCACCTCGGCAGATTAGATATCTAGAACTCTTAAGGCTTCACTTTACATTACCTATAATATCAGTGCAAAACTTACATTGTAGCTAGCTCCAAATTCTACCACTCGACATACTCAGTGATTGACAGATAACCAGTAACTAGTTTTCCTTTTTCATACTACTGCTGACTTATACCAATACTCATTTATCTAGCCTGGACCACTAGATCAGCTGCCACCAGAAAATCACTCAATGTGGTACCTGGAGTGAAATCTAAGTTATGTCGCTTCCAAGAGCTACCCCTAGATTTGAATCGCAAGTGAACTTGACAGACAGTTACAATCACTTATTTCACTCAGGTTGACAGCTGCAAATTATCCTTAAAATTGCTTTCATTATTCTTAGTTAATCCCTTGCACAAGGACTGTAGCAATCTAGTGTATCCTGCTTGTGGTTGTCTCAAACACCTGCTCGAAAAATGCTTCCAGCGCCTCTGAGAATAGATTTTCAAGAATTCTGAATGGTGCCCTCGAATGCTTTGCCTTCTTCTCTATGTAACTAGCCTATGTGTTTGTTGAAGCGTAGGAAGTAGTCGAAGCATCACATTTGTTTTCGAAACCGATGGTTTGCGTACTTACTCTTGCGTCCCTAACTTCAACACTGCAGTTGACAAGTTCTGTTGTTTGCTGTGCAGCAAGGCAAACGAGTATATAATTTAGATAAACTGAGTTTAGTGAGCCTGCTATAATTAGAAGCCTATATTTCTGCGGGTCTTTTTATCAGGTACCGTCGCCGATATCGACAGCAGAATATCAGCTATTTGTACTCATAATTTGTTGTTTTCAATCGCAATGACCCATGGAACGAAGAATTATGATAAAGAGAAAAGGGTGCCTACCGTTTACCGTTTATGCGCTAAACAATCATTCAGTGGTAAACTGTTTACAACTTGTGTCAGCAACATGCCGCCACGAACAGCTGGCTATCCTACAAAGATATTGTTTATACAGCCACCTCCTGGACGGAAGCCACCTATAGGTTATTGCAAGGTGGAAATTTGAGGTCTGGCTGGTCATTTATGGGTGGTTGTCAGGTGGCAGTTCGGATCCAACTCTGACTAAAACCGGTGCCACCAGAAAGACCTTGTATACCGCAAACAGCTGAACCAGATACTCACCATTATCCGTTCGGCCGGAGTTAAGCTGCTACCTACTGTCTGCGAGCTCGGGTACATATCTAACTAAATAGCATCAAAGTTGTCAATAAATATCTGTTGGAAATTTTGCAAAATCTTGTTTGTTCCCTTTTATATCTATCGCACTTATTCCCAACAGGCGTTTTTAGATGTATTGGAATTGATAACGCAACACCTCCAATTTGCCCACAGCTGAGATAAGTGATCGCGGAGCTTTTGGCCAATATCATGCAAAAGTGTTTGAGACCTGCCGGGCTGGTCTTTGAATCTTACTCCGATCATGAAAGCGAATATTGAACAACCTGCGAATCTAATAATGATAAAACGTAAATTAACAATGTTTTTGATGGATGGATGTACAACCATGAACGGAAGCTATGCATTAAGCTTCCGGTCTCAGGCTGCGCGCTATTCTTCATTTATTGCATAAAGATTACTTATTTAAATCAAAGTCCAATATGGAAAACAAAAAACAGGGTATTGTATATCTAAATCACAACAAGTAATGCCAAATTGGGTCTGGCATAAATATAGATATCGCTAACTGGACAAAACAAGGAAATGCAGACGAGAGATATAAAGCACATTTGGGTAATCTCAAACACAGTGAAAGAAGCTAAAGCACTGGTGTAATAAAAGTTGTGATTGAGAGCAGTGTATTTCGACGCAAAACAAAAGAATCCTATTTGTCATAGTTTGGCACATCTCAAATGCAACCATAAGCCTTCTGAGGGAGTGAAGAATTGTTGCTCCTTGCGAAACTTGCATGACACACAGTATACTAATTATATGACGGTCGTTCAAAATTAAATTAGCCTACTGCCGATTGTTGCATTACCCTGTGAAATCCATGGCAGCGTTCAGTATATTAGGCTATGTTAGCCTATGATGAACCATTTAAATTTCAAACATCCGAAGTATCAATAATCGTTATCCTATAATTTACTCGCCAGTCAATCCTCCAACTACGAATATTGATAGGGGAGTTCATCAAACCGTTATTGCTCTATATTCCCGAGACTTAAAATAACTGATTTCATGAACAAAAGATCGTCTTTTAATAGGTTAACCATATGTCGTCTGCGACATCGAAATGCTTTTAAGGTCCACTTTAATGCCCATGACAAAAGTCTACGCCGCCAACCTGGAGAACGGTTAAAATTATGCACCTTTTACGAAATTTAGAAGTAGTAAAAATCCCACTGATAGAGGAAAACTCAATGTTTTCAAGGGAGCATGTGTTTTCAGCTTAGGTTACCGCAAAAGTTGCAAGCTGCTTTACATTAAGCATTTCTTTCTGCGATTTATAAAGCATAACTCAATGGTTATTCACAAGTTGTTGCATCAGTAAAGGTGCTCATGTTTGTCGAAGTTAAATATAAGACATGTCAACTAACAAAGGCCCCATCACAAGAAAGTTCTGCCAATGATACAAGCATACGCTCGAACTTGTTCATCAACGGGTACATCGTCTTGTGCAACACTTAAACAACCACAAACACGGCTTGTGAGCACTTAACATTCTACACCGCACTCGAGGAATTCCTAGGTCTAGAAGTCTATTCCCTATGTCCTCATCCGACAATTCACATGATCATTGTTACAAGAAGTACCAAAAATATGATAAAATGTTATAAAATTTGCCGTCAACATTCATTCATGCTATATAATGATCATTTCTGCGCATACTACCTACTTCCAGTGTAAATAGTTTGACCCAATTTAGAAGTATATATATACGCCGAAATTATTGTCGTCATTTGACGACAGTAAATTTGCGTTAGTGAAATGGGCTGAAAGACAGAATTAACATGGTAACAGTTGGTCGAAAACCCAGCAGGAGAGAAAATTGGTATGTAAATTCCGGATGCACATTTGAACACAGCCATCGATGCGACACCCTTCATAGCATCCGAAGTGTCGCAACTATCAGTGGCATTATTAGCGCTCGGAGCAGCTTTCCATCAGAGGATAACCTGTAGTGTCCGCCACCCGTAATGAAACGAAACACACAGGAAAATGATAGGATAAGCTCAATCGACATTTTCCTTACACATGGGTCAGTGAGCTGAATCAATAAACAACATGCAAAATTACACTGGGAAACAAATAAGTACCTGCAACTGAACAGGGATAGAGAGACATTAAAAGATAACTAGCACGTCCCACGGCAACGGAGAAGTCAGCTACGAAGTATATGTTTCTGAACAATGAAAAATCTATTCTAGCAACCGTGTACATAGAAGGCACTGCCGATCAGCAGTTACTTAACAAAATTAAGCCGTAAGGTAAATTTCTAAACAGGCCAGTGGGGTAGGTAATCCACTTTTCTATATTAAAATTTGATACATTTCTTAACGCACTTTACTCGCTTGGCTTATATCTCTTGACACAAAGACAGCCAAATTGATTATGACTTAAGAATTAAAAGCTTCTATGACAAAACGAATGCGTTAGTTGATAAACCGAATACGAATCTGAACATTTTAAGCGCATCGATTGAATTGCTACTGCTATTATCACAAACATTATTTTTTTAGTCAAAGCTCTGGTTACAAAACTCAATTATTTAGGGACAATTCTTTCATCCAAATAAACAGTCCCCCTGGCAAGTTTGTGGAATCCCCGATGCAAATAGTTATGCCTCTTTTGTATCTAAGTCTAATTCTTCGATTTATCGGTAACATCTATTGGTTCGGTCGACCAATTTGCAGCGCATCCGACTATTAAACCAATCATCAATGCTACTTGTTGAAGGATGAGTCATCATTGGATAATAGGTGATAAGCATCCGTCTTGGAACGACAATATTAATTGTGCCGACAACTGATCAACTTTACTCGACAGCTACAGTTACAATGTCTACCAACTTGTTACCATGCTTTCTTTTGTTATTGGTTTTGGGTTCCATTGAAGTATACTCTGGTGAGTTACCTAAATTTCCCACAGACATCATGCATTGCATTTTGATTTGTGCCTCTGAGCTTAACTTCATTCCTTCATCTCAGGGCGGTTGTCGAATGGCATTGTTGCAAATCCGTCGGCCGCAAGTGACGGGAGTGCGCGTCAACTTCACAAGCGAGCGGGAGCAACCAACGGTCAGGCTTCGGTATGCACTTCCTCTGTGCTTCGGTCCCTTCAGTATTTTTATACACTGGATACCTTGACTAATACTGTCAGCGGCAGATTAGATTTTCACCGTGCATTGTATTCAATCACTCTATATTTTAAAGCCTTACTATTGTTCATCTTTCAAATTTAAGCTTCACGTTGCACAATATATGTACACTTGTGCATTAGACCCACATGTCGTTGGTTGGGGAGGGGTATGGATTTGAAATGGATATGCGACTGTGGGTTTGAGCCAAGCGCGAAGTTTTACACATGACAACTTTCTTCCACATCATTTGGCAGTGTTCAGGTTAACGAGCTCGTTTATCTCTGGTTCCTACTTGCGAAATTGAGTAGACGCATTGTGAAGCATTTGGGTTGATTCTAACTGCTATTTAGGCAAATGAATTTTTACTGGATAATAATATATTTCTCCTCCACCGTTAAATAGATGGCACACGTCATGTCCTTTCCCCTTTCTTTTTCTCAATTTCGCGTATTTCATTCAGCAACAAGATACTGCCATTGAAGCGTTCCACTTTGGTTAATTGACTGAGAAGCAACATCTCCTGGATCAGACAGAATCCATTACCAATTCTTGCTGATGAATATCTGTTTGAGATAATTTAGTGAATGCATATTTTTTCGTGTAACTGAACAAGCGACAATAAAATTTATCTGCAAACAGCACTGTTTCTCTTATTCGTGTGTCGCTCAGACATTTTAATTCCTCTAAAAACTGAACGGTTTTAAGTCGAAAACTCAACGACAACTTCATAGTAAGCATGCAATGTTCCCAGTCGGAATTCACATGCCAGAAATTACACCAAATGGCGTCAGGTACGTCGGTTTTCGAATCGTTTATGGGTTCGCATGGCATGTTTTTATGATAGTAGATGACTAGACCACCACCTTTGCTGGCTGGATCCTTCCGGACAACGGACATGCCTGTTAGCTTGATTTCAGCACCCGTTATCTGGCAGCGCACCGAAGTTTCGGTAACAGCGATGAGGTCCCAATCTGCTGACGCGTGTCGAAGTCTTAAATCTGCTAATTTTCTGAGTAGACCTTGGGCATTTGTGTACATGCATGAGAGCTTCTCGGAGATCAAGTGTGTGTTAGATTGGTTGAATGAAGCAAATGAGTTTACGCCGACCAATAAAGGGTCGGCGACTAATCGTTTTTTGGATGGGTTGCATACTCTCAAGAAGTATTTGATATATAAGCAGGTATCAGATGCCCCGGATCCCGGTGTTTTCTCGTGCTCTGCCGTATCTTTTTGGATATTATGACTACTCTTGAAACGGTTCCCGGATCGGGTCCTGCATTTGGTGTTTTTATTAAGAGTTTTGCCTCTACTAAATTGTAATTAGAAGGTGCTGGTGCTCCCGCTGCTCTCAGATGAATTTCAGCTGGCAATCTGCAACGGAATTTTTTCCGGTACTTTAGTAAGGTTTCTGCCATTAGTTCTGACTTTAACACAATTTTTAACAGATTGGGACCGCACCGCTTATGGTTTGGTGATATGAGAATCATGATCAACGAGGCGACCATGACATTTTCGAAAGAAAGAGCCTGTCGGATGTAGTGCATAGCTCGCGGTCGTGCATATGAGCATTGTCGGAAGATGAATCAGTAAGCTCAGGAACACTGTGAGCAAACACGGTTTTCTTCGCGAGTTTTTCTTCTAGCTTTTCACGGGATTTTGGGTAGTATGGGCACAGCAATTGATTCGCTGCGGATACGATTCGCATACAGCAGAACGGCCTCAGTCTCGTCCGCGTAGTTTAGTGTTACCCGAAGTAACCGGGGTTCGCCATAGGGCAACGCGTTTGGGTGGCGCGAGATTCATCTTAATGTCATGGGATTAACATGGACACCGATCGACGTACAGATGGAACCCCACTGATTTCGATCGTCCGTCAACTTACCCTTAATTGTATATGATTTGGATTCGGGGACATTCGTGCACGCAAGGTTTGGGGCACCATTGTTACGTCTGGTGGCTACTGGTTTTGGATTTGGAGGCTTAGTATCCGGTGTTTTATTGGATTTGTGAACGGCACTGATGGGGGTCATCCGTGCTGCGACAATTTAGTTTTCCCTAGTCCGGGCACAAAGGTTATCGGTGCTCTTACCGGTGTTTGCTTGGCGGCAACCGATGCGTACGTTGCCGGGTTGTTCACTATTGCTGGTTGACGGTAGCTTAGGGCCTCGTGTGTAGCGAACAGAATACAAGGTGCAGTCAACAGTACCGAAGTTGAGGCAGGAGCGCTGCAGGCAATGTTTTACTTATAGGAGGGAAAGAGGATGGAGTTGATACTGCTGGAGGCTGAGTTGTTGGGGTTAGCTTGGGGCGCCTGGCTCGCTTCTTCGGTCTGACTAGGGAATTCGGGGTGTTTATTTCACTCCCAAGTGCAGGTCCGTTTCCTCCCATGAGTGTAACTCTGGCGCTCACCAGGTGTTTACCGCCTCGGTTAGTCTTTCACACCTCTTCAGTAGCACAGATACACAGCTAACAAATGGGATAGAATTGCATACATGACAGAACCAAAACGCCTCTGCGATTTTTGTTTATTTCGACCCCTTCCCAAGGCAGGTAGTGTGATAAGATTGCAAGCACATGGTAAACACCATACCATTTTTACCACTTTACACATGATTAGCTTTTGCTCTTCATACGAGACATATGCACAGTAGACGTGCTGTTTTAATGGGTAGCAAGTGGACAGAGATACTGACGCACCTTGCGTGGCGATGGGTGCTGGTTTGTTCTCAGCGGGTTCAGGCGTGTCGCGGTCAGCTGAATAGCACGTTCCTTAGGGTAGACAGGCGACGTGCGTGCTATCGATCCAGCAGGTAAGTGGTTAGGCGGCGATGCAGGGTAGGATTGAGGTAAAGCAAGATGAGTTGGAAAATACTGCTTAATGACAAGAGTGGCTGTTCCAAGGTGGGATCAAATTGACGACTATCGCTTTGTACAGCGATTGGAAGGAATGGTAGTAAGCTACTCGGGTAAATCTCAGAAAGCTCTTTAAAATAAGACCACCAGGGATCCTGTGTGACAAGAGGAAAAATAAATCCTCCGATAAGGTTCAAATACGGTTGACTTGGAAGTTGCAAGAGCACAATTGGCTGGTGATGCGCGAATGATTACTCCACACTTGTTTCTTATGTACATAGATTCGTTTAATTCACATATGCCCGTTTATAGTTGCGTAGACTAAATGTAAATCAACTTCCATTATAAACACGTGTCTTACAAATTGCATGGTAAAAAGCCAGACGCATTCTCGGTGGGAATTCGGACAGGAAATTCGCGACACAGATTTTATGCTTGTAGGACCACCATTCAATCTTACAAGCAGATAAAATTGTATAACATAAGGTTCAGTAAGCTATGAAACATGGTACCCAATTGTACGCGATACGCAAAAGCTTGACCGTGTTGCAAAACTTATTAATGATTTCATGACACCAGCGAATGTAAAACAGGTTGCAAATATGCAAATGACCGATGATATATGACTTGAAGAAGTTTTCATATTTGAAATAAAAAGCGCACAGGGTTAATTTTTCAAGGCTTATTAGTTGATTTCAGAAGTAAATTTACATTTCTCTGAAAACATGCACTCTGTAATGGTAGTGCACTCAACCAATGATTCTTACTTTTACTTTTGTGTCTCCGCTGTGCGTTCGATAACGGAATTTTCGGTAGCGATCTACTGCCAGGAATTAATTAGCTAACTATCTTCCAATCTACCCAATTGGCCGCACTTCGCGTTAACTCAAACATAACTGCCGGGATGCTATAAACTGCATTGATACTATGTTTACTGCAATTTATTCTCTAGAAACCACTGCTTAGAATCTATAAATTCATTGCTTTGAACTCGCGGTACCATGGGCATTATTCGCTGTGATTTTCAGTCAACCTGTGGTTACCGTATTTAAAAAAGACCGCAATTAATATTATGTTGATACTACGTAGTTTATATTCTTTCTCGCTTCGCCGTTGACACCGACTGGCTTGATCTCTTGCGAAGACGAATGGCATCCTCAAAGCTAAAAATTAAGTCTATGCAAAGCATTCTGCCACCGACCCACTGGCTCGATAGATTATGAAATACAGTGCGCGATTATCTTTCTGCAATAAAAAGCATCATGCTTAAAACAGCTAAGTGATGAAACTGTCTGAGTGGCCTGATCGCTCTAAGTCACTAGGTCACGCGCTAGTGTGGACATAAACTCTTTGACGTGCTCAAATCTATTTTACTGGCACACTTTTCAACCCACACATATGTCTGCAATCCTTTGATCCATGCTCCTCATGGCTATTTAGTGCATTCTACCTTTCAAGTATAGCTTGTGTGGATCCCAAAGTATCTTTATGTCGCAGCTTCTGCATCGTTCCCGAAGAAACACGAATGCGGAATTTTCCTAGCCAGAGCCACAGCAACATTTATGGTCTCAAAATAAAGCGAACTCCGAGATCTATACGACGAGCAACCAAAAGAGTTATATCGCTTAACCATGTAGCGGCCTGAGGTTTCCTATCCTTAATGCTCATACACATTTTTTGCAAATGAGGGCAATTATTGACAAACGATCCGGCTGCTTTAATCTGCTTTGCCAACCTTGGAAGCACCAAACTATTCGAACATGAAATTATAGCCGTTTGTGCGCGCAAGCAGTATGCAGGCAACCCTAAACACTAGGCCGTTGGCTGTAACAGCATCGTTCGACGTAATGGTGCGTAACGATCCATCAAGAGAGGCCCGTTTTATCACACCCATCTTGACAGTAGTATGTGGATTTCATTAGCTGAAATGTCAACGGACACCATTCTAGTGTTCCGATTGCCTCGGGAATTTTCATCCAAGTGCTATAAGTTCACAGTAAATTAGTTGAAGAAAACAGATCTTAGGCAAGCTGTCCTGTTGTATTCTGCATCATCAATGGTTGTCCCACTGGTAATGAATGCACACGAAGTAACGCAAAAATATTAAAAGACAATGATTGAAGGCAATGTTTGAAAAATGAGAGAAACAAAAATTGGTTCATTTGAGGAAAACGTGCCAGGGTGCCAATCTCCAGACCATCCCATTAAGATCCGCTCTAAAAGTAAAGGCATAATATTAGCGTCGTGAGGAAAAGGCGTCCCTTTGGCTTTAGAAAACTACTACGCCTAAAACAACCACCGTTTCTCCGACTGGAAAAGTATAGCCAAGACCATATCAACACTCTAACTTGTTTCGAAATCTCAGGACGATATCCCACTGGTGGTGGTTGGAACAGGGGTTCTTTCATGGTCCACCGCAAAATTAGCCCTTCAGTTACTAAAACTGTGTACACAGTAAATAAACAAGGCGAAGCTGTATTTACACAACCATCTCAGTGTGTAGCAGACAAGCTGGGTGGTTGATCTCATTTCAAACTGATGCACATTTTGTACCGTCGGTAGTCTGCCCCAAACATCAATATTTGATATCCATTTCTTTAATATGAAATCACCTTGGTGAATCGAAACAACAGAATTTCATGTTTGTCATTAAAGCTGCTGTATTTGAGCTCATCAGCTAGTCACGCGACACCCGTCACCCAAACTCAAATCACCACGATGCGTAGAGAAATTTCCGAGTTGTACTGAATACCAGCGATAGAGCGGATGCAGTCCACTTCTCGAAGAATCGCCTATGGAATGGATCACATTCCATGCGCTTCTTTCAGGATATTCGGTGTGTCAAGAGGCGAAACACGACTTGAAATAATATACAAAGAGAGCCATATCCAAAGGTATCATTAATTAGACCACCTACGCCAGTGGACATGATGAGCGCTTATCGACCATTTATGACCAGGAACAATTGCACTATAATCGAGATATCTTGATCCTGGATAACGTCATAGCACAATCGATCTCGGGGATGTGCTGATCACTAAATTACAAAGGATAAGGGCCCAACGATTAGGAAAGTAATGCTTTATCCAGACAAACCTCAACAAAGATATTGAAGTGCAGGTAGTTGGCTCGTAGCAGCCTTTATTTTGAGCACCGCATGAAGGCAACGTTTTCTAAGCCCACACACATGAGCCGCCGTTTAATCGGACCAGTTCCAGACAAGAGTTCAGATAAAAACAGTCAGCTAGACAATCAAACTGTTAAACACACGCCATACGTTACATAGACAACAAAGGTCAAAGAGGAAATGGCGGTATCCCTGGATCTGATAAGTATGAGTTCGTCAACGTTACACCTAACAGAAGGATTAGTGGTCCACCTATCATTAACCGACACGACATACAACCCAAAAACACCTCCCCGACTCATTGGTGAGAACATGACAAATTAATTCAAATATATCAACTCACAACCATTTCTGAACAAGCTTACTGAAACGCGGCTATGTCCAGCAACATATGCCTGCGAACACATATTCGTAACCGCATACTGGTTGTACACATAAATTATCAACGACGAAATCAAGATATATGATATATCCCTTCTTCGAAACGATCCCTGGGCAGCAGCAGTGGTGTAAATTTATAATAACGTAGCAATATACAGTTTACCATCAGGAAGCACTGATCAAATTTTCTTTCGTTAATGCTCACGAACGAAGAGCGCATGATTGAAAACCCAAGTATGGAATACTCTCTGAGGCGGAGTGCGCAAGTAACGATACTTTACGACCAGGTGCGTTATACGGAATATGAACAAAAACATACTGATTTGCTGCGAACAACCACTAAGATGAGATGCTACCTAGTTGTTTTAGGACGACGGTTCCATTGATCCTGCCTGAACGGTCAGGAATCTGGTTATATCCGCATCGGAAAGTAATTAGATTCGCTGTGCAAGAGCACCTTCATTCCTTCGGAGCAGAACAACTTAAGGAATAGTAGCAAGAACAGATGCAGGGTAACAAGTGTACAGAGCGAACCCTAGCCCTGAGAACTGGAGCATTTATTCAGCGCATCGTAATCACTATAGCACCCTGTCAGCGAGGAAAAACTAGTAAACCAGCAGAGCATACGTTACAAGTTGCTCATTAATCATAAGCTCCTGTATCAGCATGTGAACTACATCCGGAATGTGAAGCTTGGGGTTTTCCAACTCATCATAGTATATGAATGTGCTCAAAGCGCTGAGGACGCAGCCAACGTTCTACGGCTCCAATATGCTCTAATATTTCAATGTGCCATTAGAAATTGTCACCTTCCAGCCCCATTAGTTCAGACGCCAATTTTCACACGTCACTATTAGTTCAGAGAATGTTAGAGGAACCTACTATCGTTGTGCAACCATACTTCCTTTGATGTTAACAAAATTCTCCCAAAGTATTGCAGGTGACCACTATGAGGATATCGAACACATTCGTTTAATTTTTCCATAAATACATGAATGAAAAGCAAGTTACTAGGGTGTGGAAGTAGGGTTCCATTACACTGATTTTCGGAGTAGGTAACCGCTTGGGCCCAACCAACTTCACCCAGTAATCTTTCTTTACGTGCTCTCAAAGTTAATGGCATCCATCATAGCTGGTATGCTAATGGGCTATTTAGAAAGGTCTAACTTCATAGTATCGGAACAACAGGGATTCCATCAGCATCAGTCATGTACTACCAAGCCACCGGTTGCGCATCTCGGTTGGACGGAATTAGCCGATGGTATGAATAACACTGGTGTAATATACCTCGAATTTTACGAGTCCGTCCACCCATTAGATCACGGCAACCGTCTCCAAATGCTACAAATGTACGGCATTAGAAACCGTGCCGTTGGATGGATCGTTAATTACTTCCTTCATCGGCGGCTTCAGTTACAATTTCGGGGTTCAGTTTCTGACCTAACAGATGTGGATTTTGATATTTCACAAACGTTAGTGTTTGGGCCACGCTTATCATTTTAGTTTATCAATAACCTCGTGCTTTTAAAAGAGTCAAATTTCTTGCTTTTTATATAACATCAAGAGTTAGCGGGTGAACGGTTGTTTGGAGTATCGCGAGCTTTTGCAATGGTAACTAGCCCATAACTTTTATGGTCAATTGCCAATTCACTTCCGTTTAACGCGGACAAATGCGAACGTATACATGTATTTTAAAAACACACTAATGCATATACACTGGGAGACCACATGGTGAAAACCGTCTCACAGGATCGCGATCTAAATTTGGTGCACAAAGCTGCCAACCAAAATGTTTAGTCTCATAAAGAGGGCGCTTGGGACGTTGGAACCCTATTCCTCCTCCAAAGGCAAGGTGTGTATGCGTGGCCCCACGTAGAGTAAGCGATGCAGGCTAAGCACCCTTGGTTAAAACGCAACGTGTTTGCACTGGAGACAGCACAGCGAGGAGCAACCAAAGCTGTGAAGGGATTGTACCACTCCATTACATCTGCGACTGAAAACCCTAAGAAACTTGAGCAGAAGTTATCACATTATAAGGGAAGATTTCATTTTTGCATTCCAGGTCTTATAAAAGGCCGATCACGCATGATACACCTCCTTAAACTCAGCCGCAAAACAAAATGGAATGATCAGCATCTGAAATAATTCACCCAGTGTAGTCGGATGGAATTACGCCAGAATTATTTTCCCCTAGATTTTGTCAACCGCTGGAAGCAGTTATGACCTTGGTTATTCCTGCCCCCAGATTACCGACTTTGCAAGTGACGGAACGATACACTACAACACCTACATTACTTGATTTGAATTCTTTTCCTTAAGTGACAACACGACACAGTCAAATATTTTGCTCACCAACACCCCACGAGATCGAGCATAACGTATAAATAATTGTGCTAAAGTGGATAATATGGTAAGCATAGATACACGTTTTATTTACATGCAAAATTCATTGAAACGTCTGTAATTCACGAAACCATACCACAGGATTTATCAACACTTAGCTTCTGTATCTGTGCAATAATATTGTTCCATATTCTGTAAGAAAACTGCCAAAAAACAATTGACGATTTTATTACCGTTTTATCACCCCGGCACAAAGCCAGCCGGAGAATGGAGGTACGTGGTAGCAAGTCCTCTGGAGTAGCTCCCACGCGTAGCCACATTACGTGAAAATTTCGCTAGGTCTGCCTTTTAGATTATTCCTAGTTTTGTAACTTCTCTGACACATTCAGACATGCAGTCACGTCAAACATCCGTCTGGAACTGTTGTGGGAAATGTGTATAATTATCCATTGTATGCGCTCTCATTGTACAAATTGATCAGACCACTCAGTTGGACTGTGTCTTGTCTCATCGGGGAATATAACGCTTAGATATTTATTTTGTAGACTTTGCTAATTTGAAATATGAGCTCTGTACTGCATCTGTATAAAACGGTGTTAAGTCGCAGCAAATAGGTTACGGAATAAGGCCCACCATTATCCGGCAGCATATAATCTGTGTTCTACAGATCAAACTACCATAATCGTCAGCTGAAGTTTATGTGCATACTGCAGTATTGGGCAACCTGAATTTTTATTAAACGCTTACTTAACAGGAAAATAACTATTGGGGTGTCATTAGACAAATATAGAGACGTACCAGCACCAGTATTCAAACTTTTGTTTCCTCCCTTCCTGGGATTTCTGTGCGTTTAAAGATTTCGGGCAGACCAACCCATTCACTGCACCGCTTAACGGTACCGACTCCTCCACACGATGGGCGCATGGAATACCGAGTCTACACACCTTGCCTAAGCCCAACATACCTGGGTCCAGGAACTTAAGCCAGTATGACAGAAGGATTAAACTGAGTTTCAGACAAAACATTTATTTGTGTACGCAACCATTGTGCCGCGAACTTTGTAAGCTACATCAACTAGCATCTATCTGATATGTGAAGGAATGCAGTTTATTAAATTAGACATGCAATACCAGTTGGGTGATATATCTGGCGAAGAGAATTTGGTTGTCCACAGAAAATGTTGTTGAAAATGTGTTGTCCCCTACATGCTCACATTCTCTAACCCATCCAGCAGAAGCAGCATCAAACGCCGGACGATGAATGGGACACCAGACAATCCAAACAGCATCCTTTTAATTTGGTACTGGATATCGCCGTAAATAATAGCGCTTTACTCCCAATCCTATTGTTTGATCGTCCGCTGCCAGTGACCAAATCACATGTCCAGTACTGTGAATATACGCTTGCCGTCTCTCGAACAACTTTGCCACCGAAGGCATTGGGACGCAACGACTTAGCAAGATTTAGTTCAGCTTTTTGAACTCCACGCAAAAACAGTATCTCCCATATGCTTTCTTCTCCACACAACTGAGCGTTGTAGGGCTGTGAGCGTCTTCGAATACACCTGCAGTCGAACTCTTCTACGGCTGCCTTCTTACCTGAGCCCCCAAGTGTATTGGTATACTTTTGGGACCATGCGGCAGATAAGGCTTTTGTGACAGGGGATTTTTGCCTTTGATCTCGTTACAAAACCCTAAGAGCTAATCTCGTCCATTAACTGAACATAGTACTTTCCTACGATCGATAGTAGGTCTGCGCTTGTGTGTAGAACTGCCCACGAACATGTGTGTGTTTGTGTGTGCGCATCATTCTCCGCCTGCAAGTGGTATGGCTCCGTAGTTCGGCAAATGATTTCCCAGTGTCCGGTGGACGACAGCGTCGCTGCTTTGGAGAAAGTCTGCACACAGCATGGTCTGTCTTGCGTCCAGTAACAAGACGAAGAAATGATTGAACTTCCGACCACAGATATCCGTCACGTGTTCCGTCATACCATAGATGCGTATATTGTAAACACTAACCGCGTTCACCACCACGGAACACAACTGAGTGTTCATTCCAACTCAGTGGTTCATTAGCAAAACTTCGGACCCTGCAAGCACCAAACACCTCCCTCTTTTCCACTCAGTAATACCACCACTTCAATCCTATCTTCCGTCAGCGTCCCAACTACGCAATCGTCAACATGAGAATAATACGGTATGTTACATTTCTTTGGTACAAACATGAACCGCGCTTTGACGGACATCGACGTGACCCGTTTCTCATAACAGAAGCATTGTTCCTTCTACTGTATCCGCTGACAGAAAATTCATAGTGCTGCGATGTCATGTGCACTCCACTCGAGCTTCCCTTCCATCCTGTCTATTCACACCTCCTCTATTTTTATTCCGTTCTCAATGCAGCGAATTCCTTATGTGCCAACTCGTTTGCCAACCAAGCGATTTCTGTCACACCCGTTATTTGCAAACCTACTCATTCGGGTACAGTTGGGTCATCATTAGAGGTAGACCGTCCAGGAAATGCTCCCGCAACAGCAGCTCTAGTGACGCGTCGTCCAAATTATGCAGAGCTCGTCCCGGCTAGTCGCTGAGGCGTACAGCGAAGGTGAAGTGGTTCGCTCTCACTCCATGTCTGGCCGCGTTGGATCGCCGCATCGCATCCTGGCGAACCGCTGGGCTGTCGAACTCAACAACCAGCGCCTCGCCCGCTTCTGCTTCACTGCGACTGCATCCGTGACCACATAGAAGTATTTAAGTCCTCATTCTTAAACGTCATCTGCCACGATATCTCCATATTCAATCATGGATGGTCCCAGCACCAAATTTTAAGAAGGTGACTTAGAACATGCGAACTATCGATTAGAGAACGAACATGTAGACATTATAACAGTTAAAACATGGAAAAGGAGGCCATATTTACGCACTTTTCTCAAGGTACTTTTCAAACTCACCGATCTGCCTCGCCTCATAACTGAAAAAGTTATACTTGGAGGTAGAATTATCCACTACGCATCCATCGTCTGGCCGATAAGTAACCCAGATGTATTTCGCCTGCTGCATTCCAGCAATTCCCTGATTACCTAACATCTCCTCGTTTTTACAAGCACAATTCACGAGTAGTGCACAGCAAAGATTAATGTATCAAGTTTAACCATAATCAAACATACACTGGGTTTGAGTTATTACCAGAAGAAAACCCACTTGGTTCAATTGTTTCTGAAGTGCACCGGCTGTCCAAAAAAATTGATCTTGCTCCCAAAGACAGCATTTAAATCCATACTATCTCCTGCTTCCTATCGGAGTGAGCAGCTCCGTTTTTATGTATCATAAAATCCTCGGCCGCAAAATGATCATTATATCATCTCGTTAACTCGGTTTATCTGAAAATCACTGTAAGAAGACGAAAGCTGGTAGATGCATGCACTTGTATTTTCTCTTTTCTACCTTTAAGGATAACCTGATTTTATTAATGGTATTGAGGATACAATAGGATATACATGCATCAGCCAGCATTCGTCTTTTTGATATGCTTTTCAAAATTCTGTAGGGAACTAACTGCTTTACTTTACTTGATTATTCGTCAATAAATTGCACATATTTCAACTAATTACGGCACCAATTAGCCCTTATTGTTGCACTTCTTGCAATTTGATGGGATGGCGAAATATCACCTACACTGATTCAGACGCTGTGCTACAAGCTGATTCGCAATGGTAATGCTGTAGGTAGAAGCAAGGTTGCTCATTCATCTTTTATCGTCAAAACCACCAACAATGACGAATAGAGAAATGCGAGCAGTATTCTTGGCCTTACATTACTCCCGTGTATTTAAAATGGGTCATGAAGTAGCTCAACACTTGTTCATCTATTTTTGCCGATGATATGAAAATCGTCTAGACTTACCACCTGAACGTCCGGAGGAAATATGGAAAGATATCAGACAACTAAATGATAAGTTAGGAATTACATCAGGTTAATCAGTTCTAATGTGTTCCGAAATGAATAATATTGATCAACTGCAGTACGTAAGACATGCTTAACAAAGGCGAACAAAGCCCAGAGACATCATTATACCAAGTGCATTAATATTACTCAACTCAGGAGAAAGCTAGGTTTGGTTACTGTTCGTCCACTATTGCAGTACTGACAAGTTAGAAGCAGTCACATGGGCAAGTTTGAATTACTGTCACTGGAACATTTTACCGCAGCAGATTAGTGGAAATTGTACAGATGAGGCCCTGCTAGCAACACACTGTAAATATCGCGTACCGCTTACATTTCCGGTTATCGCAGCCACACTCTATTTAGTTCTACTAATCCAACCTTGAAAGCAAAATACCCTTTAACCAAAACAAACCGCCAAAATACATTCAAGTCAGTTCAAATCTTCAAAGTAATCAATTTGGTCAAACGTGATCTGGTTTCGGTTAACTCAGAGTTCAGCTAGTTAATGTCTCGCTCATACGTAACTTTACAAACAACACCTATTAAATCGATGCTTGATCACTCGATCTTACATCGCTTAGGAACCGTCTCCGTAGGGAATGTTATCTATCCATCCTATTATATCTACACGAAGTTGCAGTTGCTATATTCACTTTGATTGTATGTCCTTAAAAATTATCCCTGTTTTCTCATGCAAATTTTCACACATTGTAAACTGCAGTACAAGGCTGGAGCAAAGTGTGAGGCGGGATGATAACTGCCACAAACAGCACAGCAAATTTATTCCTCCGCAGCAGCAGTTTCCATTGCAGGTCCGCGTAAGGTGATATGTAACAGAATAGCATATACATTTGAATGGAGGATTTGAAAGTACAAGGTTACCAGTTACCTTCCTTTTCGTGCAGTTGAGCAATCATTCTCTTCATCGCAAATTTCGTTCAATGTAGCACCCAGCATTTTGGTTCCATGTTCTAAAATCACACCAGAAATACATGCAGTTGGTTCTCGTGTCGATAGTTTGAAAGCCGAGTTGTACAACTGTAATATTCTCCCGCGCGTTTAAACAAACTTTCCATAGATATTCTCAATTTTACTGTACCATCTCTCTTTTGTTTACTTTCCTACAAAAAGTTAACATTGGCTCACATTGCAAACTAGTACTTAAGGATTTCAGATCAAATATTAACTATCTTTCTACAGCTGCGTGCGTTTGGACATTTTGTCTTTGCATATAATTCGCCTTAGCTACTCTGACAAAAATCGCAATGCCCCATCGTTTTGAAATCCAACCACCTGAAATTTCGTGCTAATATTATTGCATCTTCAATACCAGTCTCTCAGTATAAACGCAATTGTAGCTCGCCTTTATGCATTTGAAAGGGAGATGACGTCTACATTCTTACAGATTCCGTGAGCAAGGGCTCTTCTGTGCTACAGTGACAATATTATTTATTCTTTCTATTATGGACAGTATTTGTGATGCGACAGATTATATCTCACTACGCACGGTTTTCATAAAAGAATTCATGATCACAAAAGCACAATGTAATATTTGAAGCATGTTTAGGATTAAAGCCAAAAGTTTCGTTGTCTACTGGTCAAAGAAATCCATTTCATAAAAAGTTAAATTGTTGACTCAAAAGGACCGGTTCAGGTACATCTCACAAAAGCTATATATTCTGGACCTCCACTTGGTTGCTTAGTTTTTGTATAACTACCAGAAAAAACCAGATATATTGCCCCGGTTAATATCTACTTTACAACCATTCTCGAGTGAGTGCAACAATACATTTCCTTTTCACTTCATAACTAACAATTAAATGTTTCTTTTGCATTATGTACATATTTAGCTCACCCCTGCTCATTGAGCAAAACAGCAAGAAAGCGTTGTTATTCTATACAACTATAAAATAAGTTGCAGCCAAACAAATGATAGACGAATTCCCGTCATTGGAACAATTGCATGATGATGCAGAATTCTATCAGGAATTGAGCAGGAACCAGTCGTTTTATCTCCAGCCAGTTAGCGCTTGGTTTCTGCGCAATTTTGACCAAGTCGTCGAAAGAAACCTTGTAAAACTATCCTGCAAAGTGCACAAAACGCAGTATATATGCATGTACCAAGAACCTTTGCAAACGTTCAAAGTACATGTGCACAGAGACAAATGTAGCCCAATATGTGCAAACCGTCGGAAGAATATCATCTTCAGTTCGCTAAACTATTAAGCTTATGCGAATGTTATAATCACGTTATTTCACATTTCGCCATGTAAACCAGATAGTTCCTTGTTCGCTTTATATTTGCTGCGCACTGCTAACTGTTGGCACTGCTTTCCCGGAGAAAGCAACTCGACTACCTCTGACACATTTTGATATGAAGCCCTTTTTCCATAGTAACTATTCTACAAATCGATTGGCTAGCGTCGCTGGATCTATCCCAGAATCGTTTACAGAGCTGCATTTATTGTTAATTGTTTGCTATTTTACTTTAACCCTGCATACAACCTGAAGAAGAATCTATAGGATATGTAAGAATCAGTTAACAACATTTATATTTCACAGCATTCGATACTTCGCTCCCATGATTCGCTACGCCTGGACTAATTTCCTGAGGTGATGGAATAGATTTCCGGATTATTTAATACCTCCTTGTGCAGCGAAGTATCAGAGACTTACATGTGCGAACCAATATGATTACGCAAAGCACGTTAGCAAAAACTCGTTTACCAAAGTTTGTCTAACTCAAACGTTTCAGAAGCAAATATGGGCGGAATAATATAAATGAGTATACAAAATAAAATAACCATGAGCTTATATATTTCTGCGCCCCCTCTATTCACTAAACATCATAAGAACAAGCTAAATTGATAATGGTTGGCTTGCTATTACGCTACATTGGCACAAAGCCGAAGGATGTGTGGAAGTGCAGATAACACTTTTCCAGTGACTACTTTGCATGGAAGCAGTTCCCTAGTTGTCGTTTCCGCAAATATGCATATTAATCCGCTTAAACTTTACTCAGTACGAACATTCATCCTGCTCTCAAACTCTTCTTCGTTTTACCACTTTTACCGCTCGAACTTCCCGAAAATCTGAGTTTGAACTGTTCTAAATATTTGGTAATAACATCACTCTGATATCATGTTTTTGAGATCATTTACTAAATTGCCAGCTAATTAACTGGACGCGCACAGACGAGGGATGTACACACCTTAATAATTAGAGTAAAATATACATGCTCTAAACTCAAATTAATTTTAGTTCACTGACGTTCAAACACGTAAATAGCGCGTATGACTTGATGTTGATGCACCGTTGTGAGACTTAAATATTGTGAGAGCAGTTGAAAGAGCTAATCTTTATATTGGTTAGATGTACGAAATATTTCCTACTACTCGTAAGCATATAATTAGACCTCACACAATTGTGTTTACTTGTAATCACATACTTGCAGGTGTTATTTTGTTCTGTCAAAATGGATTTGCCTGTTATAATAATGACTAGGTCGCAAGCTTCCTTTACTAAGAAACTGGATAAAAGGAACGAGGCTGATATTCCATAATGGTATGCGCTGTTGAGACAGCTACAATAATGGAATAAAATCACGAGTGAGGCACCGAATTGAAATAAATAGATTGCAGTCCACCACATCTGATGCATTAACGTCGTCTAGCGATTCAATTGTTAGTACTAATTTTACGACATTTGGTAGAAATTGCGCCGAATGTAGTAGGCGGAATCATTTCAATTAGTACTGCCGGTCCACCAAAGTAAATGTTTTATCGTTATATGGCACGCACAGGCTCTAAGCATTCAGTCTTAACAGTGTTGCGTACGGGCCAAAGAAATGCGTCTATGTAATTTTTTTGGTTGCCAATGAAATATTGAGTTTCCAGGTAGAGACAGGTGCTACCATCAGCATAATGCTGGCAAAGTACTGCCCACTGGTTTATGTGCGACGTGATCAAGGCCATTGCATTTGTAGAACGGTTTCCGTCTACAATCAAAAGAATTGGCCACAGTAAAAATTAGCAACACTTCAGACATCTTTTACACAAGTTAGACTACTTGATATGGAAAGGAGAGATTGTGCCGATGCTCGGCTTTGGTTCTGTACAGTGCGTTTGGTTAATGCGTCCAAGTGAACACAGACGTTAGTGAATAGCGTCTATCAGCGTTTTGCTCGAGTTAGGGAAGATTAGCATTTTCCACTTATCTTTCAGTAGATCCCCCAATAAGACCGATTTCATGGCGGAATAGAAGGTTTCTGATGGAATAGCCAACAAATGAAATAACTCCAAGCAGATGGACTTATACGATAAGGTGGACAAACAGAGAGAATAAATAGGACAACTTCACATTGTTCGATAAAGTATGATGAATTGCTTTTATCAATAGCTAATGCGTCGGCAATTGAGCCCTACCTAGAGGACCACATACGCTGCCAATGTTAGAAACTGTAAATCTGCCTTTTGTAAAGCAAATGAGTTCAACTACAAATGGAATCCAGTTTACTTAAAGACGTCCGCCACAATTGTAGGCGCATTGGCTGGCTGTGTTGAATGTTTGGTCTGGAGGTCACTATTAAATCATATCGAAAACGAGTATTGCAAGCTCTTTGTAACCTAGCGCATATAAAATTTTACCAAACAAAATGCGGATGCACGGGTCGACCTACCAAAAAAGCTAATAGTTGTGGAAATGCTGGCGAAAGAACAGGAATCATACATGCGCGAAAATTGCGCTCCAAAGAATCCAAGTGATTTTGAATGACCACTTTCTGACCTACGAATAGATCAGTGCTGATTCTGGAAAACTCAAATTAAAGCAAGTGATGCCACAAGCTAATGACTTCAATGACGTTAATCAGTTTGGGAATGTAGATTTCGCAACTGTGAGAGTCATAGTCCATCAAACTGGAAGGATCATCTGGTAAATCATTATCATATAATTGCAGATTTCTGAGGAGTTTAAGTGATAGGAATGCTAAAAGCAGGGAGCGATTAAAAGTCGGATGAAAATGATCATTGAATAAAGCCCAGCGGATTTAATACGGCTATCCATGGAAGCGACTGATGGGGACCTACTTCCATGCCGGTTATTCCCTAGAAATTTTTACCCGCGCTGCAGCGTCCCATTTGAATGCTTGTCGGCGTGACATAACAGCTGGCGGGCCATCACCATACTAGCTCATTTTTGTGACCGTAATTAGATATAGTAAGAGGCTCGCAACAATAAGATAGCTCACATTTTTTTCGTTTTTTACTACTCATTTAGACCATTTAGCCCATTTTGGAATCTGACTCACTCAAATCTGGTAACTTTTCCACTCAACGATTGCTAGATATTTTGTCATTAGTGGCCATAATTTTTCTCATTCATAGGTCTGTGGCAATTCGCCACACGTGCGTGTGTATTAAATTATTCGGAAGCTTCATTCGATCAAATCAGGAGATCGGCGGCGCCGTACTCAGCAATATAAAAAAGAACTACATTTGATAATGTAAAAATAATGCTAAATGAGTGGTATATATCCGCTTCTGCTATCCGCTTTAGGTTATGAATTAGGAATACGGAGAAAAAGGTAAAAAACGAAAAACTGTTATATGAACAATGTGCTCATGCTTCCAGTTACTCAGACGTAGGAGTTGTAGTGTTATTTATGTGGACAGTAAACTACACAAAAATTGTGAACTGCCACAGTTAGTCGAATTGTTTTCTTGGGAAGAGCAGCAAATGTTATGAGAGCAAAGCGCGTTTTCTTGAACAGCAAAACGCGAGATAAAATGTGGTTGGAATGAGGATAAGCTGACTGGTTGAACTAAACTTAAAACCTATTACTCAGAATGTTTGCACCCATTATAATCTCCTCGTCCCTGCGAACCTATACTTCAACCCAATCTTCATACCTTGACTCCACTCTGTCGTCCAGTTTCATACGTGCTTTTTAGCTGAAATATGGTAGCAAACGGTATTTTAGTAAACACTTGTAAGGAATTTTGAATTTTCTCGAATTTTCGCTGATCCTAGATATTTTGGATCGATTATAGTGGTACTGACTAAAGAGCATTTTGCGTTTACTGGTACTGTTTCCGGTTGCTCCCAGCTTTACTCCGGTTTTGTACTTTGTTATTGTTATTGTATTACTATAAAATATGTGTCGTAATTCCGCTCTGTTTTCCACACAAACATGGCTGTCTCGCTGAACACCGAGGCGGATGGATCCTGGGGTCTTTTTTGATGAATCTACTACAGCTTGCGGAGAGTCTACATGTTCAGAGCCAGTCACAGATTTATCTGGCGGTATGTAGTGTGAAGTTTGCTACCGCTGGTATCACGAAAGTTGTACGGCCTACACGCAGACCAGTAGCAAATGTTCTTATTCAGGGTAAACTTCCTTTTCAGCTTTGCTGAATGCTGCGCTCCGAGATGGACGCACCCGATTATCACTAGTACTAAACTTTCAGCGCTGGCCTCAAGGTTGGCAGGTGTTGAGGAGGCGATATCCGAGCTCGCCTATATTGCCTAATTAAACGCCAAAGTGGATTCAGTTCGCAAACCCCTGCAATTGCGATTGATGACATCGCATTATGCTGCACTATTGCTGATCCATCCGCTGGTGTCTGCAACTCGGTCAGGGTGTCAAACATTCTACCGGACACTCCAGGTAGAATTGCTGACTCTCCTCATGACTATGTTAGAGTGAGAAAACATAGGGCCCGGATATAACATAAGGGCTCTGCTAAACCCAGAGTAATAGTTTCCACGACATCGAGAATGATGCATCCTTCGTTAGTCGTAAAGTCATTTTACAGTTGCGCACAGAACGTTCCCAATTGTTGGTAAGCTCACAATACGATGCAAGATCAAAAGCCCCTGCTCCCGTGAGCAAAAGAAAGAAACAGCTTAGCAAGGGTTTGTGAACCCATTAAATAGTAAGACGCTGGCAATAGAGCGGAAAACCTACCCTGCCGTTGCTTCGACGTCGTTTGTGGAGGCAAGGACAATCTTAGCGCCCGTGGTAAAAGCATTTGTTCTAAGTGTCGAATCCAGACCAAGTGAGGTAAAGGCCCCCTTCGTGGCGACTCTTTTGCGGATAGTAACATTACATTCCGTAACGTTACAGAAAGTGCGGCTGATTTCCCAAGGGAATGCTTTTTGAATGGCATCAAGTGGTTCAAATTGTGCGTCACCAAGCCGCCTCTACCTGGCTGCCCTGGTGTCGGTGTCAGAATCTGACTAGATTGATGAACATTTTTATCGGTACGGCAAGCCCGTGAAGCCGACTACTTCGCGTGGGTTTTACCCGGAGAAACGCAAACCATTACAGTGGTTTGCATACGGACTTAACATTAATGGTATCGGCGTTCAGCCAGACCTTCCACTGGCAGATAGATTGAAATTGAAGGATGTCATCTAAGCTTTCAAAGCTAAACGTTTCTGGTGAGCAAGGCCTCCGTCTGCTAGATATTCAGATGCTCAACCGAAGTTATTTTCTGTCTTATCAGAAGCCATTCTGGTGACGCACGATCCAGGGATGGTCGGTCGAATTCCCTGAGATAGTACTTAGCAAGGTGCATAGCCTAAAGGTGAAGGTGCACGAGTTGGGTTTAGTTGTAGTCACATCTCGTCCCGACATACTTGCATTTACTGAAATATGGTTGTCTTTGGATATCACGGACAGTGAAGTATGTTTACCTGGCTATGCACTGCTGGAACTGATCACTCCATTGGTCGTCAATGAGGAGACTTTTTACTTTACGTGAGGTGTAAATTAGTTGTGTTGAGGACCTTCACATTCCAGTTGTCAGATCAGATTATCAAAGCCGTATCTGCTATTATATGCGCTTTCTCTAGACAATTTACAGTTGTAGTGATACACAGTAGTCCTACAAGTTCCACCAGCAGCTAATTTCGTGATTTGCACTCAGTCCGCGAATAAGTGTCTAATTCTAAGGGAGTTGAACATACGGGAAGTGTGTTGGGTCGTCTTTTCTTGCAGTTCACCGTCAGAAACATTCGGTGCAAACTTGCTTGAGCTGACACTCCATGTGCCTTTGCTCCATTTCGTGAACTTCCACAATAAATATATGGACGACCAAATACTCTCTGCTTCAGATCTGGTGTATGCTAAGTCCCTCGATTTCGTGACCGACGTTACGTATGGTGCACCTATAGGGTTTAATGACCATGCGCACATGTCGTTTGTATGTGCTATATCAAGGCACCAAAAGACTGCCGTTGAATTACCTTCAAATATTTGGCGGACTGACTTTAGTGCAATGGGAGTTAGGGCTTCAGTTCTGAACTGTTAGATCTCGATGGCAGACTCTATTCAATTAGCCTGGGATAAATCCAGAGCATATCTTAGGAAGTTTTTGCCCCATAAGTTCCACTTAAGTGAAATTGGGTCACGGTCACAGCCTCCATGGATAGATACCACAGGCTACTACCTGCACAATTAATGGTCGAAATGCTGGCCAGCCGGCCAAGCAGATTCATTAACCCGTACCTACGACAGTTATCGAGCGATTAGTAATAAAGTTAAACAGCATCTCAGGACTGTTCGCCACCAATACTAACAGCGTTTGGCGGACTCGGCCGCAGGTTATCTCAAGAAGCATTTTGCTTAAAGTAAATGTGGCAGGGGGGCAAAACTTTCTATACCAACGTTATTGCGAGCAGGTGGATCCCATGAGCAAACTGACTATGACAAGACTTGTATATTAGTGATCACTATCCTGGGGTCTTTGCACAGGAGATCTTCATACCACAGATGTAATTGGTTCAAGACTTCCAGAGGATTATTGCTTAGCTAAGTTTAACATAACGGCGACTCAGGACTTCTAGCTACTGCAAGGCACTAGTCTCTTTAAAGCTTCTGGTACTGATTCAGTTCATCCGAAGTTGTTGTATGAATTTGCCCCTGAGCTGAGTGGTCCTCTCACATGCGTTTTGTCAATAACGATTGACAGCTGCGTTTTATCTTCGGAAGGGAAGGAGGCAATCATCTGTCCGATTTTTAAGGGCGGTAACAGCGTTCTACATGCGAACTACCGGCCTGTCAGTTTGACAAGCGTAGTAGTCAAGATGTTTGAAAAGCTAATAGTTGATTCGATGGAAAATCAAATGATTAGATTTAAACTTCTCAGTGTTGTGGAACATGTATACATGCATGTATGTTGTGTCAGACTGTTCTACTTGTAGCTTCTGAAAGCTGGGCCGAAGTGGTAGATTGTGGCTATGCTGTAGATGTCCTATTTGTAGACTTTTCAAAAGCTTTTGACACTCTTCCATATTTTAGACTCACACTAAATTTGCGAAATTAAGGAATATTTGGTCACTCCCTTAAATGGGTTTCTGTTTTCCTGGAGGGAAGAGAACAGTGCGTACGGGTCGGGCACAGTCTTTCCCTCAGGCCAAATATCCTTAGTGGATTCGCATAGGGCCCGGTATTGGGGCCATTGCTGTTCGCGATCTATGTGCCTTATTTGCCGGGAGAGCTAGAGTGTACTCACTAATGTTTTCTGACGGCCCTAAGCTCTGAAATATTTTAGATGTCCCTGGGGTCCTGGGGCATTTCAGGGTGCTTTACATAAGCTGTAGGTGTTGTCTAACTAATGGTTGGTGCTCATAATTAGGGCCAAATGCTCTGTTCTCCGATTCGAAGGTGCTAGTCCTCCCACCCGATATGTTGTCGGCGGTGGTGAAACCCCTGTTGTCACTCAGTAGTTTGATTTAGGTATCGTACACTCATCAACTCTTCCTTGTGGCGACACTGGGAAGCAAGCTGTTTGTCGAGGTTTTCGTAGGATGTGGGTTAGCTGCCTTTCTTTTAGAGCCATAACGGCCAATATGTTTATGAATCCATTCTAGGCATTCGTCCTACGTCACCTAGAATATTGTATCCAGCCCTATCCACCAAGTCTTTTCGGAGACCAAATGGACTTGGAGAGGATGTTACAAGTGAGTACACAGTTAGTGCCGGGTTTACGGCGAGGGATGTATCCTGGAAGGTTGCTTAGTTTGGATATTTACTCCCTGCACTAAGGAAAGATAAGAGGGGACCTGATTCTCACCTAACGCACCTTGACAGGTAAGATCAGCCCGGAGATGTCGGGGCTATTTAGTCCCACTAGATGACCTGATCTCCGCGGTCACACATTGAAACTGCAAATAAAACGGTTTGATCACATTAGGACAAAAACTCGCCTGTCGCGCCGAATTATAGTTTGCTGGATTTCGCTTCCAGATCATGTGGTTATGGAACCTACGGTTAAGGGTTTTACGCTTGGGTCTCAATATCAAGCCTTTTCTTTTCCCTAACTGACTCACCTTTAGCTATCACTTCTTGTTTAATGACTCAAACCTCTTGGTATGCTACTTGTTCAGCTCATTGCTCCTTCACTTCCTGCTTTCTAAGCTTACCTTTCCTCTTGCTTACTTCATATAACCTGCCCAGAAAGGACGGCTAAGGTTGGATTCGTGGGCATTAATTGATTTGACAATGTGTGATGCGGTCTTCCGTTTAGGTCCATCTGGATTTCAATGCCTGCCAACTGGTTTAAGGACCCGTTTAAGGAAGAACTCTCACCTTAGAATCCTATCGTTCCAGTCCCACCTGAACTTGAACTTGACTTGCAACACAGTGAGGTACGTACGCAATACTCTGGCTGGCTCTTTCAAAACTTCGAGGCCTTATTTCACTAACAGGAGTCTATTCGTCATCGTTGCTTATGCACCCCCAAACTGCAGTGATGATTCGGTAAAAACAAATTCTATGGTTAAGTGACCAAGCTTATTCGACACAGAAGAAGCTTGGATACCCTTGTGCTAGCTGGGGATCTGGAAAATTATCCAATGATGAACTGCATCTGGAGGGCCAATATGGTATAAGCTCCCGTAACATTAACGGTGAAAGATCACTTCATTTGTGTAAAGATGCCCGCTTATTTCTTGCGAGCACTAACTTCCGAAACAGCAACTGCCGGAGGGTGACGTGCCGCCCACCAGCCTAGAATCAGCTATGGACAAAAACCGATCACATTGCGATAAGTTACCGATGGTGAGGCTGCATCCAGAACTGTCGATCCATCAGAACTACATGTGTGGACACTGACCATGCAATTGTATGTGTTGACCTACGGTAGCGTTTTGGCGGAATCTCAAGCAGATGCGGTGAGCGCATTGATACCAGCCATCTGGCGAAACCAACTGTTCTGAATGCCTATCAAAGTACGCTTTCATGCAAGTTGGATAAACGCTAACTGGATGCAAATGAAGCTCACTGGTCTCATATTCACCAGACCTTACTAGCAGCAGGAAAATCTTCATGTGATATGTCTAATCGCCAACATGGACATTGGGTCTCTTTGCAGTCTCTGGAACTTATCGATGCTCGCCGGCATATTCCAGCTGGAAGAGAAAACAATGAAACTTGCAAAAAGCTCCGGGCAAAACTGCGTGCTAGTCTGAAGAGTGACCGCGAATTCTGTTGGTGCCTTCGTGCGTCAGAGATGGAAGTAGCCGCTGCTCTTGGGAACCATTGTAAGTTATTCCGGCTGATAGGGGTATCAGGCAGCAGGAGACCAGGCTTTAGTAAAGCTATACGCTACGAGAGTGGAAAGTCTATCAACAACTTGTCAAAACGCTTGGAGCGTTGGGCTGAGCACTTTGGAAAGCGATTTCATCGGTCCGGATTGTTAGATTTCTCCGCCGGTCACTTATCGCTTCGCTCCGTGCGCTGTCCATTTGGATCCACCCTCTCGCTCAGAAATCGCACGTGAGATTAAACCGTTGAAGTTAAATAAATCCGCGGGACCAGTTGATCCTCATCCAGCTCTCTTCAGATTCGGTGGACTTGCTTTTGTTGAGGATTTATACGAGTTATTAGTGCAACTGTGAGAGCAGGAATCTGTCGCAGCAGAATGGAGTCGCTCATTCATGATCACAATTTTCAAGGGAGGCTCACGAACGGAATGCGGCAACCATAATGGAATCAGTCTGATCTCGATCGCCTCCAAATTTCTTGCCTCTGTCATTCCTCACAGAATAACTGGCAACCGTGAAAGCCATATTCGTGAAGAGCAAGCCAGGTTTCGCCGAGGTCGTGGCTGCATTGACCACCTCTTCACTCTCCGTCAGTTGTTGGAGCACCCTCACATATATTGACGACCCACCGTCGTCATGTTCCTCGATATCAAATGTGTATTCGATTCGGTGGATAGACTTGTACTTTGGGACAGTCTACTCAGGAAAGGTGTACCTGAGAATTATGTGAATATTATTCGAGCATTCTACGCACGTAGCTCATGTAGAGTGAGGGCTAATGGAAAGCTGTCACCGCCCTTTAATTTCTCCAGCGGTGTGAGACAAGGATGTGCGCTGTTGACGAAGACATGCAAATCGCGTTTTCAGGACACTGCTTACAAGGTGTGAATCTTCTCCCTGGAGAACGAATTCTGGTCTTGGTGCATGCTGATGACATTGCCCTAATCCGTGACAGCTCACAAACGTGCCAAGCGGCACCGGACAGATTAGCACTGGCTGTCCGTCACTTGAGGTTTGCTTTGCACTGCGGAAGTGCAAAGCGTGCCACCAAGATTGGTCTGAACCGCCTCATGCGCTGAATATTCGAGGGGATCAGATAGAAGTCGTTCAAAAATTCAGCCACCTGGGAAGTTGTATCAGCGCCAGTGGGATTGAAGTTGAGACCATGAACCGTTTAGCAAAACTCGAGGCGCTTTTGCTAACCATCGCCACTTATGGCGCCGGCGCGACCCCACTCTCGCCTTGAATGTTAGAGTGTACAATGCAGCAGTACGTTCGACCCTACTGTACGGTTGTGAAACATGACCTCTTAGATCATCCGACTTGAAGAGGCAAGTTCATACGACCACCGGCGCCTTCGCAATTTAGCTCCTATCTGGTGGGAACACCCCGCAATCGACGAGCGTGTTCGACGCATTGTTATGAGCACAAGAAAAGTAAATGAACCACTCAGCACCGTTGTTTCACGCAACAGGCTCCGATAGCTCGGCCACATGTTGCGCGTGCCAGCCCACCGACTCCCGCGACGTACCTTATTTGGGCGACGAGGGTATGGATGGAAGAAGAGGAGGGGTGGCAAGCGATGCCTTGGTCTAGAGGAATGAAGGTACTCATTTCGAATCTGGCCTCGGTTGGAGCGCCTCGGCTCCCTGGTTGGGGTCGGAAAGATGATGAACAAGTTTGGCTGGATACACTTGTTAAAATGGCTAGAAATCAACCTCAGTGGCTTTCGTGCTGTGAGTTTCTTTGCCCCTTCCCATCATTCTTAGCCTCCCCTCAAACCACCATCTCATTATTTAGCACTATATAATTTTGCATAGTAAATTATATTTTGCTGCATAGTAGCAGGCAGGTAACCTACCTGAACGATGCCCATCCGTTATTGGTAGCTCAGCTGGCTTGAAGCTGTTGCATCTTATTCACTTTTTGCTTTTAGGTATTGCTTCACAGTAGCTGAGGTGTTTCCCACCTCTAGCTAACGGGTGCACTAATGAGGATGATGATCAACTGTGTTTTGCCTGGTAATTATCGAATTCTTCGTCAACTGTTTGGTGTTTGGTACTGCCATGAAGAGGTATTTGAGCACTGCAACAACTTAAATGCCGTCTAGGAGCCACGCGCACGAATCGATCTTGAATAGCGTAAAAAGGGTGTGCGATGCTAACTACATATCCTTAACTACATAATCCAGCAAACCTCAATTGTTGGCGCTTCTTGTTAGACACAACTACGTTAGAGAAACGCCCAGCATGAGGGCCTCATCGTCGGTTCACCCACCATCAAAATTGCATATGAGTAAATTTGGACAAATTACATAGGCGACAACTGTTCAATGGACTGTCATCTGGAATGCGGCACACTCCGGGGCAGTGTGTGTTCACGTTTGGCGAATTTTACTGAAATACGAAAGGTTAGCGTCTGGGATATAGGGGAGTGGGACAGGCAAATATATCGTGTGGTCACACGCGAGCACGGATACGGAGAGGTGGCAAAACTTGCGCACGCAAGCATACATAAAATCCAACACGCATGATTTGGCTTCAGACCTCCAGGGAGCGAATGTGTAGATAGGTTAAAGTTCATGTAATGAGAAAGGTCGATAGTAATCGGTGTGCCGGCACCAGGACCTCTACTTTGAATAGCAGGTGAACAACAAGCGCCAAGAGTTGGGAAAGTTAAACAACCACCTGAACACACACGCATACACCCACACAAAGAGAGAGGATACGACCTTGCGACCAACCTGAGGAATAGTAAGGTAAGACAACTGTCGATTGGAGAATTTCTTCAATAATTAATCATGTTGCGCAAAGTACAAAACAAACAAATAAACAAAATTTCAATCCATCACCTCTATGTTGGAAAGAGTTACACACATTTATGGCGCATTTGTTATAGTTGTAGGATGTTTAACATATTTTGGCTAATCGATTACCTTCTCCCAACGCAAACGGACTTATTGCTGGGAGCCCTTTTAGATGTGCATCAACTCGATATCTGCCACTCAGCCTTGTATCGTTAAGCTACATATTGCTGTGTACTTTAATTACTTTGGTAAACTGCGCACACTACTGAAACAAACTGCTTGGTTAGGAAGTCTTGTAAGAGCGGAGTATCAGGCGATGTGTTTGCGATGGTCACTGTGATGGGCTGCGCCGGCGTACTGTTTGACTTTGTCAAAAAGGTTGGTGAGTTGTTTGTACTAGAAAATGCGAGGCAGTTACTGCAGCTGGTATTGGTGAAGAACGGATTCCGGTTGACTTGATCACCACAAGTGAGATCTTTTGAACATGTATTAAAAATCCGTATTGTGTTCAATACTTGAATATTTCGATGTTGAGAAACACAAAAATCCATTTCAAACAGTTGAAAGGATTGATATTGTCTGATAAACCCGAGTAGAATGAGGGTAATCTCAATGATGGGTAGCATATTTTTGTAGGATAGGCACAACTATAGCGATGGGGTCAATTCGGGTCCACTGCCTGTAAATGTTCTATGATCCTAGATGAAACCATTCTCTCGATTCTGCCAGTGTATGCGCTACTGTAAACATAGGTATAAAAGCAAACACAAAGGCGGTAACGTAAAAATTAGGCCTACCCAAATTGGGTTCTTGAAGAAATTGCTTGGTATAATGTTTCAACTCAAGCTCAGGTACAGTGTATCACTTAGTTATGGCATAAAGTAATCCCTATCAGATTCTTTTATCCCTCTTTCCGTTGTACTCTGGCATAAGCTTGACCTTTAATTTGGGGTATTCTTGCGGTTGCTTCTTCTGGCAATCTCTTCTTTATGTCTGGCGATGAAAATCCGGGATGGCCATTAGTTCATTGACTCTTCAGCGCTTATTTTTTGATCCTGCACGAGTTCTGCAAAACGTTCTCCACATCCGTGCTCAGCGTATGCCAAACCCTCGCGCCTCGTTTACACGCGCGTGTTACTTTCAAGGGAAGGAAGGTGGCTGACATACTACCTCGGTCAGGGGTATCTAGGGGTTGGCTTTGCAGCTGGTCATAAGGAGACTTTCCAGACTCCCATCTTGGGAGCTCAAGTTAAGTGCACACACCTGGTTGCATACCTACCGGAATTGTCGTGACGTAGTAGTTAATGCGAATGCGCTTCGGAAGTTCCTAAGCTCAATGTAGGCCTAAGTTAAAAATATGGGTAACTTACAAATCCAATATTCAGGTGCAATAATCCTGAGAACCGGTTTCCAAAGCATCGTTGTTTAGTAGTAGATACCATGTGGTTAATTGATTGGGTTTTGCACAAGCGCTGAAAGGTAGTGCCTGCTTTTTTCGTACGTCTTTGCTGACGAGATTAGGCTAATGGACTTTGGCGGTGAAAATTAATGTTTGTTACCCGAATTCTCTCCCTGAACTGGACAGGCTTGACGTGATATCGATTAAGTCACTTTATTTCTTCCGAGTCATCAGTTGGTCTTTCTTCTTTTATCCAAACCCTAGTCGTGCAATCAAACAACAACAAGCTGGTCGGTGTGTTTACTCTATCGCCGATACAGCGGAGGCTGTTGCGTGAAATAAGAACACATGGGGATTGCCTCAATCTGCACCAGCAACAAGGCAGCAAATAAAAATTACCCAAACGACCTGCGACCATGTTCGAGTAAATCTTCGCCGCCAACTTTACAATGAACATTGAGCAGTGATTTCATATGGATTACTAAGCGCTGCTTTACAATTCCCGTTTGGATAGTTGATGGGGAAATCGACATACTAATTCTAATAATAACAATAGTAATAATACTAATAGAAAAACAGTTAGAAGTTAAATATAAAAATTAGATCCTATCGTTTTCTCCGTTGTAGTACTGAAATACGCTTAGATTCACAGCACCAACAGTTAACATCAGATAAATCCATGGTAAACTTTAGTTGAAGGTTGGAGACGTAGCGCTAAGTGACAAAGTGTAAGTGGATGAGTGCGTCATCCAACCGTCTGATAAATGTTGTTAGTGTCGGTGCAGAAATGATCGGTTCAGGGAGAGCATTTTACGGGTGAAACACATGGAGGGAAAATAAATTTCTGCGGCGATCCAGACGGCTATACTGTTCTGCGACTTGCAATGAGCGGACCCAGAGATTTATACACCTGCTGCGTTACAGTAATGAGTGGCGCACATGTTGTGGGCAGTACAGAGTCAAATATGCCATAAACTGGTTGCATCGTAATTTGCGATACAGTCTGCTGAATAGGCCCAATCGTTTCAGACTATCCTCGGATGAAATATTAAGCATTTCAATTGCGATCTTAGATGCCCGACTTTGTGGCTGCTCCCGTGTGTTAAGGTCGTACTTCAGCCATGGATCCTAAGCTTGATTTGCGTTATCAACATGGGGACGAACATATGCAATGAGCATTTATCGCAATATGAAGCTGTTTATTTGTCCAAACACCCGTCGCAACAGCCCGACTTGTTGGTTTCCAGTTTTCGAGGCTTTCTCGGATTGCCGGGAGTAAACCAGATGATCTTGAACAAGGACACGCAATCCACGCTCGACAGTTGATTGTCGCAGTACAGTCGTTCCGAGCCGGTATGAGTAGTTACTCTAATGTCGTATGCAAAGTACCTTGCAGTTACTGATTTTGAAATGCAGTACACGTTGGGGTAATCATTAGTGTACCCCACCTAGATCAATTTGAATCAGCTTCTGGTCAGCGTTCACCTGGATCCTGCTCCAAATCTTGATATCGTCAGCAAATACTAGAACGTTTGATCCCATTCTCTGTGCAAGTTTGATAATGAACACCAAAAAGCAAGGTGGACCTACAACTGCACATAGCGGCACCTCACACTCGACTCGTATGGTGTCCGATAAATAGCCCCAAACTCTGCCCACTAATTGCCGTTGGAGTAGAAATTTGGCAATATATCTTAAACTTGGGTCGCCGGTTCACTTATGCTTGAGCTTGGAGAGAAGTATCCAATGGTCTCCACTATCAAATGCCTTCGAAAAATTCAGGTAGCTCACATCAACACCATCTCCAGCGTCAGCTTACTTGGTCCAACTACTGCGTGCAATTAATAAATTCCTTGTGCATGAGCATTGTTGACGGAAAACGTGCTGCTCAAGCGTGATAACGTTAGTTTTCCAGATAACACATCGGTGTATCGGCAATTATGGACTACATGATGTTGGGGAGTATAGGAAGAAAGGATACTAGGCGATAGATGGAGAGCTTAATACTACTTTTATCTTTGTGTATTAGGGTTATTATTCCAAGCTTCCACATAGCGGTAACTTGAGGTTGATCTAAGCAGCTCTGGAAAAACTGAGCTAAATCTTCTGCTAGTTGGCTTGCTGCTCCATGGATCACTGGACTCATGGTATCAACATTCGGCGAGCTGTGTTTGCTTAGAGTCGTCAGCTTTTGCATACAGCTACTGCGGTAAAAGGGACATTGGTTAGTCCTGGCGGCGAGATGACAAAGTTTGGAGGATCGCTTGGTGGAAAGACCACCTGAAACGTGGGGGGCATATTGAACCTGCAGCGCGTTTGCTGTTTACATAGCTGTCCTGAGTGGAGGAAATTCTAGCCGCAAATTTGGTAGATTATTGACGTGCATGTACAGTAGTTTGTGGTTATCACTGAAAGGTTTTGCTATATTCCGCCAATATGCGGCTTTGTCATTACTTAAAAGTTCAATATATTTTGATGCAAAAACTGATGAACCACGTTTCCCAAATGTGTTGGAGAGCCAAATGTACGAATGATTCGTATTGTGTGGCTTTAAGCAAGTGCGTTTATTTGTGTTTGCAATAAAATCGGCAGAGGTGAGAAAACGAGCGTTTAGATTTTAGTATACTGCGTGTCATCCTATTTTCTGTTACAAAGTTGGGAATAAATTGCATAAGATGAATGTATACTTGTAAAACGTCTTGTTGATTCCAGGTGAAGTTCAGCGAGTGATTCGCTCCAGATATCCTAGGGGCGAAACAAGTCATATTGAAAACAAAAATCATAGCCCAAAAATATTAACGCCTGTTTTTCTGTCCACCTTGACTCCCAACTTGTAAGCCATGGTAAATTGAAGCAAAATCGTAAGACTGCTCCAAAGCTGTATTTCATTTTTAACACATACATTCTTGGACGAGATCAATAAAACCAAATGCGGTAAGTCCAGTTATGTGGAAGATGAAAGCGGATGGTGTTTTCGAATGCTTGTTCTCCAAATTTCGACAATACAGATGGATAGAAGAGTGCGCAACCAAATATAACTCAAGCCAAATTGTTATTTCACGAAACGTTTGAGCGTTAATTTTTAATATAAAATATGTACAAAGTGAACGCAAGAATGGACAATCTTACCAACCTTGACGTTCCTTTTTCCGGAAAAAGGAGGATCGCAACAGCTAATGCCGACATTTTACTGGCTGCATGCAGGTGAGATTATAGAAGACGGACTACAAACGATTGTTTGGATTGCCAATCATTTGCTCTCACAAAACTAGGGCTTTCATGATGTATTTTACTGCACCTAAATTTGAGTCTCAGAAGCCAGTTCAAGCTCAATTTTCCGGAGCATTCAACCAAAACCCTCGAAACTACAGAACCTTCAACCTCTTGGTAAAATGCCGTTGCGTTCAGGGACGCCGGAACGTTCTCGTCGGTTGCCAACGTGTACGGTAATAAAGAAATGAAGCAAGCCATACCGGCACCTATGTTACGACTGCGCTTATCAAAATATTGTCCCTTCCTTTAAAATGCTCCATGATGGCCTATTCGTTTAACATTTACAATCACAGTTTGCACTTGCGTAAATCATAGTCATCGGTCGGGTAGCTTACGCTAACTGAGAAAATAAAAATGAAATTATTCAAAGTAACAGGTTGCTTTAGGAATACACGCACACTAAGAGGCTTCTCCTGTACCACATACAACATGTTGCTGGATCTTATGAAGTACAGTCTTTTCAGAACCACAATGCTTACAAGTAGTCGGTTGCCACGCTTAGAGTTGTTCAATCATTTGGACCGGGGGATAAAGTTGACACGGTGAAATTGGTTGGTGCAACAAGTACAGCGTTCATTGAACCATTTAGCCTAGCAGCAGTACTTTGACTTCATTCTGCTTGATGCCCCTGATCATCACAACCAGTTCAGGTTATGTGTTACGATACGTAAGGCTGCAGGGGGGAGCATGCGTTGTACAAAATTTACATTTGTCATTTACCTATACTAGTCGACTTAGCGCGGCTAGCGGTGATGCAGTACAGAGATTATTGTATGTATAAACCAATGTCTACCAGTGTATTTTACGTGCTTAGTTTATCTAGAGCAAACTGCACGTAAATTCTGTGGAGGGATGTGAGATCCGCACAAACAAATGAAAGCTTCATTAAGAATAGTTCTGTCAGAATTCTTGCAGACTGTTTATAAGTGTTACTGTTTTCATTTCTCCGTATTCGGGGCTACATACATTATCTTTGGTTTTACACTACCACGCCATGTGAAGAGCTTATAGAGTAGTATTTGTGATACATGGCCACTTGGCCGTACAGTGCGCATCTTTAGGCAGCGCGCTTGGCGGAAGTCTAGGCTTCACGAATGTTAAGCAGTTGCATCACAAGACCACTCACGATCCTTGCCAACTTGTGTCACTACGAATTTACCTGGATATTACCATATTTATTAAGGATTGCAATGTAATCGATTTCAAGATGATGAACTCCTCAAGTAGTCATGTAAATTTTATGTTTACGTTTTGAAGACTGAACTACGGCTGCTTGAACCTTCTAGATGGAACGCGCTTTGGAATGTTTCTGCACATACATATGGAACACTCCATGCAATATCTTGCGCGTGAAAGTTTCTCCACCGGCTAATAGCTTTATCGTGAAGTTTGACTAGCGAAGTGTGTATGCTGCGAGATAACGTATATTTCGCAAAATGCGTTGCTCTTTTATCAATATCCGTAATAGCAACTGTACGATTTATTTTGGCTTTAACACGAAGGTGGCATGGAGGTGTATAAATAAATCCGAAAGCCGCTAAACGTTTTCTCAGTTACTGTGAAGGTATAGACACTAAAGCATAAGCATACGCGTAATGCGCACCATACACAGAATGTCATGGAACATCTTTTCATGTATATGGTGTTTATCATCGTTTCGAGTAACTGCGCCTAACTTACAAATATCATCCGTTAGTACGAGCAGCTACCAGCGCTGCTTTCCCCGGCTCCCGTCAACCCAGTCCTCGTTACTAAGGTAGCATGGATTGATAGACAGATGGTAGCAGTTTAATTGTGCAAAACAGGTGGGAAAAATAACAAAGTATTTTACGTATCATAGCGTCTTGGATTTCAGTTCCACCACAGTGCACTAAGTCATGATGAAGGAGGACTGTTACTTATCTCACGGGGATTTCTAAATATGAGCTCTTAGAATTCTTGGTTTGCCAATATATGAATGCAAATGCAAGGGTCCCGTACTTAAGTGTTAAATAATAATGAGCTTCCAGCAGACATTCTATCTCCGACGCAGATATTTCCAGACGATGGCAAAATATGGGACCAATTCGCTCGCCATCCGATGGTGTCTACTTCCAGGAAGATCTGACTCGGATTAACGAATTGGGTAGAAAAGAACCGGCTCCCACTGAACCATGCAAAGTGATACCTGCAGTCGGTGAGCATCAGCTTCGTCAATACGTAACTTTTGGGGAAATACTTCCAGCAACACGTGACTAGTGGACGCAACTTAGATATAATCGTGCAAGAGAGTCTTGGCAATTCGCTCCAACATTCGAAAGTAGAAAGTGTGGTGAAATTTAACTTGAGATTCCTGAGGCGAGCTCTCTGCACTTTTGAGCGACGGCCATTACCATTGCTGATTAACTCCTATATTCGCTCTCACTTTGAATATGCATTTCAGGCCTGCTACCTATGGTTCAAACGAGACATTCGCTTACTGGAACAACCCCAAAGAATAGCCACACAGGCAACGCGTGGATTATCCGGTCTAAGTTCCGAACTGCGTCTTCGTATATTCGCTGTGTTCTCTTTAGAATACCGACGGCTATGAGGAGATCTTACTCTCACATACCGGATACTAACTGCAAGCGATCATCTATGTACATCACTGTTGACTCTAGCCCCTTGCAAACGAGGCCAAGGCAACCACCTGAAGTTAGTAAAACAACACGCTCATCTGAAGTGCAGAAAGTATGTTTACTCACTTAAAAGCTGTTCTTACTGGAATACATCATCAAGAGAAATGGTGAAGGCACCCGACATAACGACATTCGAAAGCCTCTTAGCGTTTAAAATTAGTGATAAACGCTAAACAACGGTTTGATAAAGTGCAATATTTTAACCATTGATCCTTCACCTTCTAGGTTGCAGCATTTTGATGTTAGTTTTCTCTTGCAAATTCATGCTATAGGTCTTGTAAATTTATGCGTTTTATCCCACAGTAAACTATAGAAGTATGAAACTATTGTCTACTCGCTCTGTTATTCTACAAATATGACAAGAATGCTGGCTGCCAGATCCAAAATTCAAGCTTGACTAATATTGTGGGTTCAAAAGTGTGTAGCACGTAGTGGTTTCAGTTAGTATTTAGAATTAATAGTCAGGAGTGTTGACTTTTATTTTACTGGAATATTATCGCAATAAAAGCAATACCATTATTAATAACAACTAATTGATTTTGCGTAAAATCTGTTCAACTGGTCAGATAAATTTAAAACATGCGGTTAGAACACCTCAATCACAATGTGATAGATTGCGCTCCAAAGCGCAGCGAATGATGAGCTCCAAAACATCGTGGCATATGACTGCTGGCACGTACACATTCAGGTTATTTCCATCTATCATTTGTGCATTACCTAATACCAAGGCTACCAAGTTAAATGTGTTGAAGACTTATTCATGTCGTCACTAATCGCAGTCATAAAGTAAATTTCATTGCGCACATGCTGCATGTATACGCTTACTGCTGTATGGAGGGTAAACAAAGGTAACGGAGTTGGCAAACTTCCCGTGATGTTTCAGCACTAAATTCAGGGAGCTAAAATTGACATTGTTCATTACTTGATGTCGGAGTATCCACGGAAGCGCTGCTGAAATGGGCAGGTCGTTATCATGTGAAGTCTTCTTCGTCTATTCTTTGTGTGACAGATGATCAGAGTAAAGACCCATCGTCTGAAATGTGTTGGACCACCAGATGTTTTAGTTGAATTAGTGCTTCAATGCGGAAATGTTTGTCCCCAGAGTTTGTGAAAAACACCGAGCCCGCGGTACAGCACCGTTGTATGGTTATCTAAATTATTCATTAAAAAATTAGGTTGTAATCTTGATACCATTAACACATGCATAATTTGACTAGCTAAAAAGAAATTCAATTTAGTTGCTGTAGTTAGCTTTTTGTAGATCGATGCAGCATCAATCACTGATATCTTCTACATCTCCGCTCCATTGGAACATGGACTCGTACATATGTGATCCAGTGCTTCGCTTTGGTTTCGGTTCGGGATAAAAAGAATGCGATCTTGTCCGAATACGAACAGCATCAATGCTATGGTCGCCATTTTGATTGTAAAATTCTACAGAAACTCCAATGCGTGGGTTGCGCACCAGTGTCAACTTTCCACCTACAGCTCGGCAGGATCCAGCCAGTCCGGGTCAAGGCACAATTGGGCTAAATGGAACGACGTGGTTCGAAAAGTACCCGCCCTACCTGTTGATTTATTCCACCCACAAAACAAGCCATTATGTCAGCTGTTATTCTTTCTTTGTAATGTGCACATTACTGATATTGGACAGCAAACTAGACTTACACGCACGCTAGAGATCCTTGAAATTGCTGTCTGAGTGAAAACCGACTGCAGGATTCCAACACAGTCCACCAGCTGTATTTCTCAGTCAGCCGCACACCAGCTTCCATCTGCACAATTCTGCTGATGCTGAGTCGGCCGCTTCTGGGCACGCTGGTGTTGGAATCACCTACAGTGCTAGAGCCGAGGCCGCCCTCCTTGACTGGATTCCAGTCAACAGTCTCCTATGCGCTGTAAGGCTTTTTGGCTTCTGTAAGTTTAGTATGCTTCGTACAGACAAGCGTGCTGTTTTCGTGATCTCAGCATTCGCACCCACTGAATGCAGTCGAGGATGCAGTCGAGGACCGGTTCCATGAACATATTCAATAATGTTCCTAAGGGTGCCTAAACCAGACGTCGTCATTATAGCGGGTGAGTTAAACGCACGTATTGTTCGGCTGATGCCATGGGAACGTCACCTCGGTGGACCACACTGGTATGTAATGTTCGCTTTAACAACGAAGAAAGGCTGCTCAGTCGCTGTGTTGACCACAAACATTTCCTCTGCAGTACCAGCTTTTGTCACCCAGGACGATATTATGCCATCTGGCCACCTCCATCGTCAACCCAGCGCTGGTCCCAAATGGATCACATCTATCGTTCACAGCTGGAACGTCAGCGTACGCGATTACCCTACGTTTCGGTCAAATTGTGTTGACAATTATCAAGCACTGGTATTCGTGATAATTTGCCTGCCTTTTGTGATTCACCCCCGATCTAACAAACTCGACAACACTCACAAACTAGAGGATCCAAGGGCGAAAACACAATGGAACAATTGTTTATTACGGGTAAAAAAGCATAGCTTAACAAATCCCGTAGGATGGTAACTATCGCGAAAATCAATTTCACTATAAAATAAAAGCGTTGCGTTGGACTCACCTTAGAGTTATGTGGAAAAGCTGAGAATTTCGTGTATTAAACGGATGAATCCATAAATCCATTGGTTAGGAGTTTGGCAAGACACCGTTTGATTGCGTTTTGTAGCCCCTGGCTAACAAGTCATAAAGTGAAATTTAAGTGAAACAATGCATCATCAACACATTTTTGAAATATCGCCAAATTGGGAACAGGGACGACATAATTAGGGAGAGCGTTCCAAAGCTGAAACACGCCGAGCGAAGAGAAATTTCTACGGCATTCAAGCCGGCTATACTGAATAATCAGTTTCAGTGGGTGACCTCTTAGCTTCGTGTTATGGTTCAATTCCAGCAGCGGAGAGCAGATGTGGTTTGGACTCTTCAGAATTTGGTAAACCATGATGAGATCCCCCCGCAAAAGCCGATATCGTCTGCTTTACCTTCTTAGAGATTTCAGCCTAAGCTGACAGGGCAGGTGAAAGAGGCCCTTGAAGTCCTTGGTTGCCCTTTGTTGCGGAGTCTCGAGAGAAACATGATCCTGTTTCTGCCACGGCTTCCCCGCCTGAATAGCATATTCTCCGTGAGGTCGCACGTAGGCGTTAAGCAGTTGGGGAAAGCTTGAGGGTCCAAACAGACCGCAGGCTCGAGAAGAAGGCCGAAGTGTTGGTTGCCGGTTCTCATCGACTTCTCTGCTTGTTTTGAAAACCAGAGATCTTCCTGTACCAGTACACCCAGGTCATGCCTCTGAGAGACCTTCTCCAAGGTGTGGTCCCCAAGCTTGTACATCCTCGCCAGCTGGTGACGCAGACGTATCAACTTACACTTAGCTACGTTCAATTGAGGCGTGTTCCTCTTTGACCATTGGTAAATGTAATCTAGGTCATGTTGGAGCAGGTCTGATCTGGCTTGTTACTAATCGCGCGCCATATCTTGACGTCATCGGCAAAAAGCAGGACATTTGAGGAGATAACTAGTGTTAGCTCGTTGCTAAACACCAGGAATAAACACGGTCCCATCATTGAGCCTTGTAGAACACCATATTCCACCTCATTTAGGTTAGAGTTATCCCCTAACAAGGACTTCAATCATCCATTGGTGAAGGAAGCTGCCAATCCAACCAAGTCCAGGACCTACGATTCCGTAGTTCTGTAACCGTCGAAGTAGGATGCGGTAATCAAGGCGGTCGAAAGCTTTGGAGAAGTCCAGGTGGAAGACGTCCACTCCGACCTCGTCATGGGCCACTTCCGTCCAACTACCTAGTGCAATCAGTAGGTGGTGCATGACCGGTGTTGACGGAAGCCACGCTGTTCCGGTACCAAGATGTTGCAGGTTTCCAGGTAGCCTCAGCGATGACCGCCTCCATCACCTTCTCTAGCGCAGGGAGGAGAGTCACTGGACGATATTTCGTAGTATCTGAACGGCTACCGCCTTTAAAACTAGAGGTGACAATGCCACACTTCCATATAGTGAGGAATTGTTGTTCATCAAAGCACCTTTGGAAGTACTGTGACAGTGATTCAGCTAGCGTGTTGGCCACAGCCTTCAGTGCCTTAGGGCAGGTGCTGTCTGCTTCAAGTGCACTATGCTCACGCATTGACAGTAACTTCCTTAGCATAACTGTTGGGTTGAAAATTACGTCTGTAAACAATGGTGTCGGTGATGTGCATGACTTTATGGGACAAGTAGAGGATGCGCGTTCGAAAATTGGAGTCTGTTGTAGCCGCAGGGCATTAGCTGCTTCTTCTGCGCTTTGTACTCTACCGCATGACGCGAGAAGTGGAGGGATTCCATGTTTCACTTTACAAAGCTTTTTGACAAGCCTATATGGCAGTTTGTTGTTTGCCATGAATTTTTGGCTAGGCTCTGTTGATAAGTTACTTTGTCCTCACGGACAAGTGCAGTGCAATGGTTGCGATGGGTCAGGAAATTTCCCCAAGTCTCTGAGTCGTTGTTAATCTTGTGGGCATGCCATGCTGCATCCCTTATCGCCAGGCATTTTCGAGTCCTGCTCCTTAGAATTTAAGGCATTTTTGCGGGACGAATGGGCTTCGCCTCTAATGCTCCGTTGACGAGGTCGATTAGTCTATTGACTAACTCTGCTAAAACGTTTTCATGGGAACTTTTGGTTGAGAATTCTCAAGCAGCGGAGTCGGCGATTTCTTTTAATACGTGGTAGCGTGTGATTGCATGAGTTAGTCCCGAGTGTTCAGATGGATACTCTACATAACACACATAGCTAAACGTTATCACTACTTGGTCACTGAGACCTATTGGACCATCCAACAATCACTTGTCAAGCATAAGCTCTTCAGTTGTGAGCACAAGGTCCAATATGGACGGTATGTTTGCTATCCTGAATCTAGTGGACGTGGTGCAATGGTTGTACAAGAGAATATTAGCAATCAGTTCATGCAACTCTGCTTTGAACTGCCCACTGGAAAATGCCGAAACCTCTAGGTTATGTAGATAGAAGACCCGGAAAGGAGAATGTGGCTGTACCTAGTGCGTGTTACTCTGTCCAGGCCACGAAGCAAGCGGAAATCCATTTCCGGAGTGGATGTTGGGGGGCGATACACGGCAGCTACGAGACATGCGCCGTTGTTTCTTAGTTGGAGACGGCAACAGCATGAGTCGGTAACGTGTGTTTCCAGATTATCAACTATCGTACAGTGTAGATTGCTGCGGTAGTAGAGTAGGAGCCCATCTCCTCTGCTGGGGCAGTCGTTCCGGATGAGTGACATTCCGGCTATCTCAACTTAAGTATCAGTCACCTTTTGGTGTAAGTACGTTTCGGTAATAGGCATTAGGTCCCATGCATCCGCAACCTGACGTAGTCTAAGTTCGGTAATTTTACTGAGAAGCCCTTGAACGTTAGCGTACGTACGTGAAAGTTACTCAGATTTCAGCAAGGTTTCGAAGATTGTAAAACTCATATGTGAAGTTTCGCCGATCATTGAATGGCCAGCGACTAATCGTTTTTTCGATGTGTTCTTGGTGAAGGGTTTAAGGTCTTATTCATCGTCCGTGTTGCTAGTCCCGTGTCTAACCTTCGACGTACAGTGTGTGGTGTCCGTCAACATCCTCTTCAACAGGTTGTATGGGTTCATTAGACACACTTCTAGTGCATTGTACTTTCATAGATCCCATCGCGTTTGGTTCTTTGACTGACATATCATCTTTGGGAGGCGTACCGCTGATTGTCTTCAACCAAACCTCAGATGGTAGCCTGCAACGGAACATGCGCCAGCTTTTTAGCATCCGTGCTACCATTTGTTTTCACTGAAGGACCACCTTCAACACACTCGGGCCACTTCCCTTGTAGTTCGGTGAGGTAGTCAGTCGTAACACGTATTTCGCTAACACATCCTCCAAGCAGAGTGTTTCACGGATGCAACACCATTGTACTTTATCATGGGTTGTTGTATCATGCTCATCACATGCGTCAGTTTCAGGAACCCCTGGAATAAGTATGGTTCTGGTTGAAGTTTCCTTCCGGTAATCCTCTAAGGTGCGGTTAACTCGATACCGCTCACCCCATGGTATATCTGGATAGATACGGATGGAACAGCGTTACTTTCTGAGACTACCTGCCGACGGTAGTACTGATGCTACTTCAGTGATGGAGTTCAGCGCAGCGCGCATAATTCTTGGCTCACCGAAATGTTTAGAGTTGGGTTGTCGTGTAATACGCACTACGTGTACAGGTTTTAGTACAGCTCCGATTAGGTTACTAATAATGTCGCACTGGTTGCGTTCATCCAACTACCTGCAACTTATCGATGTCGACTTTGCTTCTGGAAAATTGGAGCACAGTACGCTCAGTACATATAGTTGTTTTTTTGCGCCTTTCGACATGTCGCGAATAATGCTTGAAGTACTCGGAGATGTACCGCAGAAAACCGGCGGTGCTTGCACTAGGAAAACTCCGCAACGCTCCTCAATTTAGATCCAGTTGGGGGTGGCGTTAATTTTAAATGACGGCTCTTCTTGGAAGCAACCGTAACGCAACTTTCACTTGTACCGGCTTGCTCTTTTTCTACGCACTCCTTCGGGAGTTTGGAACTAGCCTTACATGTGGTTACTCCGATCGAACTGAGATCCACTTTTGTCAAGTGTGAGCTCCGTGTGGTATTGGGACAGCCTTTGATGTTCTGGACTCTAGTTGTCGTGTTGCTTACGGTGTTATTAAGAGTTCTTCGCGAGTTAGGAGTAGCAACCAAGGGGAGGATTGAGTTGCACAGTCCGCTATGCTTACCCCAACCGTAGGGGTTTTGGTGGTCAACATTTCCTCAAACTTGCCTAGCAGCTGGTCATACTTCTGAGATAATAAGTACACGCTTTTTATCAGTGGGATCTATGTACATTCCACACAGAACCATAGCGCGTCTGGTTTGTTTAGTAACTTGGCCTGCCTAGGTTTAATTCGGACCATCTAGCATGGAAGAACGTACAACGGTTACGGCACAAAATACCCCCTTAATAAGTTTGGAACATGATCAAAATAGTTCTTTAGTCGGTGGCACACTGGGCGTCGTGCATGCTGAGTAAATGTTACGAACCATTTGATTGACGCAAATTCTGTGGTAAAATTTCGTTCTGCTATTAGAGTTGTCCGTAAGTTCACGGTGTTCACGTTGCCGTTGTGTGCTTGTACACTGTCCTCTCTAGCGTGCCAGTCGAATGTGTCAGCGTGAAATTGGGGCAAAATACACGAAGGTGTTATTAGGAATTCTCCTGGGCAAGCCTATCTATCGGGCCGGATGAATTTGCTTCGAGAACCGTAGCTGTACGAAGCAATGTTGGATTTGGACTAGTGACAATTCATTCGAAAGCCTTTGAAATGGTCTATCGAGTAAGATGAAACAACGTCTCCGATGGTTGGATTTAGCAACGTTTGACGCTTGGATATAGGCAAAACACTGCCCGGAATTTCGAAATCAGGGTAAATATAGGATGCACTGAACTATACTCTGGAAACTAGTATCACAACTAGAGCTTGTTAAAGCACGCCGAATAAATATGGATCCAAATGTGTGTGAAAATTCTACTCAGTGCCGACCCTGAATCAACAACTTAAGGACAGAATTCCAAGGTCTAGTATTTCATTCTGTGTATACTCTTTCTCTTGCTCGTGTCGAGCAAGATAAATCGGAAGAACTACTAGGAGACTGTCCGAGAGAGCCAGGGAACACTGTCCAGCTTGGCTATATAGCGGCGTGTCTAGACCAGTGGCTAGCGCAGGGTCTACACACTTGATCGACCCGAGCCATCAAGTCAGAGCGCATGAGGCGTTCCAGCCCATCTATCGCGTACCCAGATGTCACACAAGAGCGGTTAGATGTCGTATACTGGCAGCGGCCGAGGCGATAGCCATTAGACTTCATGACCCTGACCTATGTGCGCACAAGAAATTTGTCCAGGCACTAACTCTACCCTGGTCCCCTGTAACACGGACACACAGTGTGGACAACGCCAAACACACACACAAACAGACTGTTGATCGCCGTGTGGCCAATCGCCTAGCTTGGTCACTCAGACCATCTGGGTGTTGAACCTGTACTCTTAATTGATGTTTACGCTTCATGTCATTCATTTGTGGTGTATTAGCCTGATGAGGAACCACTGAAAACGAGCTTGTTCGCTAACATTTGTTCTGATGTCTACTCCCGGGATAGTTTATCAATATTATCATTAGCTTGTTCGAACATTATCTACGGTCTGCCCGCAAGCATATTCTGGTGGATTTCAAGCTACATATAAAAGGGTGGCTTCTAAATACTAAGGCTTGTTGCGAGGAATTGTCAATCAGACTATATGAAGTTGCTTTTCGGTATTACCCTAAACAAATAACATTCGGTAGCATTGAAAGCTGAAGTTGGGATATATTAATACAAATGTGTGAATCAGATATTTAAGCAGGAATGTTCTAAGGTATTTAGGGTCAAATGGATTGGCAGCAAGTAACCAAGTACAGTGTCGTCGCAGTAAAACGCAGCAAATTAAACGCTACAACAAGTGATGTTCTACCTCTCCTAAATCTTATACTAAAACCTTGGAAGTGGCACAGCGAGTGACAGTTTCGGCATAAATAGCAAGTGAAGGGCAGTAAGTTCACATGAAGCATGACTATACGCGGTGTACACCATTTTCAGGCAATATCATCCATTAATGTTTCAGATTCCTCCTTAACGAAAAAATGTTGTTCCACAGAACACTTGAGGTGGTTCTTGGCGCTAGCAAGTTACATCAAACAAGCTAAATGCTCCTAGGATTGTTCTTGGATGTTGCGGGATCAACCCACATAGGCCGATATTCTAACAGATGATAACAAAGATTGGGATGCTTTCTGTTTATGTGAGATTGGTCAGGCCATGATTGATAGCATTTAAGAAAGTTCGTGGCCGTTGGAAGCAATTTGAAAGAGTTAAGGAACAATTTGAAAATTTTACGGAGGAACTTGATGTCCTTAGGGAGAAAACTAAGAGCGTAAGGTATGCCTTGGATTGAGAAACGTTAAATATGAAGTAAACGGTAAAAAGGGGTAGGCCTAATTAATGCAGTACAATGGATATCAGTGCAACAGCTAATTGCGTACACACAATATAAGTTGCACATCTAAATTTCGCAGCGTTTGCATTATCATATAATCAAGATGCGACGAATCATTGACACCTAATAACAAGATTGCGTGTTGGGAATTTTACTGAGAGGTCCACATTGTGATGGTAAGATAATTTAACCCCCGTTTTGATGACTTACTGTTAGCCTTATGCCAATATTTGTAGCTGTCAACGGGCACTTACTGCATTGTTTGTCAAAAACAACCCAGCTCGATCGAGAGGCCGTTGCTGTCATTTTCGGGATCTAAGCATATAAGCATTACTTGCTCGGCCAACCTTTCGTGCTTTACAGAGCGCATAAACCCCTTATCACCCTCCTTGAACACATAAAGGAATTCAAAAGATGGCCACCCCCAGAAAGCTCCGCTGGTTTCTCATTCTATCTGCCCACACACAGCAGCTTCAGTATCTTCTGGGCAGACAGAATACCAACGTTGACGTTCTCCGTCTACTTCCCTACCCGTAGGTCCCTTCAGAACAATTTACTTCGCAAAAGCTTCTGAATCTACTTCAGCTCTTCAACAAGGCTACGTTCACTGGTAAACGTCACGAGAGATAGAGATCAGTTATAAGCGCTTGTAACGCGGTAATTTATATTGGACTGCTTGACAACTCACCTGCAGAACTTACACCTTTTCGTCCTAGAATGACTGAACTGATCCTCTAGATTGATGTCTGTCTTAAAAGATTGTTCTCAGCCATACTGAACGAGCTTCACGATGCACACCCAGGAGTTGTTTAGATAAAGCATGGCGACTTTGCGCCGAAAGTTGGATGTTACATATTTCTCCAAGGCTATGGAAACGCTGTCCCCCAAGTACGGATGCAACCCTGGATATGACAGAGACGCCTTGGAAACATGTGCATGTGTACTTTTTCGTCCATTCGAATGTCGGATGATTCCGCTTGTGGTTGATACGCATTCTAGAAAGATTTATGCTCACTTTCTATCCACAGCGAACTCAGCTAGCACAGTAAGCAAACCATGCACCACGTTGGCTAAATTTGGACTTCCCAAAACACTTGTGTCTGACAACGGATCTGCATTCACTAGCACCGTTTTCTGCATCTTCCCTTAAGATGGAATTAAACATGTGAATACCTTCCCTAATCATCCCTCTTCGAACCTTTTGGCTGAAATGGCTGTACCAATTAAAAAGATTGGTTGCTCAAACGAACTGGTGCGCCAGTGAGTGTGCCTCCAGTTCGTGCTCCTTTGGCTTACAAAATGTCATGAATGATAGCAAGGGAAGAAGTCTTGCGAAGCTTCTGTTCATTTGCAGTTTGCTTATTCGCTTGCACTTACTGGACAGAACTCTTGCAGCGGAAGTTCTCGGGAAACAAGAACGGGTGAACGAAGGTTTTGTTACTTGCATCAGAAACAGGTTTGTAACAGAAGCAGATCCAGTCTACTTAGGCTTGCGTAAAGACGACTGCTGGCATCCAGACGTTGTCAAAATATCTAACGAAAAGATAATAGATGTAAGCATGGAGGACGGCAAATTCATGCGGCGTCACATGGAGCACTTTCTGCCAAGGCCGGCAACATCCGGTGCAGCTGGTGAACCAAATACTCTACGCATAGTATTGGACGAAATGCCAGCGGATGACATAATATCTGAAGCCGAAGTGATGCTGCGTAGATCAACCTCCGACCGTCGACAGGGGGAGCGTTTCGAAGCTGCATAGTTTCAACTACTGGGTGAATAAGTGCTGTGCCCTCAGCTATTGTTCCCTGTCGCCTGTATTGACTGCGAATTCACATGTGTGTGTCCATTAATAAGCGTCTGTATGTTTCGTCCTTACTCTCATTGCACTCCTTGGCCAAATCCCTCCTAGTCTGATCGAACACTGGAAGCAACACCCAGTTTCATAATGTCTGCTTGCCTGCTGATTGCCTCCATACGTTCCATGTAGGCAACGTTGCTTACGAGGAATTTTCATTGCCCGTAATTTTGCTGATTCAATTGTTTGTAACGTTAAATATGCTTCAGTATAAAGTAGGCCGCAGTCCTTGAGCCAAAATTTTAGGTTTAATGCTTCCAACATCAGCAAAATTTCCATGCATTCAGACTTTCCATGGAAGAGAAAAAGAAGAATGAGATTAGAGGAGGTAGGAAAACAAAATCACATCCTCCTTAGCAAACAAACGGAAAACTAGTTCACAAACTTAACGTTTACTGGACCCCGTAACTAGCCAATAAGGTTGTAATACATAAAATGAGTTTAAGTTTCCCTATAAATAAATGACCCTGAGCTCCACAAAACGGAGCTAACAGAAGAAAAACAAAAACCCATAGTTAGCTTAATTCTATAAAACGCTATGAATTCAAAACGCTAGCCATGACACAGGGGCCGTTTGATGGACCGGGACTCACATCTGGGATTTGTCTAGCGGCGGGTTTGGTTAGGTAATTATGTTAGGCCAACTGGAGAAGTTGCTATTAGATGACGGTTTGTATATATATATATATATATATATATATATGTTAACTCGGGGTATGTATTGTATTGAAGGAGGTTAAAGTGGTTCTCATAGTTGTTGTGATAGACTACAAGAGTATTGAAAATCACTTGGCGCCACATTTGACTTGATAGACCAAGAATATGGTAGATCACGCGCTTCCTGTAATCGGTCGGCGTCTTCGAGGCTGGACACTTTCGACCATAGCTTGAAGTCGTCTGCATAGATCAGACAATCCATTTGTAGCATACTGGGTTGAGCATTGATATATTTGAACAATTCCGGTCCGAGAACGGAGCCTTGTGGTACGCCACTAAACATAGGCACTGAGAATGAAAGGGTATCGCTTAGATTGACTTCCATGTTTCGGCCTTGCAAGAATTCACTTATCTATAGTAGGAGGTTCCCTGTTATGTCAATGAGGCGTCCACTAAACACCGTTGAAGATCACTGGTCGCATATTCGTCAAGCTTTGTTGTTAGCAAGCATGTCTTCATGTGGCAAAGCAAATTGCCAAACCGGACATTGGGTCCCTACACAGTCGCTGACACTTATGGATGCTCGCCGACGTATTCCGGCTGGAGGCGAATACAATGAGGCTGGCAAACATTCAGGGCGAAACTGCGTGCTAGCCTGACGAAGGGCCGCGAAACCTGGTGTTCCCATCGTGTATCGGAAATGGAAACAGCCCCTGCCGTTGGTAATCATCGTAATTTATTCCGTCTGCTACGGAAACCAGGCAGCAGGAGACTTGGTGTTAACGAGACCATACGCGACGACAGTGTGCAGCCGATTCACAGCCTGTCAAAACTCTTGGAACGTTGGGTTGAACACTTTGCAAGGCAATTTAACCAAACCGAGTTATCGCTTTCTTCTTCGGGCATTGAGCGCACTTCTCCCTGGGCCGTCTCCTTGGATCCATCCTCAAGCGCAGAAGTCGAAAGTGGGATCACGATGTTGAAATTGCATACGGCAGCAGGGGCAGGTAGAATTCACCCAGCCCTCTTCAAATCCGGGGGACCTGCTCTATTAAAGGATTAACACGAGTTGCTAGTAAAACTTTGGGAGCCGGAGACAGTCCTGACAGACAGGAACTGCTTCGTCCTTGTTCCAATTTTCAATTGAAACTCCCGGTTGGAATGCGGTAATCATAGAGAGATCAGTCTGATTTCGATTGCCTCTAAATTGCTTGCCTCTGTCATTCTCCACAGACTGACTGGCACTCGTGAAAGCCAGCTTTATGAAGAGCAAGCCGGATTTCGTCGAGCTCGGGGCTGCATCTACTACATCTTCACATTGCGTCAAGTGTTGGAGCACGGCCATGTATATGGGCAACCCACCGTTTTCGTGTTTCTTGACATAGAAGGTGTCTTCGCTTCAGTCTACCGATGTGCACTTTGGGACTGTCTGTTAAGGAAGGGTGTGCCTGATATAAGCGTAAACATTATCAAAGAGGTGTACTCGCTTAATTCGGGTAGGTTGAGGATTTATGGCAAACTGTCGCCACCCTTCAGTATCACAAGCGGTGTAAGACCAGCTGCTCGCTGTCACCTTTCCTCTTCAACTTCGCTATTGAGGAAGTCATGGAAACAGTGTTCGCTGGACACGATTTAGAAGGTGTGGAGCTACTTCCTGGTGAGCGACTTCTTGACTTGGAGTATGCGTAGGATATTGTCCTAATCTGTGACAGCTCACAAATATGCCAAACAGCACTGGACCGATTAGCACTGGCTGTCAATCACTCTGGGCTATGCTTTTCTCTATCGAAATGCATGGTACTTCTCCCAGGTTGGCAGGGATCCAACCGTGCGATAACGCTTGGTGATAATCGGCTAGAAGTCGTTAAGGAATTCAATACCTGGGCAGCTATATTAACACCCGTGGCATTAATGATTTATGGCGCCGCAAGCAGATGCTCAAGCATCGTGGCAGCGATACAAATGCGAAGAAGCGCAGTGGCATTAGGATAAGACTTGGAAATTTCGTTACGCAGTGCGTCATTATAGGCTTGGCTGACGGAACGCTAAGGGTAACAATCAGTGACCCATCGCAGGGTACGCTTTCTACGCCTCCCGGTGAAATACTTGGAGAAAAGGAAGTGTACGGTAACGTGATCGCTGCGGTCGCAGGTATTGATATATGTGTTGCGTTTCCGAAACGCACAAGTACGGAGTCTGCGCTCTTCAGCATCTTACCCGGGTGGTAATTACGGGCTTAAATTCGAACGGACTAACAATGGCGAGCGTCTTCTACCATTGTTTGCAGAGAAGGTTGTTTCTTAGTAACACTGTATTAGGACGCATTGGGCTGCGAAGTGCCACTTGGCGTCCTCCTGTAGCTGGCCAGCGATGGGTCCAATTTGACCACATAGCCATAAGTTAAAGATGGCGTGCTTCCCTCTTGGTTTACCGGTCGTGCTGGAGTACCTGTGCCAACTATGCTCATGCCTTGGTACGTCGTAATTTCTCCTGGAACTTTACCGAGAGGCTCCCCAGGCGTCCCCTCCTATTAGTACCTAAGCAATTCTCCCCCTAGTCCAGGCAAGCCTATAAAGCCACACTGCATACCGAACTTTTGCGGTCTGGTTTTTATGACACTGAACTTCAGCGGCATAGGATTTCTGCCGCCATGCACGACGCTGGAGTACCTGCTCGTTGCACTTTCAACTGTCACCAGTCATTAAATCCGAGAAGTCCGTGGATCTGTTGGAATTTAGAGTAAACCTCCAGGTTGGATATGAGCACAAAGTTACCAGTCATTCTATTATGCTGGAAGTAAAACATAGCCTCCGTCCTGACAAGGAAGCCTGGTTTACCACTGCGCCCAAGAAATGTGGGAGGCTGGAGCAGTAGGCAATTACATCAAGCTCTTCCAGCTGATCCGCACCACTGGGCCCAGAAAGGCAGGCGTCAGTGAAGCAATCAGAGGACACACGAGTGCAATGATATACAATAACGTGTGCCTTATGGCTCATTGGGCACCTGGGAAAAATCGTTGGGCAAAGCAGCGCTGTAGTAAGGTAATGCTGTGAAACCCGCTTCAAAAGGTGCATGGATATAATACTGCGCGTTAGAATTAGGTTTCTCTACATTCCTTATGCATATCAGGTAAGTGAACACGTCATCCCTGTTTTACTAATTGCACGATATTTCCTTGGTACCTAATTCCTCGCTTCGTAGGATTCATGATTTCACTTCGGAATACAACGGGCCTTCTTTCACATTGTCGCGCATGGAAGCAGACGACCCTTACCGTTCGGCGTTCCGATGCTTCCGAGTACAGCCCACGTAACACACTCGCCACATGCTCCCTCATGCCGCCGTGTTGCGTAGGATCCTCCGCCGACATCAACCCCAGACGTAACCTACCGAAGCCTGCCAAGACAAAAATGGTAACGATGCCCAGGTTCAACGCGTGCAGCAGCCTTACCCAGCGTCCACAGCCACACTGAATCCACAGATGTTCACAGGCAACTGCCATAAATGCATGCACTCTGCTTTCAGCCCAATTAACCTACTCACCACGTCCTCCCCACGTCGCCCAGTGGAAAGATTGTGCTACAGGGGATGCGCAGGTTCAATTCTCCTTTTATATACACACTTATGCAGTAATATAAGTAGTCCTTTCTTTATAAATTAGTATCCGTTTTGAACGCAGTCTTCTGTATGCCCTCAACAACGAGTATAGTGATGCCTTTGTCATAGCAGTTATCCATTTTTGATTTATCAATTATCAGATTATCTTTATTTCCAGTTATCCTTGCAAAAACACTCGGTAGGCTGCGCAATTTTTCATTACGTATACCGGCTCGTTATGGGTTCTCAAGGTACTTACGTTAACTGAAAAGTTTCAGTTCATGCCTAACGTTTATACTACTTGTGCCAAAAACATGCAGTGTGGATTTTTTAAAATGTTACCCACGGCATTGATAACAGTAAATTCTTTGGATAAAGAATGTCATATTACGCTTCACCACGTTTAACATTAAAAAACTTTGTCTAAACTACAAACATTCTCTACATCTTGAACGCATTTGGTGCAAATCTTCAGCGTTTGATTTTCCCGCAGCTTATTAGCTTAAATTATTTCACCAGCTTTGCCCCAGTATTATACTGATAAATCTCGCAACATGTAACCACAATAACTGGTTTTTACTAATTTAGGTTTTTAATCCATATTACTCATAAAACCGTTTATGTACTACATAGAAGTGATTAACCACGAGGCACAAAGGAAAGTAAACTTTAAGCGCACTTGTGCAATCAAACTGTTCCATGAATCATATGGCAGGGAATACTTGGACCGCGCCAACTTTAAATACCCCGCGTTGGAACAGGGATAGCGTCGGATTAATCAAAAACAGCTGCTCGTAATTTGGGGGTGGTACTGTTTGCTCTACCAGCTGCTATCGATTTATTTCATGAAAGACTTGGTTAAGGCTTTTTAAGGTTTTAATAAGGGTTAATCGATTTAGGGAAACTGGAAAGATTGATACACTATATTGTGATGAATGGAAGGGTGTTAGTTTTAGTGTGCTGGTGTTGTTTCTCTTTCTCTACATTTGCCGCAATGGCTGTGGATGACGCCGTTGCATTCTGCGCAATTTTTCCCCAATATTACAAAGCACGTGCTGAATTCCAGGAAGATTTGAGACGGTTTCAAATGCAGATGACGACTGGTTTTTACAAATATGGCGTTTTGCCCGCTGTCATGTAAAATTAGGTCACGTAAGTGCGAACTTTGTTTCAGGCCTAATTCCTTTTGCATAGGTACGTCAGCCACAGCTATAAAGCTTATATAGCCATCCGTGTGAAGGGCAGTTAATATGAGATAGGACCCTTTGTTTGCTGTATACTCATACTGTCTCCCTAGAGAATCCAAATTTATATCTTAGCCATCGGCACTTGAAAGTAGAGGCAGCGCGGCAGGTGTTTGCTTTGGTGCAGCCGATCCTTGAAATGGAAGCACTGCTAGGAAATATGTTGAAAAGCTAACGCAAACGATTGAATCGACAGGACCTGTTTTATATCCGCCATCGCTTAGGTGGAATATCTAACGGGAACGATGGAAACACCGTTGCGGAATAGTTGCGTAAGCTTGGTGTCGTGCGTGCAGAAAGGCATGGTGCGCAGTTGCTCTTCCTATAGTCTGGTCCCTCATCTTGTACTTCCGTAGTGGAGCAATACGGAGGCGTGCAGCTTGCAGATGCCACGCATCAGGTGGCCTGTGGGGGTTACATTTTTGGCACTGCATGGTAATTGACCGTTTCAGCGCAGGTCGCAACTTGTTTTACGCATTGACGCCCAACGCGACGGCAGGTCGTTACCTGGAGGTCGCTCGGAGCATGTCCGATTTGTTGCCCACCAGTAGCTCAGCAAAGACAATAATCATAGATAGGTGCCTTGGCACACGAAGACGTTTAAGTTGGTGTATCAACTGACCATGAGGGAACTTTACCAGGTTCATTTCCTGCGGGAAATTCACGCAACTGCCAGTGTCTCTCAAAATTGAAAAAGGTTGCTTGCGTTTCGCTGAAGCAGTGGATGCACAGCTTAGCCTACACCAAGCATTAGAGTTTAAGTGGCTGCTTAGAGTTGTAAGGGTTAGAAGCAAAGAGGTTTGCACATACCTCTGTCGAACATGGTTGCACTTCGCAGGGAGGTTGGCGTACCATAGATTGCGTGAAGTGCGCAATCAGTGTGCTTTTACACCAAACAGAGTGGAGAACGCGAATAAACATCTCAAGTGTGGCTTAAGCGAAAGAACTGCTAGTGCAAATTTTTGAGGCGGTTATTCGGAGAGCACGCAATGCAGAGTCGCGTTGAACCACCTCGATAGCCAAGCTACGGTTGTCAAAACCAAACACCATTCCGGGAATAGGGCAAGTAAAGGAGTTAGTATCTTTCTGTCCTCTTATGCTATCAGCAAATTTATGCGACACATTACTTCGGAGTCGGTCCCATTATTACGACCTGACGGCTTTGGGTATGCAATACTAAGTCAGAGGGACCGCAAGCATACCCTTGTGACGGTAGAGCAGCGAGCTGTGGTTGCTCGTTCATAACAACATAGGATATGCCGTGCGCACGCATTGTGCGGGTTGCTGGCAGGTTAACGGCCGACCTAACCGCACTTATGCACAGAAGCAGCTGGCCAATGCGGAACCGTTCGATTCTCATCCCTGATTGCGAAAAGTCTTTAGGAGAACTTCAAAATATGACATCTACGTCAGCCGCCCCGCCGATGGTGTTGACACGTGAGGAAATGTTGTCCCGTGCCAACAGGCTGTTCGGTGACAATCTTTGTCATGAGCAGCCTGGGCACAGCGGCTTTTCTTGAGGTGGATCTATTCTACCGAGGCAGCGTGAATACCTTTCTACATAGGCAGAGCCTGCTGTCAGTTGAATACTGTCTGCCCGCAAACCTCGATCTGGTTGACGCCATACCAAAACGTGTCCGTCCGAAGGCAAAACAAAGGAAGCAGTCGCTGTCACAGAGGGTGAAGGAACCCTCACAGCTGCCAGCCGAAACGAAAACACTGTACATTCGACGCAACCCCACTGCGTCTACTGCAGTGTACCAAACCGAATGCACGTGACTGGGCATACAAAAAAGAAAATGCGGGCATCATTTTTCGAACCGTAGATGCAGCAAGAACCAGCAGAGACGTCGTTCATTGGTTTATTTGCTGCAAGTTCAACGGATGTGTTCATCAACTACGTGGGGTGTACAACGGCGAAAAGGGGCCCTACACGTGCGCTTTTAGTTTGTGAGTTAAATTTTCCTAACCCATTTTTCTTCATGCGTTCTCATGAGAATTAGCAACCGGGTTATTTTAGGGCTAGCCTCTGGTGCTGTGCGGCTTGTTTCCCCCGATGATATCTCACACTTCCTGAAAGCTGCTGGGTGCGGTTTGGAACATACCGCATGGCAGTTAGTGGGTGGATTTACTGACGATCAGTGTGCCTTAATGTTTATTTGTTTGACAAGAGCACCTCATTCTGCGTGGCAGTTCGTGTACGCCGTATGGCAAGCATATTGCTGCTACACATAGTTGCTCTGTTAGCTTAGGTGACACAGCTCGCTTTCGTCCCAACGTCTGCATGTACACGGTACAACGGTTTCACCCTGCATACAAATGTCGCACAAGGGCGCCCTTCGCAGGTGTCCGTATGAAACGCTCATAAGCATAGAGTGCACCAGGTGCCGTCGTCATTTATTTCATACGCCTATAACATAGCATGGATTATAGCCCGGTTCTCAGTGACCCACTGGGTTGAGGTAACAAACAAATACTCTCCTCAACCTCAGCGTGAGCACTTTACATGTGTCGGATCAACCATTCCATTGCATAAGCCTCACGGTTACCGTTGTATTACATTGAGGCTGTATTGCTGTGAGCAATTAACTGGAGCAGGCAGCATCTTTTAGTTACTGCCGGACAGTTTATGTGAGTAGTCAGTTAGCTCTAGTGCATATGGAAGCATTGCCGTGACATCCTAAAGGGAGCCAGCAACATCGATTAATTAACGGCGGCAAGCTTATGTGAGTAGTCCGTTAGCTCTATTGCATATGGTAGCATTGCTGTAAAACATTAAATGGAGCAGGCAACACCCTTTACTGACTGACCGCCAGCTTAAGTTAGTAGTCCGATAGCTACTTTGCACCTCGGGGCATTGTTGTGATACCTGACAAGGAGCCGGTCCCATCTTCCAGTTATCGAAAGCCACGGTATATAAGTAGTCCGGTACCCCTATTGCATCCAGCAGTATTGCTGAGAGACGAGGCACGGACCTGGCCACATCTTTTCGTTCAAGGCGGTAAACATCAGGGCTTTACCTTCTAACACTATTGCACCCAGTGCCGTTGCTTCGTGACCTTACATTCACGCATGCCGTTTTGCAGCTTTACTAAAGTTGTTTTTATACAATGTCTTCGCCATCTTTTGGAACACCCTAACTACTGCATGCCAATTTCACATGCATTACTTACTTCCACTTATTTCCACTTTTGACATTACCCGTTATGACTTATTTTTCACCGGTTAGAATTTCTCTCATTTCCGTTAATTTACCTAATTTGGCTACCGCATGTACATTAAAGGTAGTACCTCTTTCTTCGCGTAACCAACAGCTTTATTTATGGTAAGAGTGCTATTTACTAGATTAGTTGAAGCTAATATAAAAGAAACTATAACAAATGCAGTTTTATGTTTTATGTTTACTGAACCATATAATCGTCTTCTTATCTATTAGTCGTCCGCCGATAACCATGCAAGTTCAAGTGCAAGTTCAAGCGGGACTTGAGCGACAGAATTATCCAGTGAGCGTTCCTCCTTCAGCTGGTTGTTGAAGCAGAAGATGGCAGACCTTGAAATACTGATGGACCTAAAACAAAGACCGCCTCACACCCTGTCAAAGCAATTAGCGTTCAGGTATCCTGCCTCGACATCCCTGCTGAGCCGGGTAGGTGAAGTCCGAAAGCTAGGAAGTAAAATCAAAATGCAGAAGGAAAATGTGCCGAGCTAAGCGAGTAGAATAACAATCCATTGGCGTAGTTAACAAAGAGCTTAAAAATGAAGATGAGCCTGTTAGCAAAAGGATAAGGGTATAGTTGCCACCCAAGCGTATCGGGCTAGCGCGCAAAACCCTTAACTATATTTTCCCAAACCACGTCAAATTGAAGTGAGTTCCAGCGATCTATTACTCTGCACGACAGGAGATTTTCCGTCCTAACCCCATAGGAGCGTGGTTTATGCTGTTTCAGTGGGTGGCTGCTGAGAATGGGTAACGTAGGGAGACTAAGTAGCCCCGACAAATCCGGGCCGACCTCACCCGTTAACGTACGATAAGTGAGGATCTGGTCCCCTCTTATCCTACAGTAGGGTATTGTGTACATCCCAAACTGAGCAGGCGCTCATGGTACGTCCGTCCCCGTAGACCTTGCACTAACCGGTGGCCTACTCCTAACCACCTCTCCAAGTCCATTTTATCTCGGCTAAGACATGGTGGAGAAGCTTGGATATAATATAACAGGTGGGATTGTACTAATCCCGAGAATAAATTCAAAAACAAATTGGACGCTAAGGTTCCAAAAGTGCGGCGGATAAACGACGTCATACGAAAATTTTGACAAACAGCCTTCTTCCAAGTTTCGCCAGAATGAAGTGTTGATGAGTGTACGACCCCTACCTAAACCTGCTGGATGGAAACAGGGAGTTCAACACCGCCGACAACATATCGGGAGGAGGAGAAACGCATCTGCTGTTTGGAGGACAGACTACCTGGGCATCAACAATAAGGTAGGCCATTCCCAATATCTATCCAAGGCACGCCGAATTCTCTCAGGACCCCCGGGTTATCCACAAGATTCCAGAGCTTTATTTCTGCAGCAGACGTTAGTGCTGACAATCCTAGCTCCCATGGCAAGTCATGTATATAGATCGCGAACAACAGTGGCTCCAATACCGAGCGCAGCGAGACCTCCCTAAGGACAGCTTGCATGAGCGAAAGGCTAAACTCATTCGTACGTACTGTTTCCTCCCCTCAAAGAAGGCGGACTCCTATTGAAGGGCGCGCCCAGAAACACCGTTCTTTTAACTTAGGTGAGTGTCGAAGATGACGAACACTGTCAAAAGCTTTCGAAAACTCTACTAGTAGCTCATCTAAAGTGTGGCCACTCTCTATTGCTTCAGCCCGGCCTTCACGAGCTACAAGTACATTAGTCTGACGCAAACCTTCCTTGCGGAATCCATGTTGAGGAACACTGCGATGGCCGACTCTATTCAGGTACTTCTCCATTGAATCCCTTATCTGCTTTACAACCCACTTGTATACTACGCTTGTCAAAGTGACAAGACGGTAGTTCGCGAGCAATGCCCTGTCACCGCGCTCAAAAGTCGGACAGATGACTGCAGCCTTTCATTCAAAGCTTGGATGCAGCTGTCAAGCTACATTGAGATTACGCATGTGAGAGGATCACTCAGCTCAGTGGGCAATCCATGCAAAAGCTTCCGATGAACTGAATCAGGACCGGAAGCTTTAGAGGAATTAATACCATGCAGTAGCTTGTAGAACTGTCTCCGTTATGTTAGCTTCAACTGAGAAAGTATCCTATGGAAGACTTGTATCAATTCAACTTGGGGTAAAGAAGTCTGTCGTGCTAAGGCCCGAGTATATTGCTCACTAAGTATACAAGCCTTGTCGTAGTCAGTGTGCGCACGGTTCCCGTTTGCTCGCAGTAAGTCTGGTGTTGAAAGTTTTGCTCAGCTGCGCCTTTCAACGTAAGCGCATCTCCTTAGGAGTGGCTACGGTCGAGTGCGTTACCCCCGGTTCGTACTAGAGAAGAACATGGCTGAGGGGTTGCTTATATTTATTGCCAGCCTCTCGATAACAATCATCGGTACTCGCTGATGGAGCTGCTTTGGAAGTTCACCAGCGTCTAGCCCGTTTCTTGACTAGTTACTTGCCTGTGGTTTCTATCCATGAACGCTGTGCCATTCACCCACCTTTCCTCATCGGTGGCATATAGTGAGTAGAAACCTCCATAAGGTGTACCTAAAATTTATCCCAGGCTAACTAAACAGGGTCTTCAATCAAGATCTCACAGTTCAGAACTGAAGCCATTGCTCCTATTGCACTAAGTCCAACCGCCAAAATTCGGAAGTAATTCAATAGCGCCTGTTGGTGCCTTGCAAGAACTCACCGAAAGGATATGCATGGGTGATCGCTGGCCACTAGTGTTGCAAGGTATGCGACGTCAGGCACGAAGTTGAGGAACTTGGAGGAAACCAGGTATAAAGTAGATGGCATTTGCTTGTCCATATAACATGTGGGGATGTCCAGGAGCTGGTGCAAAGGCACTTGGTGAGTCAGGGCAAGAAAGTCTGCAATAAATATTCCTGAAGCCAAATTGAAACGAATCGGCCGACAGTCATCCGGTAGGTTGAAATCCCCTAGAACTAAGCATTATTCGTAGACTGAGCGCGAATAAAGTCAAGCAGTCTACTGAAAACACTTCCAGGACACTGGTATATCAGTCCAACCGTAAACTAGGTAGAAGAATAGCACGAAACAGCCGACAGGGCTTCACCTGTCTGATACCACGACACGAATGTGCAGATCCGCACTTCTCTAAGTTACTGCTCATATACAATAAAATACCTCCGCCTAAACGAACCAACGGAGCCTTCAGTTCTAAGCAACGCGTAACCAGTAAACATACCTAACCGTCCGTGATAGACGGAGCCAACCAACTTTCAGTAAGGACAAGTATTTCTGGACTAGGTTCCTCTACAAGTAAACCCAACTGGTGCACCTCGCTCCTATGTCTGCGCACGTTGCTATCTACGACCTCAAGGAAGTCGGCGCGACCATCCCTGGGGCGTGCCCAATCAGGACGGGTTCTGGTAGGGCGGAAAATAACTTTCGGCTGACCACCTGAAAACTCACCAGACAGAGGCATTGCTCACCAGTTGGCCCTCTAGTTTTGAGGTTTCTGACAGCCTCCTTTAACTATAATCAACCTGCCAGCGGAAGGTCCGGATGAACGCTGACACCACCACCCTAAGGTTTGGATGCGAAACTCAGTAAGGTTTGCGTTGCTCCAGTGTAGAAAGGACAACGCGAAGCAGTCGGGCTTGCTGATTTGACGTTTGCTAATAAGTATAATTACTTACTGTCTACTGATGTTGTATCTACTGAATTACTTTAAAAGCCGATTCAACCTAGTAGAATGGTTGTATGTATAGACCGTTATTTAGAGCAAACTATTCCACGTAGCAATTCAAGAAACTCATCGATTTGCTATATTCTGCCTTTCCCTTCCTAACCCATGTCTTTATGACAACTCTCCATGCTACTACAATAGCAAAGCAGCTTTACTGCATTAAAACACATTCTAAATATCCTCACTACTGAGTCCTCCATTTCCGCCCGCTAAATCAGTGCAGATTACAGCATACATCTTTCTTATGTACCCTCATTATTTGTACTTATATAAACACTCATTTGAAACCAACGTTTATGCCCTTGCAAAAACAAAATTTTAATATACGCATACCTTTTCATTAATCGTTCACATGATACCGTTGCAATTGTTAAACTTTGCAACTCAGTGCCAATGTGGTACCTGGGTTCAGCGACCCGTAACCCACTTTTGCGCGTCAAATTGATTCAACCTACCCGTAGGCCGGCGACTGGCGAGAATTTAAAGGCGTCAACTTAATCTACCATCTGTTTTAGTTTAAAGGAGCAATCTATGGGCTGTTTGATGACGTAAATTGTAATCTTTTACCCTTAGAAACCTTACATATCGGAAGATGCGCGCTAACGCTGGCTACTTAAAATGATACCTACTCCAGATGAGCTTACAACTTAAAGTTAGGCTACCTACAGAATGCCTTTTCTACCTGGAAAGTTTCCAATGCAAGTTAAAGTGGCACCAGGAATATACACGTAGCGTGTAAAGCAACTTTGCGAGAAGGACTCGATTTGGATTTTACCTTTTTTTGACCGTGAGGCACAGACGAGGCTACAGGTTCCGCGTAAATGAGGCGGTTGCTGGCAAAGTTAACCTCCTAGACGGAAGCGAATCATCCCAATACATGGAAAATGTTATTGTAGCCCAGCTATGCTTCTGGAAACAAGGAAACTACTGAACTTAGGTTGAAAGCTTAAAGTGGAATAACGGGGTATAGTGTGGACGGAGAGACGGTGCTTCCTATAGCCATGTATAACCGCTACGTTAACCTTATAGGTCAGCAAAAGCAGCTCATAAGTTGATCCAACTGGCAAGTTAACGAGTCTCCGTTGATTAACGTTGGTGCAACGATGGTAACCGGTGCTTGGCAAGTAAGCGGCATGTCAACGGAGGGACCCGGCGTTATATTATTTGACTATACCAGCCCAGGCACCATTTGGCAGGTTTCTTCTGGTCCGTGGACCATGCTACATGAAAGCAAAAAGCTGGTGGAACCTCATAATAATTGGTCTATCTCAACCAAGCCATCATTTGGTAGTGATCGCGTGATAGGTGCAAATTTGTCAGAGGACGGCGCTACTTATATTTACCAGGACCGTTGCAAGCGTTTTACAATTAGAGTAGCTTAGGCCAGCGATTGCTAATACGCTCTAGCCGGGGCTGTGGAAGATGCTACGTCGATTCACAAGGTTTAACTCAACCGTCTTCTAGGTTGTCCGTCTTAGGCAAGAAATTGCTTGTTAGGTGTGTTGAGGAGTATGCTATCTAGTTTCACATACCCTGATGGGACCGTTGTATGCTTGGTGTGTCAGACCCAACCCATCGCTTGTTAGCTCCATACTTATCTGTGGAAGCTGCTTCCTGGATGTACAACCTGATGTAACACTTTTGGAATTGGTGCACTTTACTCAAGTCGTTGATTGGCAGCTCTATTCTGAACGCTGGACAATGATACGTTGATCCACAAGGCATGGTTCTACCAGTTAATAATTGGTCCATCTAGGCCAAACCATGGCTTGGTAGCTCCATCTGTTTCTATGAGCAATTCTACAGAGAATCACTTAGCCTGACGCGACCACCTTTCAAACGGACTACTTCAGCGAAGCCACCGCTTAGTGGCTCAGTTCTGATTTGTTATCCATTCTAACCAGAATCACGAAGCTTTTTGCTAAGTGTTATACACGGTCTACCTCAGCCAATCCAGAGCTTAGTATTTCTATTCTAACTGTGTAAGATGGTTCCAAGGATTACGTAGCCAACCTAAGTCAATCTGTATTTGTTCTATCGCAGTTAGGTCAACGGTTTGTAGCTCTTTTCTTGTCGGTGAAAGTAGCCACCTGCCTGCTGTTATCATATTGTAAACGGTTCATCTCAGTCAGCCAAGTCATCGCTTGGTAGCCCCATCCTAACCTGTGGACGACGCCACCAAAGTACACAATGTCTTTTGCTACCATTTTAAATTTGGTCCGTTCATCCTAATCCATCGACGTTTATCTCTATCCTTAACTTTGTACAAGGGTACTTAGTTACGGGCAACCTAATGCAACCACCTTGCAAATTTTCGACGCAAGTTAAGCAATTGCTTTTTGGCTCAATGCTGATCTGGGGACGAGGCTACCTAGTGTTACCTAGGTTGTAAGTAGCATATTGTAAATGGTGGCACAGGTGCACCGTGGCTTAGTAACTCCAATAGGACCTGCGAGCGATGTTACATAGATGCCCAAAGCCTGCAAATACCATTTTATAAATGGTCTAATCCAGTCAAGCCACAGTTTGCTAGCTCTATCCTTAACTTTGTACGGTGGCACCTGGAAGCACTTATGCCTACGGAATCGCTTTACAGTACGTTGCTCACAGTTAATTCATCGCTTGGCAGCTCGATTTTTATCTGTGCTGGAAGCTACATTGTTTCACGAAACCGACTTCCACCTTGTTATAAAGGGTCCTTATCAGCCACGCCATCAGTGCGTAGTTCAAACCTGAATTTTATACCATGGTACCCGGAAACATTCAGCTTAATTGCACCATTATATAAACTGTCTATCTGAGTTAAGCCATTGCTTGGTAGCACAAATCTGATCCGGAGACGATACCGGAGTATGGGGAAACTTTAGTGGATGGTACATTTAAGATCTAGGGAATGATAAGGTTTGCATAAGGGATGTCACAGCCAGGATAGGGTGTGGATATAAAAGCCGGTGACAAAGAGCAGTCATGAAGGGCGAAGGTTAAAACGCGTATACCAATGGAGTGGAGCGCGTTTAAGCACCCTTAAGCCGCAACTCAATGAAAAATGAACAAGGAATTTATAAGGGTTAAGAATGTGTTGCTTTACATCTCCCGTTGTATAGTTGGTAGTGTTATCAACATAACAATAATGATAATAAGGATAGTTAAATAGTTAATATTTTAACTATGATACTAAGGACTTATCATTGGCTTCGTTGTTGTTCTGCGGTCCACTTAGCTTCACAACACCCACAGTTAACAACAAATAATTCCATGGTAAACTCCAGGTGTAGGATGGAGACATAGTGTTAAGTAACAAAGTGTAAGTGGATGAGTGCAGCGTCCAACCGTCTTTTAAATACTGTTAGTGATGGTGCAGAGCCGATCAATTCTGGGAGAGCATTCCATGGGTGACAGACACGAATGGAAAAGAAATTTCTGCGGCGCTCCAGACGACCGTAATGTTCTGCGAGTTTCATTGAGTGGCCCCTCAGGTTTGTATTGCTTCTTAGTTGCGGTAAAGGGGAACATATGATGTGGGGCTCGCAGAATCAAGCATGCCATAATAAGGTCGCCTCGTAGTCTGTGATAGCTTCAACTGAACAATCCCAGTCGTCGCAGCCTCTCCTGGTAGGAAAGATTGCGCATTCCAATTACGTTCTTAGACGCCCGGCGTTGTGACTGCTCCAGTGCACTATGATCGTGTTTCAGCCATGGATGCCAGGCTTGAATTGCGTATTCGACATAGGGGCGAACATACGCACTAAGCATTTAGCGAAATACGGAGCTGTTTATTTGTCCAAACGCCCGCCTCAACAGACCGACGTGTTGGTTCCCGGTCTTCGAGGCCTTATCGGATTGCCTGGAGCAACCCAAGTCATTTTGCACCAGGACACCCAAGTCACATTCGCGAGTTGATTGTTACAGTATATCCGTTCCGAGTCGGTATGAATAGCTGCGCTGATGTCTGATGGAAAGCACCTTGCATTTACTGACGTTAAAATGCAATAAATTTTGGGTCGACCATTGATTCACTGCATCTAACGCACTCTGAAGTACAGGCTGGTCGGCTTTCGCCTGGATCCTGCGCCAGATCTTGATATCGTCTGCAAACATTAGAAAATTTGAAGCGATTTCCTGTGCAAGGTCATTAGTAAACACCAGAAACAAACGTGGACCAAGAACCGAGCCTTGCGGCACACCACACTCGACTTGTATGGAGTCCGATAATGAGCTCCGAACTCTGATCACTAATTGCCTTTGAAATAGAAAGTTGGCGATCCAGCTTAAAAGTGTGTCGCCGATCCCGTAATGCTGCAGCTTTGATAGTAGTATCCGATGGTCTAGACGGTCGAAAGCCTTGAAAAAGTCCAGGTAGGTCACATCAACACCTTCTCTAGCGTCCGCTGCCACAGTCCTACTACAGCGTGCAATTAGTAAATTAGTTGTACATAACCGCTGTCGACAGAAACCGTGCTGTTTAGGGGTGCTAAGTTTGCAGTTTACCAGATAGAACACCAGTGCATCGGCAACTATGGCTCCCATGACCTTAGAGACCATAGGAAGAAGGGATACTGGGCGGTAGTTGGAGGGATCAGTTCTGCCTCCACCTTTGTGAATCGGGGTTATTACTCCAAGCTTCCTCATGGCGGGAAATTGGTTCTGGTCTAAGCAGCGCTGGAAAAACTGAGCTTATGGTCCTGCCAGTCGGCTTGCTGCTGCACCCAATGCCTCTGGACGAATGGCGCCGATACCCGATGAGTTTTGTTTGCGTAGAGAAGTCAGCTTATGCAATACAGCCTCTGCGGTATAATTGATATGGGTTATTCCTGGCGAGCAGAATACAAAGCTTGGTAGATCGCTTGGTGGCAAGGCTCTGTGAAACGTGGGGGCGTATTGCATCTGCATCGCGTTTGCAGCTTATATAGCCCTTCTTGTTGGGCCATCAGCCTTCTTGAGTAGAGGAAATCCTTGCCTCACCTTTCATAGACTATTAACGCGCTTGTACAACAGTTTGTGGTTAGCACTGCTGGATTTTGCGATGTTCTGCTGATAGTCGGCTTTGTCTTCTCTTGACAGTTGAGTGCAGTGGTTAGGTTTGGCTACGTAGTTGTCCCAAGTTTCTGGTGTAGGAGCTTACCTGTACACTCGCTATGCTGCGTTGCGTACTGTCATCCATTTTCGAGTCCTGCTCCGAACGAAAGAAACTGATCTGCACGGATGGCCAGTTTTTATCTCTGAAGCCTATGCAATCATCTGACTGAATTTGTTGACGTACTCTAGCCAAGCGACTTCCGGGGGTTCGTCTTCGAGGAAAGACCATGTTGTGGCGCTGACTAGTTGGGCGAGTTGGTCGTACCTTTTGATGGTTCGCACAGTCTCATCGTTAGGATGCAGATGTTCTGCATATCAGATGAAGTTAAAGCTGATGATTGCGGGATTACTGTGACCCAAAGGGCAGTCTAAATCTAACGCATCATTCACATGCTATTCGTTGGTAAGCACAAGATACAGCACAGATGACCTGTTACCAGCCAACGTGATGTGGTTGTAAAGAGGAACAGTAGTTACAAGATGTTGTAGATCGGATTTGGATTGTTCTCCGATCGTGGCAGGGGCTTCTATACTACGCACGTTGAAACCACCCATGACACGAATGTGAGTGTACTATCGTTGTAATCTGCAAATTAAAGCAGCCGCTAGGTGGTGTAACGGCGTTTAGAAAACCAGTCCAGTATGCTCGACCTTACCACCTAAGCGCAGGTTACCGGAGTCAGCGGATCAGTTCGATCGAGAGAAGGCATGAACCCACCGGGAGACACAGCGATGGATGGACAGCGAATCACGAGTGGCACACGTATCCAGCAACCGACAAACCGGATTGGACAATAGAACATAGAGGGCGCACTGGCAACTCGAGAATCGCTATTAACGGCAAGTTTCAGAGTGCAAAACCAAATATGAGCGGTCCAAAGAAATACGGCCAATCAGATGCCAAGCACGAAAGACGTGATCATTGCGCGAGACAGGAAGACAGCGACCGAAGAGGAATAACATAACCCAATGAAATAAAAGGGGAACGCGACCAATGAGGTGAACCGAAAAACAGGAGACCCACTGAGAAGGCTCGAAGACTAACAGTGTTTATTTCTTTTACATAGGCTACACTATACTGAATAAACGCCTGTTTTCCGCCCGCCGCCATTGTGGTTTTTGATCGTGTCCGTGTCTCATAACATGGTAACAGAGTAGAAGAAGAAACCGATGCCCAAGACGCAGCTTGCAGTTGGAGGTCAACCGGCGATTCCGTTTCCATCCGCTTTGCAGATGACTGCGAGTTCTGTACCAGACATTTGGCGGATTTGGAAGAGCAAGTGGGCAGATTCCGCAACACTGACTCAGCTGGACGCGCAGCCGATGAACTACCAACTCGCAATGTTTAGGCACGCTATTGGTGACGATGCAAGGAGGGTTCTTGAAACACTGAAGTTTGGCGACCAGTAGGCGGATCTATCCGAGGTGATGCGGACATTTGGCGAGTTCTGTGAAGCGCTTGTGAACAAGACCTACCAACAATATCTGTTTTTGGACGCGATCGTTTTCCGGGGGAGTCATTCGAGAGATACATCACAGAACTGAAGCTCCTGGCACAAACTTGCAATTTCTGTTAATGCATGAAGGATTCACTGATACGGGATCGCATCGTTATTGGGATAAGGAACGATGAACTCACACGCCGGTTTCTGCGACAAAGGAACTTGTCACTGGAACAGTGTGTCGACATCTGCCTCAGTGAGGCCAGAACAGATCAGCAAGTCGAACATCTGCGCGCCGAAAGGAATACTGAGTTGTTCGCAGTATCCCGAACCGAAGGACGTAACCCGAGATCACCCGATGAACAGGTAACTGATTGCCAGTTTTGCGGCCGCAGATACCAAAAGAAGAAGGAGAGTTGTCCAATGTGGGGTCGGACGTGCAAGAAGTGCTCCAAGATAGGTCACTTTGCTCGTTGCTGTAGGTCATACAGAGTGAGTTCGGTTGCCGACGATGCCAGAGAACGGGAACAAGAATTGTTGATAAACAACATGGATGGCCGGGCAAAAAGCAAGTGCGTGTTTGCAGCACTTTTGGTTCGAGGACAACCGGTACGTTTTCAGCTAGACTCCGGGGCTGCGGTTAACATCTTACCTGAAAAATACTGCAAGGGGGTGCGATGTGAAGAAACTCAAAAGTGTCTCAAAACGTGAAACAGCTCAAGTCTGCAACCGAAGAGCATCGTCATTTTGGAAACGGTCAATCCAAAGGAAGGAACAGAGCACCCGCTGGAGTTCCTGATTGTTTCGGAAGATTCTATGCCCATTCTGGGCATCGATTCTATCCAGCGTTTTGGTTTTGTTTCTTTTAACCACGAACGTTTTGTTCATGCGTGTGAGGTCAAGACAGATATTTTTGATTAGTACTCGAGTGTGTTTGATGGCGTAGTAGGGATGTTCGAGGGGCCCGCTTACATGTCGTTAAACGAGCTAGCAACACCGGTGGCGTTACCAGCTAGGAAGGTGCTAATTGCCTTGCGCGAAAAGTTCTTGAATGAGTTGCAACGTCTCTGTAGTCTGGGAGTGATAGCTAAAGTTGACTAACCGACTGATTGGGTCAGCCAGGTGGCGTTTATTACAAAAAGTCAGGCGAGCTGGGTATATGCATTGATCCGAAACCGCTTAATGCCGCGCGCAAGAGAGAGTATTTTACGTTACCGACACTAGACGACATGTTGCCGGTGTTATGCAATTCTAAAGTGTTTACGAAAGTCGACTTCGCCTCTGCGTTGTGGCACGTATTGCTAGATGATGAGTCAAGCTACATGACAACTTTCGGAACACCATTCGGGCGGTTTCGTTGGCTTCGTTTACCATTTGGACTAAAAGGGTCTCGCGAATCTTCCAGAAGCGACTAATGCAAGCGTTGGACGATCTACAGGGAGTATTCTGCGTAGCGGACGATGTGTTGGTTTTTGGCGCTACTCGTGGAGAGCACGATCAGAACCTTCGTAGCTTTTTACAACGTTGTGTTGAAAGCAACATCAAACTGAAAAATCGAAAAGACGATCAAATGTATTGGCACTGTTTAGTTTACAGCTACTGGGTCGCAGGCGCCCACCTTGACATTTTTCTGGTTCCTTCGGGCGATATTGAGCTCCTTGTATATCCGGAAAGTGCTATCCAACCCAAGGACATCAATCGCTTATGCTCACATTCCTGACGACAACAAACATTCAAAAATGCTGCGGCACATTCAAAGACACAAGCTACATTCATACACAATTACATACGCATATACACCCATACACTTACATATATTGTTATGCCAAACATGTACTTTTGTACGTTATTGATCACACTGTTAGCTAATCATGATCATGCCTGTAAAGGTGTGTCTCGCAAGGTCGAGAATAAAAGTTTATTTATTTATTTATTTATTTTATTGTGAATACTTGGAGGAGGTGTAGTTTGCATTTTCTCCTTGGAACAGAATCCAATTTGCCACAAGTTCACTTTAAATTGATCTAAAAGGGTCTCGCGAAATCTTCCAGAAGCGACTAATGCAAGCTCTTACAACGTTGTGTGAAGAAAAACGAAAAGATCGAACTACACAGTACAGAGGTTATATTTCATTGGCATGTGTTAAGCGCGGAAGTGTAAAACCAGACCGTCACCCACAGATGTGAAAGCGGTTGGCAGGCTAAATGGGATGATCAATTATCTGAGCCGGTTCCTGCCCAAGTTAGCTGATGTTATGACACCGATCAGGCAGTTGACTCATAAGGGCGAAAGCTGGCATTGGGGTGCAGAACAAGAAGTGGCCTTCCAGGCAATCAAGGAACTCATCACTAACGCACCTGTTCTCGCCTACTATAATCCGCAACTCTCCCTCGAGGTTCAATGCGACAGCAGTCAACTTGGTATCGGGGCCGTACTCATGCAGAATGGGAAACCCATCGATTTTCGCAGTAGGACATTGACAGGGACCGAGCGTCGTTACGCCCAGATAGAAAAAGAGATGCTTGCAGTGGTTTACGCCGCCGAACGTTTTAATGACTATACATTTGGCCCTAAGACTACAGTGTTTACAGATCACAAACCGTTGGTTTCCATCGCCAACAAGCCGCTACATGTTGTTCCCCGACGCTTACAGAGAATGCTTATTGGCCTTCAAAATTACGATCTAGAGATTGTGTATCGACCTGGTCCCGAAATGCATATCGCGGACACGTTATCCAGGGGATATCTGTCAGACACACCAGAGGAAGACGAAGCTTCAGATTTCGTTCATGCAGCACAACTAGTAGCTGTTACGGAGGAGCGACTGAAACAGCTCCAGCAGTGCACGGAGGAAGATGGGTTATGCAAGCTACTGAGGCAGACAATACTAAGTGGCTGGCCCAAGAACAAGAAAGGTCTACCAGGATGGCTGACCCCGTTTTTCCATTTTCGTGATGAACGCATTGTCTAAGATGGGTTGATACTCAAAGGCAATAGGCTACTAATTCCCAAAGCGTTGCAGCGCGCGATGACAGAGCTTGTCCACTATGCACATTTGGGAGTCAACTATTGTGTGGCCAGAGAGCGAGAGCAAATGTTTTGGCCAGGAATGACCAGCCAAATACGAGATTACGTCTCAAATTGTCTGGCATGCCGAACACGCGAGGTACGTCAGTCAAAAGAACTGATGATGCACCGTGACGTTCCAGCCAGACCCTGGCAAATGGTTGCAGTAGACATCTTCATCCACGATGGAAAAAGTTACTTAGGGTTGGTTGATTATTTCAGTGACTACTTTGAAATCGATGCTCTTGCTACGACCAGTACAGAAGCAGTGGTGAATAAGCTACGATGTCAATTGGCTCATCACGGAATACCGGAGGTGGTAGTCTGGGACAACGGGCCGCAGTTCGTTAGCGCAGAGTTACGAGAGTTCAACAGAAAGTGGGATTTCCATCACAGGCTTACTAGCCAATATCACAGCCAATCAAATGGAAAGGCCGAGTCGGCAGTAAATGAAGCACAGAAGGTGCTTACCAAAGCTAAGGAGACTCAGGAGGACCTTATATTATGTTGCTGGAACGCAGAAACACGCCATCAACAGAAATTGGGGCAAGCCCGGTGCAGCGACTCTTCAGCCGGAGGACAAGAACGTTGATACCAACTGCGTCAAATCTGCTAACACCTGAAGTATCACCAACGACCTCCATACACGAGCGGTTACGAAACAGAATGTTTAGGCAAAAGAAATACTACGATCGCGGGGCGAGAAACCTCCAACCTCTAGCAGTGGGAGAAGAAGTGTGGGTGCAACCAGTACCAGGATCAGAGGGACACTGGAGGAAGGGAGTTATTCAGAGCCGCAAGGGAGAGAGAAGCTACGAAGTGAAGGTTGGGGACACTACAATTAAGCGGAACTGAGTACAGGTCCGGAAAGCAGGTTGTACGCGTTTTACCCAGATGGAAAATCGACAACAGCAGCCAAGACAGAAGGAAGGAAACTCACACGCAGCGGAAAGCAGTAGGGACATACTGCGGCGCAATCCTAACAAAAAAAGGAAAAGGATGTAACGGGGTTTAGGAAACCAGTCCAGTATGCTCGGCCTTACCACCTAAGCGCAGGTTACCGGAGTCAGCGGATCAGTTCGATCGAGAGAAGGCGTGAACCCACCGGGAGACACAGCGATGGATGGACAGCGAATCACGAGTGGCACACGTATCCAGCAACCGACAAACCGGATTGGACAATAGAACATAGAGGGCGCACTGGCAACTCGAGAATCGCTATTAACGGCAAGTTTCAGAGTGCAAAACCAAATATGAGCGGTCCAAAGAAATACGGCCAATCAGATGCCAAGCACGAAAGACGTGATCATTGCGCGAGACAGGAAGACAGCGACCGAAGAGGAATAACATAACCCAATGAAATAAAAGGGGAACGCGACCAATGAGGTGAACCGAAAAACAGGAGACCCACTGAGAAGGCTCGAAGACTAACAGTGTTTATTTCTTTTACATAGGCTACACTATACTGAATAAACGCCTGTTTTCCGCCCGCCGCCATTGTGGTTTTTGATCGTGTCCGTGTCTCATAACATGGTAACAGAGTAGAAGAAGAAACCGATGCCCAAGACGCAGCTTGCAGTTGGAGGTCAACCGGCGATTCCGTTTCCATCCGCTTTGCAGATGACTGCGAGTTCTGTACCAGACATTTGGCGGATTTGGAAGAGCAAGTGGGCAGATTCCGCAACACTGACTCAGCTGGACGCGCAGCCGATGAACTACCAACTCGCAATGTTTAGGCACGCTATTGGTGACGATGCAAGGAGGGTTCTTGAAACACTGAAGTTTGGCGACCAGTAGGCGGATCTATCCGAGGTGATGCGGACATTTGGCGAGTTCTGTGAAGCGCTTGTGAACAAGACCTACCAACAATATCTGTTTTTGGACGCGATCGTTTTCCGGGGGAGTCATTCGAGAGATACATCACAGAACTGAAGCTCCTGGCACAAACTTGCAATTTCTGTTAATGCATGAAGGATTCACTGATACGGGATCGCATCGTTATTGGGATAAGGAACGATGAACTCACACGCCGGTTTCTGCGACAAAGGAACTTGTCACTGGAACAGTGTGTCGACATCTGCCTCAGTGAGGCCAGAACAGATCAGCAAGTCGAACATCTGCGCGCCGAAAGGAATACTGAGTTGTTCGCAGTATCCCGAACCGAAGGACGTAACCCGAGATCACCCGATGAACAGGTAACTGATTGCCAGTTTTGCGGCCGCAGACACCAAAAGAAGAAGGAGAGTTGTCCAACGTGGGGTCGGACGTGCAAGAAGTGCTCCAAGATAGGTCACTTTGCTCGTTGCTGTAGATCATACAGAGTGAGTTCGGTTGCCGACGATGCCAGAGAACGGGAACAAGAATTGTTGATAAACAACATGGATGGCCGGGCAAAAAGCAAGTGCGTGTTTGCAGCACTTTTGGTTCGAGGACAACCGGTACGTTTTCAGCTAGACTCCGGGGCTGCGGTTAACATCTTACCTGAAAAATACTGCAAGGGGGTGCGATGTGAAGAAACTCAAAAGTGTCTCAAAACGTGGAACAGCTCAAGTCTGCAACCGAAGAGCATCGTCATTTTGGAACCGGTCAATCCAAAGGAAGGAACAGAGCACCCGCTGGAGTTCCTGATTGTTTCGGAAGATTCTATGCCCATTCTGGGCATCGATTCTATCCAGCGTTTTGGTTTTGTTTCTTTTAACCACGAACGTTTTGTTTATGCGTGTGAGGTCAAGACAGATATTTTTGATTAGTACTCGAGTGTGTTTGATGGCGTAGTAGGGATGTTCGAGGGGCCCGCTTACATGTCGTTAAACGAGCTAGCAACACCGGTGGCGTTACCAGCTAGGAAGGTGCTAATTGCCTTGCGCGAAAAGTTCTTGAATGAGTTGCAACGTCTCTGTAGTCTGGGAGTGATAGCTAAAGTTGACTAACCGACTGATTGGGTCAGCCAGGTGGCGTTTATTACAAAAAGTCAGGCGAGCTGGGTATATGCATTGATCCGAAACCGCTTAATGCCGCGCGCAAGAGAGAGTATTTTACGTTACCGACACTAGACGACATGTTGCCGGTGTTATGCAATTCTAAAGTGTTTACGAAAGTCGACTTCGCCTCTGCGTTGTGGCACGTATTGCTAGATGATGAGTCAAGCTACATGACAACTTTCGGAACACCATTCGGGCGGTTTCGTTGGCTTCGTTTACCATTTGGACTAAAAGGGTCTCGCGAAATCTTCCAGAAGCGACTAATGCAAGCGTTGGACGATCTACAGGGAGTATTCTGCGTAGCGGACGATGTGTTGGTTTTTGGCGCTACTCGTGGAGAGCACGATCAGAACCTTCGTAGCTTTTTACAACGTTGTGTTGAAAGCAACATCAAACTGAAAAACGAAAAGATCGAACTACACAGTACAGAGGTTATATTTCATTGGCATGTGTTAAGCGCGGAAGTGTAAAACCAGACCGTCACCCACAGATGTGAAAGCGGTTGGCAGGCTAAATGGGATGATCAATTATCTGAGCCGGTTCCTGCCCAAGTTAGCCGATGTTAAAACACCGATCAGGAAGTTAACTCATAAGGGCGAAAGCTGGCATTGGGGTGCAGAACAAGAAGTGGCCTTTCATGCAATCAAGGAACTCATCACTAACGCACCTGTTCTCAACTACTATAATCCGCAACTCTCCCTCGAGATTCAATGCGACAGCAGTCAACTTGGTATCGGGGCCGTACTCATGCAGAATGGGAAACCCATCGATTTTCGCAGTAGGACAGTGACAGGGACCGAGCGTCGTTACGCTCAGATAGAAAAAGAGATGCTTGCAGTGGTTTACGCCACCGAACGTTTTAATGACTATACATTTGGCCGTAAGACTACAGTGTTTACAGATCACAAACCGTTGGTTTCCATCGCCAACAAGCCGCAACATGTTGTTCCCCGACGCTTACAGAGAATGCTTATTGGCCTTCAAAAGTACGATCTAGAGTTTGTGTATCGGCCTGGTCCCGAAATGCATATCGCAGACACGTTATCCAGGGGATATCTGTCAGACACACCAGAGGAAGAAGAAGATTCAGATTTCGTTCATGTAGCACAACTAGTAGCTGTTACGGAGGAGCGACTGAAACAGCTCCAGCAGTGCACGGAGGAAGATGGGTTATGCAAGCTACTGAGGCAGACAATACTAAATGGCTGGCCCAAGAACAAGAAAGGTCTACCAGGATAGCTGACCCCGTTTTTCCATTTTCGTGATGAACTCATTGTCTAAGATGGGTTGATACTCAAAGGCAATAGGATACTAATCCCCAAAGCGCTGCAGCGCGCGATGACAGAGCTTGTCCACTATGCACATTTGGGAGTCAACAATTGTGTGGCCAGAGCGCGAGAGCTATTGATTTGGCCGGGAATGATCAGCCAAACACGAGATTACGTCTCAAATTGTCTGGCATGCCGAACACGCCAGGTAGGTCAGTCAAAACAACCGATGATGCTCCGTGACGTTCCGGCCAGGCCCTGGCAGATGGTTGCAGTAGACATCTTCATCCACGATGGAAAAAGTTACTTAGTGTTGGTTGATTATTTCAGTGACTACTTTGAAATCGATGCTCTTGCTACGACCAGTACAGACGCAGTGGTGAATATGCTACGATGTCAATTTGCTCATCATGGAATACGGAGGTGGTAGTCTGGGACAACGGGCCGCAGTTCGTTAGCGCAGAGTTACGAGAGTTCAGCAGAAAGTGGGATTTCCATCACCGGCTTACTAGCCCATATCACAGCCAATCAAATGGAAAGGCCGAGTCGGCAGTAAAAGAAGCAAAGAAGGTGCTTACCAAAGCTAAGCAGACTCAGGAGGACCCGTGTATTATGTTGCTGGAACGCAGAAACAGGCCATCAACAGAAATTGGCGCAAGCCCGTTGCAGCGACTCTTCAGCCGGAGGACAAGAACGTTGATACCAACTGCGTCAAATCTGCTAACATCTGAAAAATCACCAACGACCTGCGTACACGAGCGGTTACGAAACAGAATGTTTAGGCAAAAGAAATACTACGATCGCGGGGCGAGAAACCTCCAACCTCTAGCAGTGGGAGAAGTGTGGGTGCAACCAGTACCAGGATCAGAGGGACACTGAAGGAAGGGAGTTATTCAGAGCCGCAAGGGAGAGAGAAGCTACGAAGTGAAGGTTGGGGACACTACAATTAAGCGGAACTGAGTACAGGTCCAGAAAGCAGGTTGTACGCGTTTTACCCAGATGGAAAATCAACAACAGCAGCCAAGACAGATACGCGTCACCCCTGCAGAAGGAAGGAAACTCACACGCAGCGGAAAGCAGTATGGGACATAGTGCGGCGCAATCCTAACAAAACAAAAGGAAAAGGATGTAACGGGGTTTAGGAAACCAGTCCAGTATGCTCGACCTTACCACCTAAGCGCAGCTTACCGGAGTCAGCGGATCAGTTCGATCGAGAGAAGGCGTGTACCCACCGGGAGACACAGCGATGGATGGACAGCGAATCCCGAGTGGCACAAGTATCCAGAAACCGACAAACCGGATTGGACAATAGAACATAGAGGGCGCACTGGCAACTCGAGAATCGCTATTAACTGCAAGTTTCACAGTGCAAAGCCAAATATGAGCGGTCCAAAGAAATACGGTCAATCAGATGCCAAGCACGAAAGACGTGATCATTGCGCGAGACGGGAAGACAGCGACCGAAGAGGAATAACATAACCCAATGAAATAAAAGGGGAACGAGACCAATGAGGTGAACCGAAAGACAGGAGACCCACTGAGAAGGCTCGAAGGCTAACAGTGTTTATTTCTTTTAAAGTGGCTACACTATACTGAATAAACGTCTGTTTTCCGCCCGCCGCCATTGTGGCTTTTTGATCTTGTCCGTGGCTCCTAACAGGTGGTGGTCGGTTTTGGGTGTTGAGTTTGGGCGCGGTACTTAAAGGCAATATGGCAAGATTCCCCGTCTTTTAACTGCAACCGGCACCAAAGAGAGTCGGGGAACTGCGAGTCTGCATCCTCTACGGATTCGCACTGTAAGTCGTTTTGGTAATGCAGTATTTCCCCTCCTCCTTTTGTGAGCCAATCTTTCCGGATCAGCGACATGCGCGGTAGCGAAAATTTGGTGTCCGTCATTCCCATGTGCAACCACGTCTCGGCGATACCAGTGACATCCTACGAGCCGAAAGCTTAGGGATCTTTCAGTTAAGTCAGTTTATTAGAAAGCCCCTGAGCATTTGTATACAAGCAGGCCAGTTTCTCGGTCTCTAGGAGCCGGCAGGGAGGTGAAGCTCTCAAGTGTGGGAGAATGCCGACCGATGGAATGTCGGCAGTTATCCAATTTTGTGGGTCAATGATACCTCGTTTGCAACTTGACTCGGCCAAGTTGCGTCCCAACCTTCGTTTAGACCTACGTCAGAGACAATTAAAGCAGCAGTCAAGTTACGCTTATGTACATTCGTCGATATGCTTGCTGCTTCAGTTGCTTTAACACTTGAGCTGTGCAAAGTGTTTTAAGCCTTTGACCGAATTTCAGAAGGAAGATGTTTCCGCTATCTCCGCCATGGATTCAACACATCCATTGCTTGTTGCTCTGACTGAATCAAAAGTTTTAGGATTCTAGGGCCGCATCCTCTATACTTTGGTGATAGAGGTATCCTGGTGAGCGATAGTGAAACAATGTTATCCAAAGACAGTGTTTTACCACTGAACCGCCACTGTTCTAAATCGTGTTTTCCGGTCTCTTGCACGTGGTTAGAAGGACGTTCTGGTACTCCATGTATGAAGATTGTGTTTAGGCGGTCTTGCTTGCTGTGCCCATCTTCGGTGTTTCGTTTCGGTTGTCGCGCGCTCCACGGGACATCAGGATAAATACGTACCTAACCGGATTCATGTTTTAGCGCGCTTACAGAGAGTAATACGGTTGCTACGTTAGTGGAGGATTCTAGAGTTACTCAAATATGTCTGGATTCACCATAGTGTGGCGGGTTCGGATGACGAGTAATTCGTAACAAGTTTATGGGCTTGGCTTTCATACTCATCTGCATACACAATGAGTTCCATTGTTCTTGGCCGTCTGATAACTTATCTCGCAATGTGATGGCGGTAGATACAGGGACAGTTGAGCATACAACAGTCCGGGCACTGTTGTTGGATCCCTTTTTCGTCGATCTACAAGGTATGGTACTCATTTGTCCTGACTTGATGATGTGTGATTGTTCGCTCTTTTTCTCTCTATTTGCGTTATCGGTGTTTAAAATGGAAGAGAACGCAACGACGGCCCCTCGGTGGACCCTTGCCGCAATCTCTGAATGTGTAACCAATGTCCTGGGAAGCTTAGTTTCGACAAGAGGTATGTGAGATACGGATACCAAGGGTCGATGTTTGGCTGCTCCATCCCTGGTAATGCTAGATGTCAGGTGTAATGGAATTTGCTTAGCTAGACATTTTGAATGGTGCCTGATTTTTTGTTGCCGTGTGTACTGTTTGATTCACGTAGGTGCAGTCTGTTTTCACACGGCGTTCTACCAAAGTTGGAGAAGACCACAAAGATGGAGCGGTGGCTGATTGCGGTTCAGAGGAAGCGGATTGTTCAGCATTCCGTTGCTTAGCAGCCGCTACGCTTCGGTGGTCCATACTCGTTTCCCTGGAAGTAAGCTTATTGTTGATCCTCTGCTCTGCTTCTTTGATTAACCGGTCGCATTCCTCAGCCAGGATAAGCAAACACTTCACGAAGGGGATGATGGAACAAGCAAAACAGAACCAAAATTCACTTTGGGAGCTACTTCGCTCCCGTAACTGTTGCTGGGACACAGTTGCACATTTCGTATGGTACCATTCCGAAGAGTGCGAACAAGCCAGACCGATTTGTACCACTCGATGACATTCTCCTACTTCGCAAATGCCTTTCGATGGGAGTCGCTTCGGTTTCGCCTTTCTGCCATCCAATTTGGTGTCGTTACCTGACCCAGTGGGTTGGTTAGCTTTCTGTAGTTTTGCAGATTTGAGAGCTTCGCACATCGGTCAAACGAGCGTGGCGGTTGCAAGGTCAATGAGCGGACGGCCTGGTAGCGCGGTCCTTGTGATGGGTTATGCAGCCTC
>OX104069.1:88453178-88473478 GCA_944474145.2 Dicrocoelium dendriticum | reverse complement strand
TGAGCTTTCCTTCTGTAAGTACGGTAATTTCCTTGTTTGGTGGCTCCTGTGATACTTGTCGTTAATCAAAGACACGTAAGAGACCTGTCAAATTGGGGACAGTATAGTAGTTGCAGACAGCTGAACCCAACATGTATTGTGCAAGCTAGAAAAGTAGGAAGCGAAAAAAGGGAATGAGAAAAGGTGTATAAAAGCAGTTTGTAACAACGAAAGTTTCGTGAATAAAACGTGGACGTTTGAAGGTTAAAACAACGGTGAAAGCAAACGTTGGAAAATACTGAATGTGTGTTTTTAGGTACGCTACGGCGGCCTCCCCTTCGAAGGCTGAAGGATGGAAACCTTCGATGGAGCTCTTAGTGAATAAAAACAGGTGGTGTTTGGTTTAAATATTAACATGGGCTTGAACATAGTTTTCCAATATGGAGTGTGTGGCGGAGTTCGTTGGGTGCAAACGTTTTTAATTATTCGTGATGATCTTGGGGCGAGAGTGTATCATCGGTTTGCTGTCCGGGCCGGCTGGTCGGACTGCATAACTAACTGGCTAGTCCAGAAAATAGGCTGACAAGACATTTCTTCTGCTGCATTCCCGGCGGCGTGCTTGGGAGTTGTCAAGCTCCACCGTCCTCATGCTAACGGTCCCCATGGCATGAGGAAATCCTGGCGTCCTCATCGGCAACGCGCAGCCAGGCGATTAGGGACCAATCTGGTCGTGGCCTTCCACAGTTGAGGGCGACCGACAGCTCATTAGTTCAGAAAGGGTTCTTGAGGCGGCTGGCAAGTCACCCGGCGGTTGCCTTGAGCCGCTTGGCGAATCACTCAAAGGTTGCCTTGAGTTGTTGGCTAGTCACTCGTGGGTTGCCTTGGCAGTTCTGGTGGTTGCGTTTCTAGAAGGTAGAACTCAGAGGGGTTGGCAACGATCGGTTGAAGTGGCATGTCGCCGGAGAGGGAACATGACATGCCTGATAAAAACAAATACGCTTCTTACTTTTTCAAATGTTTTGGGTTTTGTGTCGATTTTACAAAAGGTTTATAGATGAGACGCACGATTATCACTTAAAACGAAAAAGATGTATTAACGAGAATGGCAAACGTTTAAGAAATTTGAAAAATGGACCGAACGTTCGACCTGTCTGTCGCTTCGGTCGGTTGCTTAAGGTTGAGGCGGAGTAGATTGAGGGTCAGGGGAAACAGTGGATTTCGGGTACCCAAAGCTCAAGAACTCAACGCAATTGCGGGTGCTTGTGTGCTAGTAGCATGATAAGTTGCAAGTGGTTCATCAAAGAAAGCGACTTCGCTGCGGTGAATGGACTCCGTCGTTCGGTGAGCATTCTGTTCTAAGGTGAAATGATTCGGAGTCCATTGCGGGACTCTGAAAGGACCAGTGTAGGCAGACTGGAGAAGGCGTCGCACTGCTTCGGTGCGCAGGAAGACGTGAGTGCATGTAGAGAGTCCGCTGTGCACTTGTTCATCATTTGTCTGCTCACCGGGCGAAGTCGGGAGTAGTGAACGCATGCGTAGAGCTAGGGAGGAAGTAAAGTTAGGCGGCGGCATACGTGACGATGCGGGAGGCGAAACGAATTCTCCAGGCAACTTGAGCGTTTTGATGTACACCAGCTCTGTTGGTGCACATTGCGAGTCAGGTTTAATGCTGCTGCGAAATCCTAAGCGTAAGGAAGAAAGGTTTTCGCTGCAGCCGGAGTCAAAGGAGGCGCTGAGCGATGCTTATAGCTGTCTATGGAAGCCTTCAACTAAACCGTTATATACTGGGTGCTACGCTGTGGTATGAATATGACGACAGCCTAAATGTGGCAGAACGGATCGACTTTTAAAGATTCCTAATGACTTCCTCGGTCAGTTGTTATGGTGCGTGGGCATCCGTAGTGCAAGATGCAGCGATCTAAGAAGCACAGGTAACAGTCTCAGCTGTTTAGTCACTTACGGGAATGGCTTCTGGTCATCTGGTGAAGCGGTCGACCCATGTAAGAATGAATATGAATCCTCGTGAAACAGGCAAGCGACCTACTAGATCTAACTGTACATGCAAGAACCGAGTGTTTAAGGCGGGGAATAAACCATGAAGACTGCGGGTGTGACGACGTATTTTGGAGCGTTGGCATTGAAATCAGTCCCGAACCCATGGACGATTATCTTTGTTTACGCGTAGCCAAACTTAATGTTCCATGAACAGTTTCAAAGATGCACGGATACCGGGATGTGCCAATGAGTCGATTACGTCGAAAACTGTGCGTCTGAGGAAGACGGGTACTGGGTGTCCAGGACAAACTGTGGAGGTGTTACAGAGGATGATTCCTTCCATGGGTGGAGTGAAACAGGTTACACGTGCAGCGAAGTGGACTGCCGGGTGCGTTGTATGTCTTCCTCTTGAGTCTAATTCGATGTCATGGCAACAAGATCGACTGTAGGCAAAGACTTGAGAGTGATGTTGACACGTGAGAGAGCGTCGGCGACGGGACTGTCGACACTTGAGACATGACGTATGTCAGCAGTGAACTGCGTGACAAAGTCTATTTGACTTGTTACCCAGGGTGAGTATTTGTCGGAGGCAGGGTTGAAGGCGAATATGAGGAGCTTATGGTCAGTGTAGACCGTGAAAGCGCGGCCTTCTAGTGTGTGCCGGAAGTGATGAGTGGCTAGGTAAAGGGCGAGCAGTTATCTGCCAAACGTGCTGCAGCGGGATTCCGCTGGCTGCAAGCGCTTGGAGAAGAACCCCATGGCTTGCTATTGCCAACCAACGTGTTGTTGCAAGACTGTTCCTATCGCGACTTTTGAGGCAGCAGTCGTGATAGAAAGCGGCCAGTCAATTCGGAATGAGCAAGGAAGGTTATGTTGGAGATAGCATCCTAGCCCCCGGCGAAGGCTGTCCGTGCTGTGTCAAGGAAAGCGAACTTACGTTCATTCCCTTTGAGTAGGTCAGTCATAGTCTGCATGAGCTAAGCGCAGCGCTAAATGAAGCGTCGATAATAGTTGACCAAATCACAAAATCGAAGGAGGTGGTTGAACGAAGTGGGATCTGGAAGATTCTTACTAACCTGGAAATTATTGGGAAGGAGTTCAGCACTGGACAATGCAACGAGGTGGCCTAGGAATTCTACCGTTGATTTGCCTAGTTTGCACTTACTCGGTTTACTGTGACTCCACGTTGGGTCAACTGCTGGAAGAGAGTTCGAATGTAGCCGAAATGCTCTTGTTCCGATGAACTGGCTACTAACATACCATCGAGGTAGAAATAAGCGAAGTCTAGGCCACGAGTGCCATCGTGCATAAAGCGTTGAAAAATTTGCGCGGCTTTGCACAGTTCAAATGAGATTCTTAAAATTTCAGACAAACAGAAACGAGGGATGACGGCTGTTTTAGTAATGTCCTTTTCTTTTACAGGTATCTGTTGATGGGCACGAACCAGATCTATCTTTCTGAAGATCGTCTTACCAGCGTGATATGCGGCAAGGTCCTGCATATGTGGGATAAAATATCTATCTGGGACGGTTAGCCAGTTACGTGCGCGGTAATCAAGGCAAGGGCGCTAGTCACCAGATTTCTTAGGTCTCATCTGCAAGGCAGAGGACGAAGGGCTGCCAGAAGGGCGGGTTATTCCAAGTCCGAGCATGTGCTTAAACTCCGCCCTAGCCACCTTAAGTTTCTCGGGTGATAGTCGGGCGTAGACAGCATGAGACTGGTGTACCATTCGTCCATATGTGGTGCTTGACTTGAGATGCGAAGGGGAAAGGTGCGTTCATTGACTGAACAAGCTAGTAGTACTGGCGAGGTCTGGAAAAGGCTTAGACCGGGGTGATAGATGCGATACCAGCGTTGATGCCACGTACACTGGGTTTCGTTGCAATGTCGAATATCGTCTGGCGTTTTGCATCGACTAGGAGGTCGAAATGCTTGAGCAAGTCAATGCTGATGATGGCAAAGAAGACTGCGGCAAAGGTTAATACCAAGCGAAACGTGCGCTGAAAACCTAGATCGAGGTAAACAAAAGACGACTCTATTGGCATGTCATTGGCGACACTTAGCCTTGTAAACATAGAAATTGTTGACCTACCTCAAATAGGGAGAACGAAGCTGAATTCACCCCCAGGGTGTCAACTAAGAACTGGGTTTCGGAATCATAAACCCTATTGTAGATGAGATGAATTATACTTTGCCGACAAGGTAAGTCGCCATTACGGGCCTGTATGAAAGTTTCCCTGCTTCTGGGCGGAGAAATTACATGATTACTCGCAATTACGGACTTTGTTGTCAAAGCAAGAGTGGTAAGAACAGAATCCTGAATTGCTACGCTTCGTGAGACGGGGTGATGAGGTTGAATGACTCCCTTAATTACTGTCTAGGGCGAGTTTCTCGACTTGGCGTTGTAGTGACGCCATTTATGATAATAAATCACCAATTTGCTGTCGGCTCACTAGTGGCGGTTGTTGCTGGGGCTGTGACGTTGCTAAGTCTAGTAAGTGTCCTAGTTTCGTTCGTTGGCTGATTTCGTTCGATGACATGGTCTGCTAATACTGCAACTGTTGCGACAGGCAGGGCGCTTGCCACGGCGAGGACGGCCTGTGTGTTTTCCGGGAAACGTTGCATTCACATTCCGCAGAGAATCTCCGCGTCCATGCTGGATGTGAATAGGAGCTGCTGAACCTGTCGCAACAACGCTGTAGTCATCTTGCTCCATGGTTGAAAATCCCTAAGCAGTTGCTGCAGTCGGACTTTGTCAGAAGGCGTGATTCGCCTGCCATAAAGCCTCATATTTCTCATCGGGAGGAGGGCAAGCTATGATGTCTCTCACATGGGTTGATACAGAATGCGGAAACCAAGACCTAAGTTGGTGATATGTAGTACCATCAGAAGAAATACTACAAGTGTAACAAGTGGACTCCAAATGTGCAAACCAAAACATACCACCAGGAGGCTGTATTGGGGAACAAAGCGCAGACAACGCAGTGCCTGAATCGTACTCCGCTCCACACCGGATGGAGCCCCTCTTCGGGCCTAACACAGGCACGAGGAAGGTGCACCCTGTACTCTCCAGCAACAGCCAACTGCCTTCTGGAGCCAGTATAGACGAGGCAGTAGGTACTAGCTTGGTAGGTACATAGTCAAAATCTTAATCACTCACAGCCACACCGGGGATGTCAAGTAAAGGCCAATCAGTTGGAATGATAATAGCAAAGGAAGTAGATATAAATGACCATAAGGATATATCGCTCAATTAGCATATGAAATAAATGGGTTATCAAAAAATACACAATATATCAAAATTTGCAAAACAAGGGATCAAAACGAAAAAATGTAAACGAAATTAACCCTCTTTCGCTTAAGCCACATGTATAAAATAATAGGTTATGCAGGTTACCATTTAAACGCTATTAAATAAGCATTAAGGTAATGTAACAAATCCAATCACTTTAAATAAAGAAACTCAGTGCGCAAGCATGCATTTGGTAGATTAAATGAAAGCGCATAAAGTTCACCTATCAAAGCTGCGCCGGTTCTGCCTACGTTCTCTGCAGGACCCGTCGTCGCTTCCGTGATGGCCCCGAGTGGCCTCGCTCATGGTTCATTAGGCTTGCCTGACTCAGGCACTCGCGACCGTATGTGCCACAGCACCAGGCGCTTGAGGTCGATGGAGTACAACCGATGGGCACCAGTCACTTCCACAATTGCCGCTTCTTCTCTGCTTGCACGAGTGATTACACTTACTACTCAGCAGCGGCCTTCGTGATCAGATCAGACCATCCACACGGATCAACTGCTTTCGACTCCCATGACCTGTTATCAAGATTAGAACGTGAAAGGCTCAACTTGATCATGTCCTGGTAGAGAAGCTTCGGTTTCCCGACATGCCGCTTCCCAATACTCAGCTGACCATGTAATAGATGCCTCGGTATCCGCTGCCAATGCATCCGCCACACATGACTTCAAGTGTCTCAGAAATATAGGAGTCCAGTGTATACTCTCCACTTCGAGGCAACACTTCCGTGTCTGAAACTCTGTCGCACCAACAGATGCGCAGAATGCGTCGCAAACACTGTTGATTGAACCGCTCGAGATATCGCACATCTCGCCGGTACAGGGTCTACGCTTCGCTGCCGTATAGAAGAACGGACAGCACCATGGGTTTTTACACCATTATCTTCGTGACAACGATAAATTGATGGTTGTTCCACACTCGGTGTTCTAGCTTCCCGAATTGTGCCGCTGCCTTCGAGACGCGGACAGGAAGCTCACTGTGAAGGTGATGGTCAGTCGACACCACACTCCCAAGCTAGCAGAAGCGGGAGGTTGTTTCCAATACTTCAGCACCAATGCTGATTCGCGGCACCACGGTAGATTGCGCTTCCGCTGAAGGATGAAATAGAGAGAGTTTTATATTTGTTGCTGGTGAACCCGAATTTGGTCGCTGTCGAAGCCAGAGCACTAGCCATGTGCTACAACTCATCCGCGTTGTGTGCGAACAATGCACAGTTGTCAACAAATAGCAACAAACGGATAGCTGTTTCACAGACTAGGGTTCTCGTACCGAAACGACGGATGTTCAGCAACCTACCATCCACACGGTGCTCCAAACAAACACCGTAAGCACAAGCCGCATGAAAAGAACAAAACATCATGGCATGAAGAGAAATATTAATCAGAGCAGGAGCTAAGACACCGCCTTGCTTCACACCAGAGACAACAGCGAATTCATCTGAGGTCTGCCACTCAGCTTCACCATCATTCGCTTGTCACTGCAGACATTCAATTAAATATACCAATTTACTCGAACAACCAAACTTACCCAACACCAACCACAATACCTCGAGATTCACCGTATTAAATGCCTTGGTGAAATCAACAAAAAGCGACTACAAAAGCTGGTGTCCTTCTCTGCACTTATCCTGCAACTGACGAGTCGCAGAAACCATATTTATACTGCTGCGAGCCGGACGGGATCCGGATTGCTCTTCATATACGTTCGGTTCCACTTGACTGACGAGGCGGTTGAGCAGGGATTCGGGAATTTGCTTAGCCACACAACTCAGCAAGCTGATACCACGATAATTCGTGGCACAACACTTGTTCATTTCGCCACTGTACAGTGGGAACACAAGCAGAACCTTCAATTCTGGAGGCACTTTCACCTTAATCCACACGCGTCACACCAATTGGTGGAGCGCAGTCACCAAAATGAGTCCGCCGTGTTACAATATTTCAGGAGCGGTCCCGTTGTTATCGCCACACTTTATTTTTCACAGCAGAGCAAGTGTTCTCTGCGTCTCACCTAATGTCGACATGTACGCCAGACTCATCTTTACATCGTCCTGCTTTAGGCCGGTCAAAATAAGGAAGTTGACCCCTGACAGGTTGTTCAAAAGACAGCCAAATTCCTTTGCCAGATCTGCATTATAACTGCAGTGTGTGCGGACAACGCTTGAGCTACCATGGATCAGCGTCCTCAGCGGCTCCAATCTCGGTCCATACACCGTCTTCAGGTAGTCAAAGATTTCCTTGCGTTAGCGGCGTTTATTGTAGACTTTCATATATATATATATATATATATATATATATATATATATATATGTGTGTGTGTGTGTGTTATGGTAGTCGCAGTAACAAGTGATCTTATTTGATGCCATTTTAGCATTTCGACATTTCTCGAAGACTCTTTTCTATGGGTATATAAGGGGTCACATTGGACTAAGAATCTTTTTTGGTAATTTAACCTACGCTTTACCGTGTCTGCGGTATTGGCAAATGACCAACATTCTATTAGCGTACCTTTCTTGTACGATTTCGTGAAGGGTGCAAAACCATCGAGGCTTGTTCATACACGCGTGGCGTACTACGCACGGATGCTCCATGTTAGGGTGTGGTGTAATTTCGGTTTCTTCGATGTAAAGTAGGAAATATGAATTTTCAAGCCTCGGAGGTTAAGGACGCATGTCAGTGGAATTGATCAATATCATGCAGGACACATTAAATGAGGATACGAGAAAAGGATGGGTTAAATTTCGTGACAATTTAGTCTTTCAAACCACCGTACATCGTCATTTGCGCCAATTCGGAATGGACGCAAACTCGCATAACTGGTACCACAAGATCTGACTATTGAGCAGCTTCTGAACCGTTGTACCATCGCACTTTTATTGCTCACTCAAGGGTGCAATTGTCAATGGCTGAACGAAGTGGTTACTGCAGAAGAAAAATGGGTGCTTCAGGCCAACCAAAGCAGGAAACGTCAGTGGAACGCAGTAGCTGAAGCACGTCTCGAAAGGCGAAATGTCCGGCAAAATTTAGCGCTATCAACCTGGTAGTATGGCCGCGGCGTCATCATCATCATCATCAACAGCAGTACATCAGCCATTTGAACTGATGCTTCGCTGCCATACAACCATGAGGACCTATGAAATAAAGAATAAGAAGAGGGAGAGAAGGGGGACTTACCTGAAAACCTTAATGCCCTAAGCAAACATTCAGGGTCAAGGCGCCTACAACTTGTGTAGACAACATACCGTCATAAACAGCTGGCTATCGTGCAAAGATAAGGCGGCATCGGCGAGACAGCTTCCTTGCGGCTTTCACTGCCACGCGTCATAATCAGCCATTACCCCGCCGATAACTCAACACCAAACACACTTTAAACAGACAATCCGATTAGGAGACGGCAGCAGACGCGCCACTGGTGTCGGTTGCGAGCCATGTCCTGTAAAGTCTCTAGCCAAGCACAAGGTGAGTCACGTGCACTCCAACCCGGAAGACGAGACGGACCAACGGCACCCAGTTTGGTTGTCAGTGACTTCATTTCCCGCTGCCAAGTCAACTTCTGTCCACCTCGAGCCTTGCGCCATCCTACACCTGGTAGACTGAACAAGGCCCTCCTAGGTAAGCGGTGACCAGGCATGCGTAGCATGTGCCCGAGCCAACGCAACTTATTCAGTGCCATCTGTTGTTCTAGGGAGCTAGCATGATCATCACCACCTAGTACTCGCCTACGCGCATCATCGTTGCGGACACGCTGGTGCCATCCGACACCAGCAATGCTTCGCAAACAACGATGATCAAAGGCTTGAAGGCGCCTCAGATCTTCAGACCGAAGGAGCCAAGTTTCACTACCATAGAGCAGAACGGCCCTCACTGTGGCCTTGTATACACGGCCTTTCAGACGGAGGGAAACTCCCTTCTGTCGCCAAAGATGACGCAGGTTCAAGAACGCAGCTCTGGCCTTTGCAATGTGTGAGCTCACGTCAGTTTCTATGCGCCCATCATTGCTGATGCAGCTGCCAAGGTAAGTGAATTGATCAACCACATCGAGTTCCTCGTTAGCAAGCGTCAAGGGGTCATCGAGTGGCTGGTGGTCCTGCAGCAACACTTTGCACTTTGAAGGTGCGAAGTGCATACCAAATAATGGGACCACTCTGGACAGGCAATTCAGGGTTGATTGTGCTGCCTCAACATTGTCGAAAAGCAAGACGATATCGTCCGCATAATCTAGATCAACTAACCGTTCACCAGGCAGCACTTCAACACCTACATCGTGAGATTCCGCCAGGGAACACTCCATGATAGAATCCACGACGAAATTGAACAAAAACGGGGAAATCGGGCAACCCTGTCGAACGCCACTTGTAGTCGAAAAGCTATCCGATAGGGCACCATAGACCCTGACGCGGCCTATGGTGTTCGAGTATAGAGCACGAAGGATGTTCACATATTTCGTGGGCACACCTTTCCGCGCAAGTATTTCGAACAGAATCGATCGATCGACTGAATCGAACGCACTCTTGAAATCGAGGAACACAGCTATTGTCGGTCTGCGGTATGCGTGGCGCTGCTTTAGCACCTGCCGCAAAGTAAATATATGGTCTATACAGCCACGTCCTGGGCGAAAACCGGCCTACTCTTCTCTAATCCGAGATTCCCGTTCTGCAGTGAGGCGACGAACGATAATCGAGGCCAGTAATTTTGTCACAACTGGCGTTAGGCTAATACCCCTGTGGTTCGCACAGTCTGTGCGACTGCCCTTCTTGTATATTGCCACTATAATCAATTCGCTCCAATTAGCCGGCACACTCTCTTCGTTCCAGATACGTTCGAATAGGGAGGTCAGTGCTTTGCAGAGGACCTCACCACCATCTTTAAATAGTGCAGGTGGTAGGGAATCCGGGACAGCGGCACGAAAACGATTAAGGGCTGTGATCGCGTTTCGGACTTCGGCCTCCGACGGAGGCTCTAAACTAACCGTCCATGGCTCGTCCTGCATCACCTGAGTAGGAAGAGGTCCGGGAGCAGGGAGCCAGCTGAACTGATGTTCAAAGTGCTCAGCCCAACGAGCCATACGGCGCTCCTTATTGTGTTTCAGCGCACCCGCGCTGTCCCTGATTGTCTCACTGACGCCTGGTTTTCTCGGACCAGTGGTGCATATTAGCTGGAAAAGCTTCCGGTAATTGCCTACTGCTCCTGCCTCCTCCATTTCTTGAGCCCGACTGGTCCACCAGGCTTCCTTGTCAGCACGTAGGCTCCGCTTTAATTCACGCCTAATAGCCCGTCTGGTCACATTGTGTTCAGAACCAGCCGGGAGGTGCCTTCTAGCTTCCAAAAGGTTCACGGACCTCTCGGATATCCAGTGACTGGTGCGATGACGACTGATAGTGCCACAAGCAGATGCTCCTGCTTCGTGCATAGTAGCCGAGATCTTATTCCACTGAAGTTCAGTATCATTAGGACAAGACAGCGAGAGTTCGCTATGCAGTGCTTCTTGATAGGCTTGCCTGACAGAGGGCTGGGACAATTTCTCCGTTGCCAATCGGGGGAGACGCTTTGTGCGCCTTCCGGTAAAGTTCATGGAGAAACGACAGCGCACCAAGGCATGGTCAGAGTCGACACAGGTACTCCAGTACGAGCGGCAATCCAGAATGGAACCGCGCCACCTGTAACTTATGGATATGTGGTCAATTTGGGTCCATCGCTGACCAGCTACAGGTGGACGCCAAGTGGCACTTCGGCGCCCACTGTGTCTAAAAGCAGTGCTAGTAAGAAACAATTGGTGCTCCGCACACAGTTGCAGCAGACGCTCGCCGTTGTCAGTCCGTTCGGCGTTAAGTCCATACTTACCACCCAGCTGAGCTTCTGCAGAGCTCAGACGCCCTACTTATGCGTTCATATCCCCTGCAAGTACTATAATATCTGAACTAGTAGCCCTGCGTAGCAGCGTGTTCAGTTCGTGATAGAAAGTGTCCTTGACTGCATTAGAACTGCAGTCCGTGGGAGCATAAGCAGAAATCACAAACAAACAGCGTTTTGTTTTACTTCGCGAATTCACCTTAGCTGATGTCGTCAAACGGGCTGCACATAAACGACTGTTCACCGGAATCCAATCAACCAACGATGACTCAGCCTTGGAACTGAGAATGATACCTACACCAGCTTGACCCGTGAGTGCCGCATCGGCGTCTCCGGATGCGTGCAACCAATAACGAGAAGATAAGCCGGGTGCAGTCAATTCAATAACCCCGTTAGGGTCATTAATCCTAGTTTCGGACACACAACACACATCAACACCCAGTGTGTCCAAGGTGCGTGCGAGTGCAGCCTGCTGACCTGTTTGTCTTAAAGTGCGGACGTTGAAGGTCGCCATGGAAACGGGACAGCGTGGCCTTATAAGGGCTTTATAAGGCGTCCGACAGGTGCTGTGGGATGGTGGCTGCAGATGGTTCTACTCCAGTAGTACTTCGGTTGCTGTCAACTAAGCTGGGAATTATAGAAGGAAGGTTAGTAATGGGGGCCGGGATGGGAGTAAGAGAAAAAGGTGGAAAAGAAAGAAGGGAGGCGTCAGCAGTAGCATGCTTTCGCTTATCCGCCCTGCTGTATGCAGCAGATAAGGCGACCCTTGATAATCTGCGCGACGGCCGATGCAGGATGAAGTTTATGTTTGAAGAAAATGTCATGGTTGTATGTGGGCTGGGATACTGCCAGGGCGCCCGGGCCTAGACAGGAGAACGATTAGGGTCCTCATCCAAAGCCTTTGGCTCAAAAGCCTGTCCGCAAGGCAGCGGGGTGGCAGTGATTTAGTTTTACAGAAATGGACGCCATCCCATTTCAAACCCCCAACCGCGGCGTCATCTATTGGGATATACTATCTAACAATTCCCCGGTTACTGTAGCTGTCTACCGCAAAGAACCGAAATAGTTGACGGATGAACAGCGAAAAAAGCACCCAATAATGCCTCTAGTCATTCGCCTGCATGAGAATGCGTTCGCATGTGCAAAGTTGACGCGTCTAAAGATTGAGCATTTCGGTAACGAAACTCTTATGCATCCAGCACAAAACCCAGAACTTGCTAATATTCAGTACTTCTTTTTTTATTTGCTGCTCTATAAAATCGTGGACGAGATTCGATGAGCGATAACCTATCGAAACGTAGGTTGCCCACTACTTTGACGGCCAGTCCAGGTCGTTCTATGAAAGAGGCATCGGCAACTAGCCTGCACGTTGGCAGTATTTCGTTGACAAAAATGGATATTACCTTGCTTAAAGTGGTTGTTATTTAAGTAAATCGTACTTGCATTAGTCTATTTAAAAGGTCATTAGACTTCAGGATGGCCTAAACTAAGGCAAACGCAATCTCGTAGTCGGTCAGAAGAACAAATACGCACACTCCGTAGATTTCTGTCATTAAAACAGAATTTAGCCAAGTGAACTTAGTTGTTGTAACTATTGTTTATATGCTGCGGTGTCCTGCAGCATCAATCGTATTTAGTTGGGCAGATCTTATCGCTAGTTTTTGGGAATGTAACATACAGTTTGCGAAGTAGGTGACAATTCAAACAAATTATGTATTTTATGCTTAAGGTTCAATGATAGCATGCTGTTTAACGCTATATCTCTATATCCCTGCAACAATCCAACCTGCCATGACGACCACCTCTATCTGACGCCCAACTGCACATGGCGACCAGACAATGATCTCCCCAACGACGTTCCTATATTTTTTCGTTGCTCTTAACCTGTATATAGCATCCACCCTTCTAAAGCAACCGCAACCAAGCTTTTGCGGCCCCAAGACATTCTAGCACCTGCTCAAGGCGAACATTACTAGCACGACTGGCTGCGGTATCGAGTCGAGGTGCCAGTAAAGCCTACCACTGTATCGCACAGATAACTTAGGTCTCGTTTCGAGGTGTCAGAATTGCCCCAGAAAACACACCATATGTCCTGCACTGATTTATTATTGCCTCAGGTTTACGCATTCTGTACCACCTTATTTGATTCCCCACGAGGATGTTAATACCATGCTGTCGCATTTGACCAGCTCGCATTGCGTAACGTCCCCTATACCACTAATTTATTCTCACCCCAGAGGTCAAACTGCCTTCACACGAGACTTGCCCAGTGACAAGTAACCCCCTGGATTTTGCCTTGTGTAACCAACGCGTGTATCCCGATATGGGCTGTGTAGTGAATCAGTCGGAGAGAGCCATGTTACCTAACAAAACAGCCGTGGGACACTCCTCGCGCGCTCCAGGATTTAGGATACGGGTGAATAGTCACAAGTACTGTGACGATCACTTTCTGTGTGTATTTATTTACTGAGTAAACAGTCGGTTGTCAGCACTGAGTGGATACTTTCGAGGTACATCCTTACTGAATATTCAATTACGTTTTTATAGTTTTTTACAAGATTCTTACGAATTACAAACTCGCTGTTTCCAGCTCAGCAAATCCAAAGGCATTAACACCTGAAGAAAGAATATCACTGATTCGACAAAGTGAGCAAGGAAAACTTGCGTGAACATTGGCGAAAGATTTCAGATTAGGAAAGACATAAATCCTTCTAAATTTAAAAAGGCCGACTTTTTGAATGATACTGAGCGCAAGGCACCCAGACTGAAGTGAGAGAACAGTAGAAAAACGGGTAACAAATACATAAAAGCACTTTGCTGGAAATGGTGCGAGTCAGCACTGGCGAAAAATATCCCATTATCTGGACCAATGGTTCAAGCACTAGCATTGCATTGCTGAATCTACACTTTAAAGCGTCAAACGGTTGGCTGCAGGCTTTCTTCAATAGACACATGCTTATGTAGCAAGCAATCGGGCGAAAGCGGTGACCGACATATGTGTGCCGCATCCGACTGGACAGCAAAAGTACCCAAACTCTGTTCTGGATATCCATCTCAAGACGATTTTAATTTAGATGAAACTGGTTTGTTATTCCAAGCGATAGGATAAAACCTTTTGGTTAAAATATTGAAATACGCAGGTGCGAAAAGAAGCAGATATGGTGCATCACAGTTAAGCTGGGCACTAACATGTTGGGTGAGCGAGAACCGGCTTTATTGATTGGGAACTCAGTCAACGTACGAATTTTAGAAACATTAACATGAAATATCTACAAGCAGTTTACAAGAATGATAAAATGGTATAGATGAATACAGTTATTTTTAAAGATTTTTTTCAATATTTTGACAGAAAAATGCAGACAAAAATCGCAGCATTATGTTTTTGGACAATTCTACTTGCCATCCTTAAAACCGGTTACTTAATGTCAATTTTCACTTTCTGCCACCCATCATCACCACGTTAGTTCAACCCCTCGACCATGGTATCAATCAGGCGCTTATTTTGAAGTTTAGGAGAAGCGGCTTCCTCATCTTATTCCGATCATGGAATGCCACAATGAAGTTTCCGGAACTAAACTCATAATTCGAGTGAATTTACTGGACGTGTTGTTCTGGATAGGTGCCCGTGTGAAGGGAGATAGAGAATCCAAAAACTTTTAAGTGTTTGTGTAAAACGGTGTTTCCTTGTCTCACCTAATAGATTCTGAGAAGCAATGCAAACTGGACCTGAGACATATGAACAAATTTAGCCCCTTCAACCACTATTGCTTTAGCATCGTGTAGGACACCCATTTTTATACTATATTACAAAAAGAAATGCAAGCGGCACGCTTAAAGCGAACAATTGTTTTCGATTTATTCATCGGGCCTGGTACAGAAATATACACTGTTACGAAGAGTTCATTCGGACGATCGTTTCATCTGAAATGGTCCAACGCAACAATTATCAGTAAATTCGGCTGTGCTCTATGTGACAAGCTTGAAGTGTATAAGCCAGAAATGGCCACAGTAACACAAGACACTCTATTGCTTTGGATGCTGTTTCAAAGGAATTGCTTGGATGTAGGCTGGCTGATAGCCATATGGTTGGTTTTTATCACCAGACCTGTAACACAGCATAAATAAACTGAGACCTGCCTGCCACAGATGTGGATGTGAACAGTGAAGCAGAAGATTTGCACGAACAGGATTCTACAAAGGTTCTGAAAACGTGTACATCACTGACACACGAGGAGCTGTTGATATTTTGCGCTCCTAGGAAATACATAGCAGACACTAATATGCCTGAACTTATCATGAACTTGAGAGAACAACTAAATTCATCTTTCATTTCAACTGTCAAGCCACAGATTATTATACTTGACCTATTTCTTCTGGTGGCAAATGATCATGACAATAGAAATGTGTGTGTACAATGTTTCCAAAGCTTGTGGATTTCGATGGTTTGAATGTCAGTTTTAAAATGTTATCTCTTAAACTGTAACTTTATTGCATTCTTATTACAAACCTACTGTGGCAACCGTAGATTAACAGAATTAGTTCGCAATCTGAAATTTTATCCCACGTGTGGGGTCAATCATTGCTAGTGTCGCATTTCTATGAATCTGTCCATGGCGACCATCTGTCCAAGGCGACCACCTTTTGTCGACCCCATGAGTGGTCGCTTTAGACAGGCTTGATTGTAGCAACTCGCTGCAAAACTATCAGTTTTTATGTCACTCCTGATACTCATTTTTCAGATTGAGGAGAATTCTATAGACCTGAGACCGCAGCTACCAGTAGATTCCGTCAGAAACTCATCGGCGCACTGTGTTCAGTTTTGTCATGATTGGTTACGAGGAATATTATCATACGTAATAACGATCCTACTCGCCAAATAAATGCCTCCTCTGAAAGTTGCTTTAAACATTTGCTCCAAGAGAGCATTTTGTGTTTCATGCGATAAAGACTCCTATTAAATTTGCTATTAACCTACTAAGAACTCGGGATTGAGGGAAGAGACTAGCGTCGTTAAATTATGACAGCTGAGAGTGCATTTATGTAGAAAGCCCTCTGAAGTAGAAATTTAGATGCAAATTAACTAATTCATAGCGTCACTCAGAGACCCGACTATCCAAATACAAATACAGAAAAGTACCGGACGATCGTTTGTCTAAAATGGTCCCACTCATCAGTCATCAGTAAAATTCGACTGCGCTCTATATTACACGAGATTGTGTATAAGCCGAATTTGACCACACTAACACAAGGGACTCCTCCTATTCTACACGTTTGCAAGCACCCTGTTCCCTTAGCAGACATTCGCAGTCATCTAGTAATGGTTTTTCTGCCTCACCGATTCTGGTAAACATATTTGACAGAACCGATTGAAGGTACCTGAGTTGAACGGTGTATATTTCACAGAAATGGTTCCTTATGTGTCCACCTGTCATTTAACATGAGAGCGTAATAGTCCAACCTAAGGCACACCGCCACCTAGTAGTAGCTGGAATGAATGTCGCCATTTTTGTCTCATTGCCATTCTCTGCTTTAGGATTATTTACATAAATAAATGAACTAATACACAAATTCTCTCGGATAGTTTGTTACGGCTTACTAAACTTGGCGTTCCTACTGAAGTTGGATAGTGCTTCGATTGTGCAGATTAACATATACCCGGCTGTCGTAACAGATAAATTAAGAAACAGTAGTAACAATGTGTTCGGTAAGTCTAGTTTCCTAACGATATGACCAGGAGGTTACGTAGATTTAACAAATAATTTTCTGTCCCTACCGCATTTTGTCGCTTGCTATGCGTTGCTTAGGGAAACATACTTCTTCTTAGATTGCTGCTCCAATTTAGAAGCGAATTGCAGTCAAAGGTTTAACATTCTAGGATTTGCTAACTTTAACATCCGGAATACCACCATTTTCGTGGTCTCAAATTCTGAGTTGAAGTGCTGCAGTTTCAACGAAAAACAATAGGGACGAGGTGGATAGTGTTATTTTTTTATTCGCAGCCTTGAAATAGCACTTATCCCCGCATTAACCAGACCTGGACACCGCCTTCTTGGTCATTTTTGCTGCTGATTTGTTACAGAAAAAACAGTGGCAAAAACCGAATATTGGTATATTACAAAAGTCCTGTACTACAAGTCCGGTACGATCGTCTGTAAGAAAAGAATAAGTTTGGAAATAGATAGATATTGAGCACAGCAATCCATTCACACACGAGTCATGCAAAATAACGCCACCAAAATTTTCATACACATTGGTGTTTTAGTGGATGGCTACATCAAAAATGAATCACTAGCCTACACTTTATATCTTGCTCTTTCGATATCAAATATCCTCTGTACTAACCACTCCATCGTAAACATTAGGACAATGAACCATTTGGGCGGAGATTTCACTAAACTGGGCAGCAGCCTAAAACTATGAACTAGGCTGAGTTTCTTGAAAAACAAAACTATCAGATATTCTATCAGATCTCAATCTGGTACCGCATTTTAATGATCTGTGCCCGTAGGAAAGTCAAGTATTGTCCCCATTTCACTAAACACACGACAGTCCCTCATGCTGTGCTTTCCATGATATAAAGTTCATGTCCTCGAACTCTAAGAATTTACCTAGAACCGATCGAGAAGTCAAGCTTTCAGAGAGAATTTGGACAATCGCTTAGTTTATTTAATTGACAACGTTTTTCTTTTGATACTAGTGCTTCTTCAGGCCAGGTGAATTGGTGCATAGTTGGTGCACTATGTAGCATGACAACTGAGATATGAGTCAACAGACACTTACAGTCAGGTGGTCAGTCAGAATGGGGATTTTGTCGGGTTTTCACTGTCCATCATTTTGTCAGTTAGCGCCTTGTTGACGAAGACAACGACGATGATGATATCACTTAGTGCTATCCAAATTAACTTCGTATCGAGGTGAGCCAGACTGGCCGGGTTATCGTTCCTCTTCAAACAATCGAGAGTTCTGGTGGTTCGGTGTTGCTCCTCCCAACCCTGAGACCCCATGACGGGTTTCGTCTTCCTTTGGACTCATCAGATAGAGAAACCCCGCTGTGCCAAACGTCGCTCGTGGACCTAGGAGCCATAGTGGTCAGAGCGTCAACCTTTGAACACTATACCTCGAGGTCCACCCCAGCTCAGGGTATCTCCATCTGATGAGTACAAAGGAGGACGAAACCGGTCATGGGGTCTCAGGGTTGGGAGGAGCAACACCGAACCACCAATTCGGTTACCGTCCTTGTGATCGTAATGACCGAGGTCCACTTAGGACCGAGGTCTGAATAGAGATTGCGAGTAGCAATCCAACCACACAGCCAGTACACAAAATGCCACTTGGAATCGAGAGTTCTACTCCCTCCATCCTATTCACACAGTTATCAGCGTTAGGAGTTTCGATTGTCTCGGCATTTAATCGATGGGCTTTGCTCGTAAGCCCTTCTTAATTATCTGGACATTAGCCAAATCAATCTGAGACCCGGTATCCAGTGCATACACAGCTACGGCTGACTATCTTAACAGAGTTTTGTATTTTGAGTTCATTCCTTGAATGTAGCAAAAGGTAAATTTTATGTGCTAATATCCGGGTCCGTAGCTCTCTCGATGTTTGACCAATATAGATGTGTGTGCAGTCTATATAGTTGATCTTGTACACAGAGTTTTTTGTTCTATCTGTGAGAAGGGGTAATTTAGGCGCACCAGCGTTGAACACAAGATTTTGCGATGCTGGTAGAGCACGCTTTTACATTTTATGTTAATATCTATGAATTGCTTCCGAGGCTCCTTCCTTCTAAGGAATTCCCACTTTTCCTACCCACTGTTTTGTGGACCTAGTCTGTGAGTTTATTAATTTTGTAGCTGACGTTCCACCAGACGTCACAGATAGACATCGTCAAGTAGTTCGCTCGTTGTCCCTTTCCATATAGCACTTCTATCATATTCCGTTGTGCACAGGGACAATGCCATGTGGAATACCCATAAGGACGTAACCGCGTAAATGTACTTTGGATAACCCAAAATATAATGGATTTTACCATCCGTATCAGCAAGTTTACGGTGGATTGCTGTCTAAAAATTCAATACATTTCTACGAACTAAGCAGTAAAGGAATGTTATTGCAAAGTCGACGAATCGAAGTCAAGAGTAAAGTTCAATCACCAAAAAATATAGTTTAGAAAAGCACGGAAAGAAGTCGTAGGCTGGTAGATGCATGCATTTCGTATTGTCTCCTCAGTAACATTAACAATAACCGATTAGCATAGATATAGCTAACAGTGGGTGCAACCAGACAAGCTTAAGGTGCAAAATGAATGACGGAAGTTCACACCTACGTCCAAGGCAGCTTTAGGCTGACAAATAATTGTTTCTGAACACACAAGACTGGCTTAATCCGGCTAATTGCGACAGCCTCAGCAAACCGAAGGAAGCGGGGATTAGTGTGACGTAACACAACTTTAAACGCTGAGCCCAGCTCTAATTGGTGACCCGAGTCTAATAGGTGTTTGCCTATCGAGGAAGCCGGCGGTCTGCGCGAACATGGAATCTGACGAGGGTAGGCAATCTGAGCAACTTCACGTTGAACCCATCTTGACACATGTTCCTTTATTCGGGAAGTCAGCGTTCTATTGGTTCTGCCTATGTAACTTTTTCCGCAGTCACATACAAATTGGTATACACAGTGTGAGTTGGCCCCAATAGGCTGAGCTTCCTTCGTTGGAGGTAGGGGCAAATTTCGGGTTCGGTTGATAACGACAACTTTTGCAACATAGTAACTTCCTTGTGTAGCCGAAATTATACGCTTAGTTGTCTTCAGCGTGGTTAAGCACCTTTGAAAGGTAACTCGATATACACTTTATTCTTGGCTGCCGTGTGCACCAAGTCCTTTGGTCCTCGCGGTTGGCTGTGTTTCTCGATAAATCTTCGAGGGTAGCCATTCTGCCGATTAATGTTGCTGTATTTAACCACTAGCTCATCGTCCAGACAGTCGGCCTGAACAACATTCGTCTGGCACGACTAACCTCAAGTGTCCTTGTACAACTGTCCGTTGTACCGCACTGTGGTGAAGCGGTGAAGTGCAGGTACTGACCGGGACCAAGTGGATTTTCGGTAAATTGACCTCTTAATCAATCCAATCCTCCCTGCGAGTTATGAGTGTGTCCAGGAATGGTAGAAAATTGTTTTGTTCTC
>OX104069.1:88414523-88453127 GCA_944474145.2 Dicrocoelium dendriticum | reverse complement strand
TCTAGTTAGTCGTGCCAGACGAATTTGTTCAGCCGACTGTCTGGACGATGAGCTAGTGTTAAATACAGCAACATTAATCGCGAATGGCTACCCTCGAAGATTTATCGAGAAACACAGCCAACCGCGAGGACCAAAGGACTTGGTGCACACGGCAGCCAAGAAGAAAGTGTATATCGAGTTACCTTTCAAAGGTGCTTAACCACGCTGAAGACAACTAAGCGTATAATTTCGGCTACACAAGGAAGTTACTATGTTGCAAAAGTTGTCGTTATCAACCGAACCCGAAATTTGCCCCTACCTCCAACGAAGGAAGCTCAGCCTATTGGGGCCAACTCACACTGTGTATACCAATTTGTATGTGACTGCGGAAAAAGTTACATAGGCAGAACCAATCGAACGCTGACTTCCCGAATAAAGGAACATGTGTCAAGATGGGTTCAACGTGAAGTTGCTCAGATTGCCTACCCTCGTCAGATTCCATGTTCGCGCAGACCGCCGGCTTCCTCGATAGGCAAACACCTATTAGATTCGGGTCACCAATTAGAGCTGGGCTCAGCGTTTAAAGTTGTGTTACGTCACACTAATCCCCGCTTCCTTCGGTTTGCTGAGGCTGTCGCAATTAGCCGGATGAAGCCAGTCTTGTGTGTTCAGAAACAATTATTTGTCAGCCTAAAGCTGCCTTGGACGTAGGTGTGAACTTCCGTCATTCATTTTGCACCTTAAGCTTGTCTGGTTGCACCCACTGTTAGCTATATCTATGCTAATCGGTTATTGTTAATGTTACTGAGGAGACAATACGAAATGCATGCATCTACCAGCCTTCGTCTTCTTTCCGTGCTTTTCCAATTGTCGAAGTAAACTATCTGCTTTACATTAAATTTATATTATTTAGCAACTCCTTCTGTTTCCTGGTACATCAATCCAGAGAGGATCCCTCAAATTGGCTTTTTTTTCTTTTCTACTTTAATTGCTGTTTGTTGCGCTATTTGCGGCGGATATATGGATTTAATTTTTCCTTTTTTTACGATTTTTTTTATCTGAGCCATTCTGATGTCATCAAATCTATCCTATCCTGCCGAATTTAAGAAACGGTTTCGAAGCGTCGCGCGAAGCATATCTTAATTCAAATGCGGGATAAAGCCAGAAATATTACTAAACGAATTATTAGGAATGAAAACATTTTGGTGAAATGTAATGACTTTGCACTGTTTGGAATCTTGGCCTCAGACACTGTCTCGTAAATACGGAACAAATTCCGCTGATTTTCTACAGAAATGTTTGGTCTCTCCTCGGCGCACTCGCTGATCTTACTCCTACCATGATGTGTAAGCATTTTGCCAATGTAGGTGTTGTGATGCTACATGAAACTTGGCCCCATCTTGACGTTGAAGATGAGCTTATCCAAGTCAGTGACTGCCGTGTCATAAGGACAGATAGACTTGGAAATCTGCGTAATCCTAGAGGAGGCTTTATCAGTTACATCAGCTTACTCTGGTGTAAATAGGTAGCTTTGTTGTTTACGTACTCAACTTCAACTATTAGCTGTCATTAAATTGAATATAAACCAACGCGCTTGAGCGGAAACCGTGCCGTATTGATTGGAAATTTCTATATAGCTTCTGACACATGACGGTCTTAGTTGGACTTTGCTGCTTACTTTCTCCAGCGTGACTGCCCAAAATTCGAAGCTCCTTACATATCGTTGTTGGTGATTTCAAGAAGAATGACAAGGAATTCATCAATTCTCTGGTTTTAACAAACACGGTGCACTTAGAAACCAAACAGAACGCGCAATTAACTTTGGTATTTACAACTAAAACGCAGTTGTTTTCTGCAGCAAAGACGTTTTCTCTCAGCATCTCAGGTCACTGTATTCTGAAGCTGTTCGCAGTCATGCACTGCAAGATCAAATGTATCTCTTTGAGAGCGAAGCCATTCAAAACCTTCAGACGGCAAGGCTGCTCGATAGAAAATATTATGAAACTCCAAGCTACGTCTGGTTCAACTGACTTTTCAGTTTATCAGTAAGAAAATCTCTTTGGAGTGCGACCACGTGACTGTAACATTAAATTCCGTTTCGATTTGTACCAGCTTTTTGTGACAATTTACTTAAGGATGGATAGATTTTCTTCGCCGCTAATGAAGCAAATTAGGATAAAAAAGAACAAGCGTTTAAGGGCAAAGTGAGTGCGCAAGGCAAAAGGTCTGTAGGACTAGTTAATACTAGTCCGAGAAGGTGCGCGAAATTACGCGCTGATATCAGAAGGTAATTGGAGTCGTACATGGCGGACTGTATTCGATGGGCTAGAAGAAGACACGGACGGATGAAGCGAGACAAGAGCGAACACGTGAGTGCGGGAACTTATAACGTGGTCGAGTGTGGAGCCGGTTGTAAGGAAGATTAAAATAAAAAAGAATAATAAACAACCGGTCAACACTTAAATTGTACCTGAAAGATAACATTTATCTTTTTGAGCGCTACGGAACTCCCCCTAGAAGAGTGAACATAGAAAGCTTTCGAGTTCGGAAAGCACTATTGCCTCGAGTTTCGTAAGGCAAAATCATGCCGAGTAAAAGTGAGCGAGCGTTCGTGTCCAATTGGGTTCGCCGGAAGTCGGAGTCCCCTGTGCCGTTTGTGATTGGTTATTTATTGATTACAGGGCAGGATGCATTTCGGCGAGCCGTTGGACCGGGCTCGTCCAGCTAGAAAAACCGGATAGCCTATAAAAAAGCCAACAGGACCTCAACCTCCGCTGCTGCCAAACGGTGAGCTTGAGAGAGGTCTCTCCCACCGCCGCCTCGAGCCGAAACGACCCTCTTCCCATGAAGAAACAACCATCGTCCCGCGAAGAAGCGACACTGGTCCCTCGGGGAAACAAGCAGCGTTCGCGTCAGTGTCCTTGAAAGCATTCCTCGTGTGGGCCAGTCGATCGAAGGGGAGGGTTGGGGTCTGTAGAGAGGAATAAATGGAAAAACATGCACAGAAAACGCCAAAAAGAACGAACGAATGATCTGTATATTTAACTTTTTTGGTTTTTTGAATATTTTTTAAGGTTTTCCGGAGGGTTTCGTTATTTTTCTTTGTTGTCCAAACATTAATCGACCAAAAAGGGGCAAACATATACAATAGCTACAAAGCTGAACGTATTTACACTGTACAAAGTCGGAGCAACTTACCCGCTAACACACCTCCAGACGGGCTAGATTTGGGACATCTCGGGACGGCTGAAACTTGTAGACCGAGAACTGCACTAGGATTCTGTAAGCTGGTGCGGTGAGTTGCGACGTCGCACCAAGCCCTGCTAGACGAAGTAGGCGAGGTGGTTTCTTCCATAAAGGTGGCTTTTAGGCGGTCGATGGTGACGACTTCGCGTCGACCACCGCGGGCAATTGTGTACGTCTTACTCATATGGTGTAACACTTTAAAAGGTCCGATGTACGGCGACTGAGGAGGATGTCAAACACCATCTGCGCGAATAATGACGTGCTGGCACGTAGACAGCTTCTCACGCATGTACACTGGTGTCTTCTGCGATCGAGGAGCGGGTGGACACAGCTCACGCATCTGGTGAGCCAATCGATCGGTGTAACTTCCGTAGTCAAATGAGGAAGTAGAGGGGGCTGGTGCTACTAGCTGTCCGGGCAACCGCAGTGTGCAACCGTAGACTAGCGGCGCTGGTATTTCATCAAAATCGGTTTTAACAGTGTTTCTTAATCCTAGAAGGACGAGGGGCAGCGTTTCAGACCATGAAGGATCTGCGTGCGCCCGTAGCGCTGCCTTCAGCTGGCGGTGAAAACGCTCCACCATACCTTTAGCGGCCGGATGATACGCCGTCGTCTGAATGTGGTGACAGCCTAAATCCTTAAACAACGTCGCAAATGTCGACGAGAAATTTGACCCTCGATCGTTGGTAACAATGGCAGGACAGCCGTATTGAGCTACCCAGCGCTCCAGAAAAGCTTTTCCTACCGTTTCCGAGGAGCAATGTGGGATAGGGACGGCCTCAGGTATGTAGTCATTCGGTCGACACAGGTCGGTAGACATACCGAGTTTTTGGAAGGCGGCAGAGGATCTAGGAGGTCAGCGTGCACGTGACGAAAACGTGCCTAATGGGCTTGTGCACCTTTGCGAGGAAGGCAAGCTGCTGCCCAAGAACAGACGTCCCGATTAACATTGCGCCAAACGGGTCGTGCTGCTACGAGTTTAACCGATGCACGAAGGCCTGGATGAGACGAGCCCTGCAACGTGCCGCACACGGTCTGCCGAAACTGGCGTGGCACGACTGGGCGCGGCGTGCCCAGAGATAAATCGTAAAGTGTAGTGCCGTCTGATGATGTCAGCGGAACTGGTCGGATGTCTAATGAAGGAGACCTGCGTAGTAGATCAACCTCAGGATCGTTGAGTTGCGCTTTGGCCATGGCTGCCAAGTCGATAGCAGTGCAAACGTTAGCGTAGATAGCTTGGATTCGGGAAAATGCATCTGCGACTGCGTTGTGCACACCTGAGACATGCAGTATATCGGTCGTAAATTAAGCGATATGGTCAAAGTGGCGCGACTCTCTAGGAAAGTACCGGTCGGTAGTCGAGCCAAGCATGTAAGTCAGGGGTTCGTTTTCGGCGAAGGCGGTAAAGGAGCGGCCTTTTATTGTAGAGGGGCCGCTTCCAAGAATGCCTCGTGGGAGCTCTTCGGAGCTAGCTGAGAGCAAATCGAGAAGGACGGCTAGCGACGAGCCTGGGCCCGGAACTACGGAGCGGGAATATGTGGACAGCGCAATAAATCAGACATATACGCCGCTAGCGCAGCCCACAGGACCGAGGCCGAGCCGATTCACACAGCCCAGAACAAGCAAGTCGAGAGCTCTCGAACGACTCCTGACCGATCCAAATCGGGTAAAGAGAAGTGGAGATCGAGGCGAAAACAGGCAGGCGGGTCTTCCAAGTCAGAGCTCCCGAGGCGAAAGGACTGACTCGTCTCCAACATCCGTACCTGTGTTGCGTTGTGGGACGGAAATCTAGTCGATATTCGATGGCGGACGTGAGACCCTGCTGTGCCCATTTTCGGTGTACAATAAACGTCTACCCCCCTGTCTTGTCGTTCTCGCTACACTATGACTGTCGAAGGTGGCGTATCGCTAGATATACGGCTAGTAGGTATCTACCGAACGTGCTGTAGCAAGATTCAGTAGGTTGTAGGCGTTTGGAGAAAAACCCTAAGGGCTGCCACCTGTCAGCTACGCGATGCTACAAAACAGCGTCGACTGCGACATCCAAGTTGTCAGTACTGAGGGACCGTGGGGCGGCCGGATCGTGATGCGCTACAGAAGCTATATTGGCTATAGCCTCTTTCAGCGACTTCAAAACAACGCGCATTGCGGCAGGAAATTCGAATTTCTTGATTTTCCCTCGGAGAAGTTCCGTGAAGGGTTGCATCAGCGAGGCGCAGTTGGGTATGAACCATCGGTAAAAGTTGACAAGCCCACCATAACGCCTGAACTGTTTGAAAATATGAGGCACGGGGTAGTCGATGATAGCTTGAATTTTATCCTGCATTGGCACGACGCCTGCAGAGCAGATACGATGACCGAAGAAGTTTACTTAGTCGACACCAAACGAACACTTTTCTGCGTTGATGATCATCCCGCGTTGAGGTAAACGATCAAAAAGTGTTCGTACTCGGCGCATGTGCTCTACTCGTAAAGAGCTCGCGATTAAAATGTTGTCGAGATAAGCGTAAATAAATTCTGAGCGGCGACAAACTGGGTCGTTGAAGCGCTGAAAAGTTTGCGCGGCATTCTTTAGATCAAATGACTTGCGCAGGAACTCAAACAAACCAAATGGGGTCGTCACGGCAGTTTTAGCTATGTTCGCTTCGGCTACGGGAATTTGGTTGTATGCGCGTACCAAATCGATTTTGCTGAAGATATTTTTACCTGTTAGCCTGGCGGTGAGATCCACTATGTGTGGGATAGGGCAGCGATCAGGCGTGGTAACTGTATTCCAGGTTTGATAGTCTCCTCAATGAAGCCAGACCCAGTGACCTTCTTCGAGACCATGCGCAGAGACTACGCCCATGGGCATTTGGACAGTCTGACGATACCAAACTGAGGCATCTGGTCGGATTCAGCTCGTGCTGCACGTATTTTGTCAGGGGCAAGCAGTCTTGGTCTTGCGCTAACTGGATGACCATGCGTGACTATGTGATGAGCGATATCAGTTGTGACTGGCGGAAGCTATGCAGCTGGTCATAACATTCGCGGGTATTCAGACAATAGGCCCGCAAAATTTGATGGTACATAGGCGATTCGGAAAACGGGACTGATTATCGGGGCGTCCGTACGAACGCCTTCAACCCCTAGTTTAGTGCGGTCGTCTAAAAGTCTGTGAGGACCAGCACCAACAAGCAAACCAAAATGTCGGAGGAAGTCGATGCCGACAATTGCGGAGGGTACAGAAGCAACCATTAAGACCCACTGAAAATCTCTGCGATGATTGAGGTCCAGGTTCATCTTGCGCTGACCAAATGAAGCTATCGGAGAACCGTTGGCCGCACGCAAATTGTACGTAGGCTCTGAGTGCTTGTCGTTAGCGGTCGCTGGGACGACGCTGAGTTCCGCTCTCGTTTCGATGAGGAACGTGATGAAAGAACATCGATCCTAAAGGTAAAACAAGCCATGGGCTTGGTTATTGACTGATACCTTTATCGTGCTAGTAGGCAAGCTATTAGCTTTCCCTGAAGCAGTTGGGTCGTGCCTAATGCAGGGAGCCCAAAAACATTTAGCTCTTCCACCGTATTGGCGGTGATACCAACGAACTACTTCGACGGTTTTGGTATTATCTGACTGAGAACGTGCAGGGAAAATGTTGCGCTTTCGTGCCGAACGAGAAGTACTCGGTGCAGGCACAGACGAGCCGCAATGAGCTGCAACCAAAACGTGGTCAGCATTCGAGCGTGGCACACGCCGATTCGAAGCCTTCATTACTGCTATCCTGCTGCGAAGTATCGCAATTTCCTTGTCCTTAGGGTCAGATCGACCTGAGGACTGGGAGCAAATATGGGATTCGCTTTTCATCAGTGTGAATACGTCACCGGAGCTACTGGTCGTCTGGTGCGGAAAAAGTTCGACCGCAACGTCTGCCTTGGTATCTAATTCTTTCAGGGTGTCTCCAGAAACATGGACAGCATTACCGGCAATAGCTCTGGGAGATGTGCAAAAAACAGCTCCTTCATCCGTTCTTCGCTCAAGAATAAGGTACCAGCCATGCGCTGAAGTTCGCGGAGCAAAGCTGACGGCTCGCGATCTCCAAGCTTGAGACCATTGAGCTGTTCAAATCGAGCTCGTGCGCTTGGCTGTAACTCTTTTAAAATCCCTTGCTTCATCGTTTCATACTTTGCCTCGTTCAATGGGCAAAGTAGAATGTTCTGCATCAGCGTCACAACCGACGAAGAAAGGCGTGGGACGAGCTGGTTGTACCTCGGACGGTCCGCCGTAACGTCGTTATTTTCTAGTTCGATCTCGAATATCGTAAACCAAACCTCTGGGCTGTGTTCCATGAAACTTGGAACAGCCAAACTAAGCATGCTTACGCTGCGAAACGACTCAGATGCTACTGTCGAAATGTGAGTCGAAAAGATGATGGATTAACAAAAACAAGAAAAAGTATTAAAATTAGTCAAGCAACAAATGAATACAGGTATATAATTGAGAAAAAGGAACGGACTCATCAAAAAATACAAACGGGAAAAATGTTGAATTCGCGCGTAAGAATCGGGGTCACCAATTTGTAGGACTAGTTAGTACTAGTCCGAGAAGGTGCGCGAAATTAAGCGCTGATATCAGAAGGCAGTTGGAGTCGGACACGGCGGAGTGTATTCGATGGGCTAGAAGAAGACACGGACGGATGAAGCGAGACAAGAGCGAACACGTGAGCGTGGCAACTTACAAGGCGGTCTAGTGTTGAGTCGACCGTAAGGAAGATTAAAACAAGAAAGAATAATGTACAATCGGTCAACAATTAAATTTCACATGAAAGATAGCAGTTATCTTTTCGGGCGCTACAGGTCTTTCTTTGGCAATCAAATCCGAGATATAATGTTTGGTCTGCCTATACTTTGAGACAGTATTGGGCTCTCACAATTTTCGCGATCTGTGGAGACTTTTGAAGCACCTATGTGGCCAAAGTACCCATAAGTGCATTCATAACGTGCATGTGCACAAACGAAACGGTGAATTTTGTCCTTCCAAAAGGGGTATTAAGTTTTGCTCCATTTCACCAACACAAGTAAGATAGTCACTTAGTCAGGTTAAATTTTTACCAAGAACTCAAAAAATTAAAGAAAAGTGACACTAATGGATCCGAAACTTTATCCTCACTTCTCCTAAAGCACTGTGCAGATTATCTTGCAGAACCTTTGACGGCAATTTCAACCGCTGTCTTGTGAAGTGTACCATACCTAACATTTAAATGCCTGGTAAGATGACACCTGTTCCAAAGGATAACTCAAAAGTATCGCTGAAATTGAAGATATTAGAGAAATTACTTGCTCCACAGATTTTCACACGCACCAGTGCAGGCGATATATTCCAGTTCGTTTACAAACTTGACGGCTTCACACTGGATGCAGTGTCATATCTAGTGTATTCTGCAGCATCTGTACTGGGTGGTAAAAGCGGAACAGTTCGCCTCCTGTTTCTCGACTATACAGATGCTTTCAGTAGCGTTGACAGATCCATCCTGCTTACTCAGCTGTCTGCAAAAAGGGTTTCAACAATTGTTCGCCTCTTGCTAAAGCAATACTGCACAAATCGCACTCTATTCACCCAGATTAATCGAACGAAATCTTATGCGTTGCTCCTAACTGGAGGAGTTTTACAGGGAGCCATCCTCTCATCCGCTCTATTTTCTTTATACATTGAAAAACCCTTTGTACCATCTATCTTTATTAAATGCAACTACGTTGATGATGTCGTATTAGGATGCGTAACACCAACTGTTGGGACATGTATTACTGTTCAAAATGGTCTATATAAGCCCCTTGCTTTGTTTCACCTCCCGATCCCTGATTTTGAACCCTACTGAATGTCATGATTTACCATTCTCGTTTCTCCGAGCTGACAAGTTACGACTTATTTTAGATGTCACTTCTCCTTTGGCAATAAGTGATCAGTGCATACCCAGAACGTATTATTAAATTTCTACGGGAATTTTATCCCAAAACCTATCGTTGTCCACCCATGTTGCCAAAACGTTTTCAAAGCTTAGACGGTTGCTGTCAGATATGAAAGCATAACCCATTTCTGCACATGATCCGATCCCAGCTATCCGCGATCCAAGCAGATTGTGCCACAGCTCACCAAATCAACTGTGAGCTGACCATACATGAACCGCGTAACTCAGCCATTACGGACCACATATGGACTCTCGACTCTTGGTCTCATATCCACACTACCTTATCATACCCATGAGCTAATCTTTTATCCATCTACATGTAGTAGTTCAAGTCATATCGATTGTCGTTTTAAGCTCTTCGGATTAAAGTGCCTTCAGTACCCCGTGAAATAAGTCATAAATTTGTGATCGCATGTATACTGCCACATGGGCTCTATGGTTCCACTTGATTTTTTCTGGGTTACAAAGAAGGGTTATACCTTGATTTTACGGTCCATAAGGCCTAGTTCCAGCTGCAGCGAGTTGTCCAAAGAGTTACTTATAGCTTATGTTATTAACAAACACCCGGACGCTTGTACCGGTTTTCCCTCCAAAATGCCGAACGACCCACTTCGTCCACTACATTGTGACCTACAAAACACTCTTTTCTTCTACCCTCTCCAAACTTAAGGATTTTTTCACGCGCTGCATATTACGGCAGTTCTTTGTTACGGTAAGTGTCCCGCTTGCTTGTTGACCCAACAAAAACCCTCAGTTATACGTGAGTGATACGTGTGGACATTTTTACGCTTTTTATTTGTTTTGTATCAGTCCTTTCATATACATCACCTTTAACAGTGATAGCGCAACAAGCTGAAAATACACTTACCTGGATGCATAAAGTCTACTTTGACTTGATTATCACTAAGGTGTTTTCTAAGCAGCTGCACCAAATTTTCTGTACGCTACAGGAGTTTACTAGGGCCTTCTCGAAGTTCTCCATTTAAAACTTCACCAATGTTGGGGATAATGACGAGCCAATGGCAAGTCTCGTTCGTGAGTGTGTAGTTTCTACTGGAAAACGAAATAGGACATGATAAGGCACAATGCCACACCCTACACGAGTTGATCCAATGTAAGCTTTGTTTTCTCACCCAGTGTGCTGTCCTCGTTTAGACAATGTCCAGCTAACTCTAGGGCTTCCTCTTTGACTACATTAGTAAAAAGCTAAATGACACCGACCGAGCTATCTTCGCCGTGCGGCCGCACTTTAACTCGGCTCTTGTTTTGCCCTCTGAGGCCACTCTAATTCTCCCCACGCAATATTGTGTGTGCGCTCGTTCGAACCAGTTCGATGAGCTCTACTCAGTACTTCTCAACTCTTGGATCTAACCTGTGTGGATTATATGCTTGCTGCAGTTCCCAGTTTTAGGCACATTCTTTGCCGAGTTCCACTCGTGTAACTACGTCTAACCGGTTTTTCGGAAAAGATTTTGGTCTCATTCGGAAGAAGAACCTGTGGGCTCCCAAACTACGCGGCAACCATCCCAGCAAGTGGCAGCATAACAAAGTTCCAGCCTTTTTGCCCCGCTCATCGACTGAACAGCTTTAGTCACGCTTATCAGCACTCCACCTGCATCGTCTCTTAGGACATACTAACTAACACACGCTGCCGTTTTGTGTGGGTAAGTGTACTCAACTGCCAGTCAATTGATCGCTAAACCGACAGACTGCGAGTTACGACCTCCATCTGCCTCTACAGCTTGACCTTGGTGCAGTTGAACAACTCTCAATTCGTGTGCGTGTTCTGGTTGTTTGTGCGTCCAGCCTGGCGCAAATAACACTCATCAAGGTGAGTGCTTAGATAGGCCTTGCTGTGAAAAATAAGGGGACGACTAGCATTCCAATGGTTCAACGTCGCCTATGTTGTGCAGACAATTGCAGTAAAACCCTTAAGAGTAGTGTAACCTGTTTTATCTGCATTAGATAGTACTGTCCGCAACGTGTGGGCGAATCTGTCCTAGAAGTAACACAAGCAAACAATTTGCGGACACAATTTGGTTTCTCCCAACATGTCAAGTCATTCCAATCGTCAACCTTTTATCTTTGCTCGTGAAAAAATGTCATAGTATTACTGAGATAATCGCGCATTTTGTAAACAACAAGATCGATCCCGCTGAGGCAAATATGACCACGATAATACCTCGCCCAGCGAATGTAAGCTTCGAATCTAAGCCGAAGAAGAGAACTAAACGCTGCAACCGCACTGCAGCGTCTGTGACTCTAAATCCACTGGGTTACCTCACTCCCATAAGTGGACATGCCTCAACCATGCCTGCTTCTACTCCTCCAAACCTAGACGCTTCATTTGGAGATTCAGCCAAGACACCGACAGCTCAGAGCCGAAGGCAATCCAGTGCAGATAACAAGCAGGTAACATACGCATCGATTGCCTTGACAGACACACCGGGAGCGACACACGTAGGTCCATCTTCTTTACCGAGCAAACGTGGAGCAACGCAGCTTTCACCATCAACTCCAGTGGTACCTTCTAAACAACTCAAATTGCCGGCACAAACTATAAAGCGGACAATCGCAAGACAACACCACGCTGGGTTAACTCTTGTGTGCACCAATGTACCCGAGTCAAAATCTGGCACAATAAAAGGCAAGCTGCAAGACGATCACAGCCAGTGGACTTCCATCTGCGAAGCGATTGTTATTCGGGTTGACCCTGCAATGCTGCAAACTGTAGTGCGTTACCCGACCTCAGTGCACTCTGGTGAACCTCGAATTCTTCTAGTAACACTAGACTCAGCAGATGAGACAGAAGCTGTCCTGCTCTCAGCAGTTCGTCTTCCCAACTGACCGAGCAGAATGCGCATATTACCTGATCTACCTTGGAAAGATTGCCCAAAAGAAGCAGTTGAGCAACGCGGTATTCCTAATGGGAATAGTAAGAAAACAATATTTGTTCCTGGTGTTCCCGTGCTTTTGCATTCTTCGGATCACGATGCGCAAACCCATGACCGAGAGCAGTGGTGTTACATCCGCAAAGCACTCTCTGTTGACAATGTTCTTGCCAAATTCTTGACAAGAGTTCCGTCATCACCTAACTACAAGGGATGCGGTCCAAGAATAATCAAAGTACTAGTACACTCCGAGGGAATGACGCAAGTTCTGTTGGATAGCTGGTTAAATTTTTGAGCTAGGTTGTCAACAGAGATGCGGCTAAAAGCAGCAAGCAAGCGTTCAAAAGACGGAAGAAAATCGATGGAACTCGCAAATGCTGCAAATTCTTTATATGCACAATCCTGCGGAGAAACCGACACAAGAGCGTGCACGGCACACAACAAGACAGAGCACAGCATGAGTGAAACTTGTGCTCAGGAATGCTCAATAATGCTAGGTAACTTGACTGAAATTCATATACCAAAAAACGAGTAATGGCTAACCACCTAACGGCCGGCTTAAAATTTAACACAAAGTTGACACCCGTCAACGCATTCCCAACAACAAAAGCCCTATCTTGCATATACACAAAAGCTCAAGGCATTCTAATCAAGTTGGCCGAACTTAGAAAACTCCATGCCCCACAACCGCCGGACCTTTTCATGATTACAGAGACCTGGTTAAACGCTGAGATAAACGATTCTGAGATCAATCTATCCGGTATGCCGCTTCTTCAGACCGTTAGAACCGGAAAGGATGGCGATGTGATTCCTTACTATAATAGAAACGCTTAATGCGAAGTTATCGACCACAAGGAAATCCAAGCTCCTGATTCACTTTGTTTCCACCTATGGTTGCGAAACAAGGACACATGTTTACTCGCCGTGACTTACCGTTCACTAAACTCAACGTCGAAAACAGATTCTAAACTAAAGCACATGTTTCAGTTTGTTTTGAAAAAGTCGTACACCCACATTCTTATCGCTGGAGACTTTAGTATGCACGACATAGAAACGTCATCAGTTTAAAGCCTGCTTGAAACAGCTACTTGCTAGCCACCCTCTGTACAACCACGTAACCTCTCCCACCAGATTCCGAACTGCTAACAAGACGTCGACACTGGATCTCGTGCTTAATAACGAAGAACTCGTGGTTGACGGGATAGTTACAAGCACACCACTGAGTCGTAGTGATCATGTTAGTCTCATCCTTAACGCCATATGCTATGCGGAGTATGCTGAGAAGGAAGATGTTAAGGTGCATACTCTCACAAACTATAAAGTGTTACCTACGCTTGTTAAGGATACATCTTGGACTTTCTTAACCGAATGACCACAGGTGTTGCCTGGGAAACTTTTACAAAGTCGTTTAGCACACTGGTAGTGCACGCATTGGAAATGAAGTCCTCCAACCCCAAAACAAGCATAAGTCATTTCTGAGGAGCAGAACACATAAATGTATGTCCCGGAGGGATTTGGTATGGCCAGATCACCAGGACTGCTCAAATGCCAAAATCTGGACTACATACATGACACATCGTAACTTCTGTATGAACCCGATCCGTGAAGACAAGCTTACACATCAGCAGCTGTTAACGAAGCGCTTCTGCACGAACCGCCAACTTCTGTACAAACACCTTAACGGCCTTCGAAAGGTGAAGCGGAGGACTCCCGCAGTAGTCACTGCTGATAGGTGCACGTGATCAGCGATGGAAGCAGCTGATCTCCTACGGCTTCATTACTCCCAAACCTTCTAGCAGGTGACGAGCCCAAACATTCTCCTCATTTCCAGTACTCCACCATCTGGTTTAGACAACATCAACTTCACTGCAGAAGCTGTATTAAAGAAGTTCTTATCCTTGCCTGTCCACAGTTCTCCTGGAGTCTACAACATTTGACCAAAGGCGGTAGCTAGTGAACTAGCAGAACCACTGGTTGTCTTCTATCAGCGATAGCTAGAAAAAAACTATATTCCACCAGTATGGAAGCGAGGGGTCATCACTTCTCTCCATAAAGCGGGTAGCCGCACTGACGCTACCAACTACTTTCCAATAACACTACTTCCTGTGCTATCCAATGTTATGGAAACAATCGTCTCAGATGCGCTGATGCAGTATCTGGAAAACCACAAATTAACAGCCCCAGCACAACAAGGCTTTCATCAAAAGCCATAGACATAACTGCACCTAAGTGCTTGGGACAAACGGATGGCAGACCAGCTATTAGGAACGTGATCTTGGTGTAATCGTACAGAGCGACCTCAACAGTTCAAAACAAGCTGAGGTGGCTGCAGAAGGAGGCAACCAGCAGGTCGGCATGCTGCGAAGGGCATTCGGGAGATTTGACCCATCAATCTTTCCAAAGCTATACGACTTCTACGTGCGCCCGCATGTTGACTACACTATCAAAGCTTGGTAACCTTGGTTGAAGCGCGACCTAAAGGCGTTAGAGTTACCACAATGAACAGCAACAAAGAATGATAATGGCCTGACCTATCACTCTTACCACCGAAGGCTAAGTTGCTAAGGACTTTCAGCGGACGCTATCGAAGGCTGCGCGGCGATCTCATATTAGCTTATCAGATATTAAGTGACCCCAACCACGTATGCCGCCATTTGCTGAAACGTAGCCACAACACTCAGCTCAGGGTTAATGGCTTAAACTTGAAGGAACAATATAGACGTCTAGAGTGTCGACGGAATTACTTTTCCCTTCGGGTTTGCCAACTTTGGAACGCTCTCCCAGACTCAGTTGGATCCTCCCCTACATTGGACGTTTTCAACAAAACGATTAGATGTTGCTGTTAGCCCCCAGCATTTTGCTACCTAAACTCCTCTATTGTGGAAATCGTCAAGCATGCTTTTCTACAGGATTTATGTATCAAATGGACACAAGTGAGCTAGCATATTTTACTTTTCTTACATCTTATATCAACGAGCACTGCATCGCAGTGCATTTCTGAACGTTTGCGCTCGATTTTTTTTTAATTTTATACGGATGTAATTTATCAAAGTATTCATTTAGGCAGACGTTCGGTAGATGACCAGATATATTTTGATTTCCTTATATTCACCCCAACCATCCTACGGGACGTGTCAAGCACTTGCTTTTATGCCGTGATAAATCATTGCTCATTCTTCATTGACATCGAAGCTTACCATTAGTTCATTCGGCTTATTGGTGAGCTTTATTATCTATTGGGTGAACACGTAGGAATTCTTTGAGTACCAGCTTGTTCTTCTTGTCAGGGGCTGCAAAATTTCCGCCAAATAAATCTCTAGTTCTCAGAATTTGTGCACTCATCTGTTGCCATTTGCGATGGAATCCTTACATTTTTATTTTAAGCAGGTAATAAGCATTACTTATTTTGTTAGTATTCGCTCCTTTTAGGCTCCGATTTGATGATTCATTTGTCAAAAAATTACCCTTCTCAATCTGTGTCGCAGTGCTTTCAATTGCTTAACAACTCGAGACGGGAACAACGTTTATTCCCTTTCTTTCAGTAATTTTGACATGGGTGCAAAGCCTGCTATTGAGAACGTATTTTAAACATTTCTCCGCGACACACAGTTTGTGTATTATCTTGCCTAAGAATAATATAGACCCACATTTGGCTTCTTTAAACATTTAATCAGCACTACAATCGGTATTTTTACTTCGACATGTTTTCGTCTTGGTACTTAGCATGAATTATTATGGCATTTGTTCTGGTCACTTGTTTCAACGAAAGTAGGTGACATTGTGTTCTTTCTTCATTTGGGCTAACTGAGAACTAGATTTAGCTAATTTATGAGAGGGATTTTCTTCTGTTTAATTTGGCCTTTATAATCATCATGAACCTCTGGTCGTCAACTGAACGTTTAGATGCGAACATTTCAGGCTGGTATAATTGATGTGATAAGATCAGACACTGCTTTCAAACCTTCACTTAAAGGTGAGCTGAGTTACCAAATCGCTGTTCGACAAGGCCTGATGGATTGCTTCAGATGCCTTATTAGAAGTAACTCAATCTTATGGCAAATTCTCGCCTTTACGGTCTATGTTTGTACCACAGCTGATCCAGACTAGTTGCGAGAACGTGTGAATTATAAGGCCATTAACGACTGAGTTGCTACCTAGGCAAATGCATTGGCTTGGCCGTCACTCATATAAACAACCATCAGCCGTAGCTTGAATGTAAGGAATTGACGAAACGAGTCAAAACTTTTGTTTAGTACACTATGCATAGCGTGAGTATAGATAGTAGTAGTAGCGGTCAACTTGATTATCTGCATAGCTCCCAATGCACAAAATGTGCTCCGAATGAAGAACTCCATCTATATCCCAAGCTGGACGTTTCTCATTCCTCAACCTCGCAAAGTTATTTTATTCGAGCCCCTTTATAAAGCCCTATCGATCTATGTAGAATCAAGTAACGTTTGTTACCATTTCCATGTGCGTACGGGTAACATTGCCGTTGGGCTTGAAAACAACAAGGACGCATTCCAAAGCAGTCTAAATGGTTAGGTCGGAGCACAATGACCCTAGTCTAATAACAATCACTTGAGCTAATATAGAGCAAATTGAGATGAAATTAGGTAAAAACGTGTGCCTTTTATGAGTTACAACATGCCTCTGTTTGACTTCAGCGTTAGTTGCGCAATTTTCTCTACTTCTCCCGCTTGGAACTGACAAAGGTTATGTTCATTTCCCGAGGTTCACTTAAAATGTTACTCTCAGTCCCAAATAAGGATAAGCATCTAATCCATCCACACATCTTGTAAAATACAACTAAGCAAAAACCATCCAACCATCGTGGTAACGTTCGCTCAAGACTCTATGCTTTAGCGTTAAAAAATCTGTGAGCAATCCTCATCCAACATTTGGAATTTTTATTTCAAGTATCTCAACCAGGCGATTACAAATGGACCAGAAACTAGTAATGCAATACATTGCTGGAGACAAGTGATATGAAAAAACTAAAGTGTATTCTACTTTAAATATATAGGTAAGTTTGGTATTACATCGTTTTTTCTGTATGATATACTGCTGCTCAGTAGTCCGCACCGAATCAGTGAGTACTTGTTGTAGGCAATACTTTTAGTTGGAACGAAAACTCGTCTGAAGTTTGCACTGGTTATTTGATAAAATAGTGTACTGTAAGCAATTTGACTGGATAGTAGCAAAATCACAGCCAAGTATGCTATAATACGACGGATTATTCTGTTTACTTGTTAATTGGTACTTGACCTTGATACACGAAGCTCATGCCGAGTTAGGTCTGAATTCTGGCCCCGTCCGAGGTGTGTCGTTATTAGTACTGTATAGTTTCCTGGAAGCGGCACTTGGGGAAACCAAAGTTACGTTACCAGGACATGATTAAAGTGAACCTCACACGTTCTAATCTTGATTGCAGATCATGGGAATCGAAGGCGGTTGATCGGCGTGCATGGCGCGATCTAATCACGAAGGCAGTTGCTGAAGTGCGGGAGAAAGCCCTCATGCATGCAGAGTAGAAGCGGCAAGTGCGGAAGCGGCAAACACCGATGAATTGTACTCCATCGACATCGAGCGCATGGTGCTGTAGAACATGCGGTCGCGAGTGCCTTAGTCAGGCAGGCCTAGTGAGCCATGAGAGAGGTCACTCCGGACCACTGCCGAAGCGACGACGGGTCCCGCAGTGAACGTAGGCAGTACCGGCGCAGCGTTTGTAGGCACGCTGAATTCGATTTACTAACCGCATGCTTGCATGCTAAGTCTCTTTATTTCAGGTGGTGGGTTTTCGGTTCTCTCCTATAGCCTTTCTTTCTCATATAAATGTCTAGCGGGCCATGAGCTATGTCATTAGCGGCCACTACAGAAGCGACGACGGGTCCTACAGAGAATTACGGCGAGCCGGCACAGCGTTTGTAGGCACGCTGAATTCGATTTACTAACCGCGTGCTTGCATGCTAAGTCTCTTTATTTCAGGTGGTGGGTTTACAGTTTTTACCTTAATGCTTTTCTTTCTCATATAAATATCTCCCTGTACTCTATTCCATAAACTTGCACACATCGCCTAAGCCAATTGTATTCGATTTCCATAACATTTTTGCGTTCGTGGCATTCCGTGAACTATACTTTCTGACCTCGTGCACTTAGCTAGGATTTGTTTGTAATCAACTTATTACATATGCTATTTAATCAAGGTTTATATCACCGTTTCCTTACGCTTTAATAGAGTTTTTCTCTATTTCTTTCTCTCTTTCAAGTGTTTAGCTGTAGTTTGATATCCCCGGTGTGGATGCGCTTGATGTGCATGTTGACAAGGTGCCTACCTGTCTTTTACCCACTACCTCGTCCATACTGGCTCCAGGAGACAGTTTGTCGTCGCTGGAGGGGACAGGGTGCACGGTCCTTGTGACCGTGCTAAGCTCAAAAAGCGGTTCCATGCACTTAGTGTGAAGCGGACTACGGTCCAGCCACCGCATTGTGTGCGCTTGATTCCCCAAATACACTCTGCTTGTGTTTGCGTGTGAAGGAGTGTGGTCCGGCTCCGTTGATGAAACGTGGCTACCATCTACACGCCTCCCGGTCTTATTCCTTCGGGGTTACACTGGATATGGGGTGTGTGGTTGGAGCTGTGAGTGGTGCAGCGCAAGCCACCCGTGGTCCCTCTGTAGGCGCAGGCGTCCTGTGGCTGGCCACAGTGACAGGCAAATCCGAAACCGGATGCCGCCAACCATAGTTTCCTGAGCGCTAGACAAAGGTTACTATTTTTGCGTATCCGCTCACATGGTCTAAAAGCGTGCACATGCAGTGACTCGGCTTGAAATTTGTCTGGGTAAACAAGTTTATTTATAAGAGCTTACCTGTTGAACACCTAATCCTTATGAGATAAACTTCCTGAATTTTGGGACCGCCTTGAATTTATTGTCATTTTACTAAGTTTCTCTCACCCCACTTTTGGAAGTACTCCTAGGTGAACTACACACTTGCCTCACTTGTTCTACTGATCTTCATAGGTTTTTGACATCACGCTGAGTTTCAGAAAAATGGTTGAAAAATATGAAAGGGATTTGCCTTACTTGAAGGAGCAATTCACTTCAATCTCAAACGATTCCCCACAATCAGTGTGGCAGAGAAATTATATGGGAAACAATCTAAGTTATCATCCGCGCTTTGGTGTATTTTCTAAATTAGTACGAACCTTCGACCTGGAACAAATACGCTTATTGCTTATTGTTAAAATATGCAAGGAAAAAGCAAAAAAGACGAAATATCGGTAGTCATGGTTTGCTTGCTGGTTCAGGATACAGGGCACTTGTTAGGCGCACACCAATTTCGTCCTTGCAACCTTACCTGACCTGATTTCTAAGGAATAAAACAACAGCCAAGATGCATAACTTCACATTGTTGCAGCAAGCAAAAGAAAATAACTCGTGTCAATAAAATCATCTGCTATTCATTGGCTGAATAATGCTTGTCCTTGCTAAACTTTGTTCCATGTGGGATGGTTACATCCGTAGCAAAAAAACGGAACCCAGTGTTCTCTACATGTGGTTATCAAACCGCTTCGTAAAACAGTCCCTTGTCTAACCATTGACAACACATTCCGTTACGCTGTTCTATTGATTCACTACTCTTTTGGATAACGCGACGTTTAAGAGAACATGGATACTTCGCGGAATAAGCACTTTCCAACTTTGACCCCTTGTCAATTTATCTAAGCTGAACTGGAAAAACTTACCTCTTCACACTTTTCCATCTATTAGAATGTGTCGAATGTAAATCTGATCCCACAAAGGCTACGGTATATCAGAAAGAGCATGTTCATACGCTGATATCGAAATGTATATGATAAATCACGCAGTAGTTACAGGGATTCTGATCTGCACATCTGAACGTTTTCATTCAAGGTAAACTCATAACTTGTGACAGGATGTATGGCCGTTAGTTCATATTTCAGTATTGGACCTAAGATGAAAATCGGTGTCTGAAGAACTCAGGCTATATTTTTCGGAACGATGTACCTGTGGCGCAGTATCTGGTTGGTGCAAGAAACTTTCTGCACCGGGCTCGGGGTTGTTCTTGGATTTAAGGAAAAAATCACGTAGTTTCTGGCATGCGGCAACTAATAGATTCATCGACTTCGCGGGCTGCGATACGCAGCATCCACAAACAGTTAACACTGTCTCAGGCGGATCAAGCACCATAACTGTTCGCAAAGCCATCTTCACTATGACAGGTTTGTACTAGTCTCCACACAGCTAGGGCCAAATGTATTGCAGCACACCGCCTCGATCGTTTGATTGTCTGTCGCACCGGAATCACGAGCAGCCCCTGAATCTGAACTTCTTGGGTACTGTTCTCAGCCTTTAACCAGGTTTCGGCCATTGCTAGTATGGCCGGACGACGTGAGGCAACGAAGTGAAATACATCGTCACGTTTGTTCCTTAAACGGTCACCATTCTTCATTAAATTAGAAGTATCAGTTAGCCGCTTTCCCATATTGCAGCTCGTCAAATGTGCTCATCATTCGGTCTTCTTCCGAGGATCAAACTCATGACCGCTAGTGGCTTGCGCCTTATAACCCCCTGACTATGCCACTGAGCAGAAAAATTATACTGCTCAATGGCAGGCAAAGTCTGTCTGAGCTGAAAATCCTTCGTTGAATATCTTCATTCCTAGTGTGATGTTGTCATCGTACACCAGCAATACTCCAAAGGCAACGGTGATTAAAAACAAACAGCCTAACGACACCCTTTGCGCGAACAGGCCAACTCTTGCAGCCATAAACGAGAAGCGCTCTAACTGTCTTACTGTAAACTCAACCCTTCAGGGGTAGACGCAAATCACGTCGACGCCAGAGATAGCGGAGATTGGTAAAAGCAACCCGATCCTTGGAGACGTTCAAAGAGGTCCCATCCGTTAAACCATTAACGCTATGGAAACTTCTGAGGCCAACGAACTTGTCCACCACTTCCAATTAATGACCTAGAAAGGTAAGGTTGAGAGCAGTGTCTAGCCAGTCTTGCGTGAAAACCTTGCATTTCGATGTTGTTTAGTTAATTCTAAACTGGGAGACAGATATCTCCAACAAGCACAGGACATTTTGCGCTACCTGTGAGGAAGCGTGTATTACGGCGTTGTCGTCTGAATAATCCAAATCCCGAAGTCGGTCCCCTGGCAACAGCTCGACGCCGCTGGGTTTTCCGTTCTTTGGAGCAATCTCCAAGATTTCGTCTATAGCGAAAAGGAACAAGAATGGGATGAGAGGCAACTCTGTCTCACGCCACTGGTTATACCAAAGGGTGACGAAGGTTCGCCGTACACCAGTACTCCGACCGAAGTTTGGGAGTAGATGTCTTAAGTAAGATGACTTTTCCGGCAGTTCCCTTCTCATTAGATAACTCTAGACAGCAGTTCTGTCAAGTGACGCAAACGCGGCTCGAATGTCTAAGAATATAACAATCGTTGGTTAGCCAACTTTTTGACGACACTCGAGTATTTGACGGAGAATAAAGGTGTGATCGATGCACATCCAACCTTAACGAAAACCAGCTTGCTTTCCGCGAATGCTCTGTCTGCGCACCAGGCTGCGCCTCCCCAGCAACAGAACTGCGAGTACCTTGGAAACAACACAGATGTGTCTAATCCCACTGTGTTTGGCGCAGTCAGTTCAGGTATCCTTTTGAAGACAGCATGATATCCGCTAGAGTCCAGTAAGATGGGATAACTTCAGTGACCCAGATCTCTTGAAATAGAGAAATCAACTGCTGAGCAAATGATTGGCCGCTATCTTTGAAAAGGGTCTGAGGGAGTTCATCTTGGCTAGGTGATTTGTAGTGCTTTAAGAGGCGAATTTCATGGGCAACCTCTATCTCAGATGGTGATAAAGTGTCTACACACCTGGGAGCGCCCTGAGCTCTAAAATGGGAGCTCATTGGTGCTGCTGGTTAATTAAACTGCAGCTTAAAGTGCTCGACTCAACGCTAGAATCGGCATTTTGACATTAAATTGGCGCGCCATTGGTTTCCCGTGAAACTTCGCTTACAGTCTGGGAAACCTATTCCCAATTCCACATTCATTATACACCTTAGCTAGAGGTAAAAACACTTCAACCGCTGCGACGCAGGAAATAGAAAATAAAAAATACGACTGGTGCACGCCAGCTGAGCTACCAGTAACTGATAGGCATCGTTCCGGAATGCTACCAGCCAGCTACCATACAGCAAAAAATTACCATGCAAATTTTATGTTATGCTTCAAAATGAGATCACTGTTGAAGGGAAAGGCTAAGAAGGATGGTAAAAGACAGGAAAACGAACACCACTGAGTATGTTTCCTAACCTTGTCAGCAAGTGTATGCAGCTAAACTTTTCAGCGTATTTCCGTCTCCAATCTGGGAGCCGTGGGGCTCCAACCGAGACCAAATTTGAGGTAATTAATCTCATTGCTTTTGATCAAGTCATCGCTTAGCTACCCCTTTTCGTCTTTCACCCACACCCCAGGCGCGCAAACAACGTACGCTGCAGTTATCCGTGTTCTGGCTTGCACAACACTTGGCAGAGCCATAGGCGCACCTATCTCAAAAGATGAAACCGACATATAACTATTTATATCATCCTTGTGATCGGCCAGATATGAACTGATCTACTATGGTCATTGAACTCCTTGAGGCGTCTGAAATGGTGTGGACAGGAAGAAAACCTTTTTCAGATCAGCCGATTACGGATCATCGTGAATTTAAAGTATGCCGTTGCATAACGACGTGCTTCGTGAACTTGTCGCAGTTACATTGACAGCAGCAACATTCCATTAGCTTCGTTCAGTCTTTGTCTACCAGTCAGTTGTGCGTGCACAATATCTTTGGCAGATGATGTAAAGATAGCTGGCAAGTTGGACGAGCGAAACCGGCGCGCGGCTAGTAGAGTAGAAAGCCAATTAGCACCACGAACACAAAGTGACTACGCTAACGCAGGCTAACTGAAGCAGAGTGAATTGTCTTGCATCGCCATGAATCATGTACGATTTTGGTCTAAGTCAACTGCAAGTGAGTATTTTGAAAGTAACGGATGGCGTATAGCGCAATGGCAGCCGATAGGGTGAGCAAACGAAACCGACAGATCTGGCAGAAGGAAAGCCAATCAACGTGTGGACGCAGCTAGCTGCTCACCATCACAAGGACCAATTGAACCGACCAGAATAAGGTTTGGAGTTGTGAACCAAGCGCAAACTTGTTCCGTTAAGATGGGTTTCATCCCAACAGCTCGCAACAAACGAGGAGCTCAAGCCAGTGAGCTCCGGCAGATGGCCGAAAAGATGCAGCACACGAGGACACCGGTGCAAGATCGTCACACCGGATATGGAGCTGGTCGCTCACCAACTCCGCTTCCAGTGGAGGGTGGTGAATATTTTGAACAACCTGCCTCCAGAGATAGTCGAAGCAATGTCGGCGTGGGAGTTTTAGCAACTTCTAGACGCACGCTTTGCCAACTTGAGATATCGGGAATAATCACCATCCAAATTGGTAAAGCTTCTGGAAAAATATTAGATGCAGCTACACGGAGGAAAATTTACTCGCTGCATTTTCTCAGTATCAACATCAGTATCAGCAATGAATAGAGTATTCGTCCCGACGTGGACTACACAGTAAGAGTCGTTAAGACGCCAGTAGTTCTTTTTGTGCTAAAGACCTGGTAATTTTATCCATCAAATAAAAAACTTTAGGTTATTTATATTTCGAATTTAGGGTTGGAACAGTCGCTAGTGAAGCCATTAAGACAATGATATATTACCGTTATATACCAAGGGGAAATACACTGTAGCCACAACACAGAAGTTTTCAAGTTACGTGGCATTCTACACACGTAAAGAAAACAAACTTGATGTCTGGTTTTATTTGGACTTTTCTTTGTAGCGTTACAAAAGGCAAGGATCACACAGAAGAATGGAAGTGCATGAACTCAGACGTTACCAGAAATAGGCGCAGGGAAAATAAACAGGCTTATACGGTGCAGCACAGTCCTGACCGTACGAGCGGCTGGCGGATCACCAAAGAAGTGCGATAGCGGGCCGCAGCCTATGGAAACGGAGGTGTTGGTCGAACGACTAAATAAAGCAGATAGACACGCTTTTGTTCTTGCTTGCAGGAGTACAATCATGAATAAAAATGCAGCAGCTAGCAATCAAACCAGGTGCTTTACCACAACTCCAGGCTTGTCAGAACGCGGCATACGAAAGCTAAGATAAGATATCAAACAGACAGAGGAAATTCAACAAACCGGAACCGAGTGAAACACGAAAGTAACAAGCGGTCTGTTAGACATGAAGCTCGTTGTGGGACGGAAATATGACCCACATACTTGTGCTTGGATGAGGGTTTGGTTAGCCCTTGTCGCGTTCATTAAGGAATGTGCTTTCATACCCCGTCTCTCTGATGCAAGTAGTGCACATTCCTTGGCTCACAAGCAGTCGAAGGCGTGCGATGCTACCTGATTTAAAAGCTACCGCCGATCATTGTCAAATAAAGATAAAAGCGGTAGTTCGGGTTGCATATGGAAATCTTGATTTGTTCTCCGATGTGAGCAATTTGGTTACAAATGTTTAGTCACCAACCAAATTGGCTTCTTCGTTGAGTAATAGAAGACAGCTTGTTTGCAGGCACTACGCCGAGTGCAAATCAAAAAATCTGATGCCGTTGGTTACTTGGGCTTTCCATTACAGACAATTTTAGCGTTTGTAGCTACGATAAATGGATTTGATTACCTCACTGAACTTCATTTCCCCCCGCACCATAAGCCTAAAGTACTACTGCATGCGCTGACAATAACCACTTAATGGACGTTGGCTCCAAAACGATTTGTCTGAGTTAGTGCCCTGTGTTCTGATGACGTAAGCTGATTAATTTTACGCGGCCGATTGGGACTGTATAAGATCCCTGCAAATGAATATACAAATGTGTCAAGGCCAAAATCTGGTGCTAATTAAGCACACACCGTATTGTTGGTCCAATGTTTTATGAGGTTCATATTACACAGCAAGGTCTTGAGGATAAATTTCACTTCAAATCTTTGATAAGAGCCAAGAGGACGCATGTGCTACCACTCCTTTGATATGTGGCGTACCAGTGGGAAATTCAGTTGAAGCAAATGCGTATAAATAAATGCTTAAATTAGTCAACCAATGGGTAAGAAAGCTATCTGCAATCATTTGCACAATCACGGACAACAACGCCTTACACTGAAAAGGAGAATGTAGCCGCGCGGGCCTCCATGTACTTGCAAAGAGATTGTTAATGCGGCTGCAAGCATTTTCCCATTCTTTATAATTCCTTTTCTTCTTCCGTAGGTTGTGTTTAGTGTCTTAATTTTTGAACAGTTGTGAAGAGCTCGTGTGCGTTACGGTAGATTAAGGCTTTAAAACACAAAATAACTATTGGGTACTTCAAGGTTACGAGTTTTACTAACTCAAGAATGCAGTAAGAAGAGGGCTACGGCTGGGTATATCAATGGCTTACTTCAACAAACTCTCTTCCAAGATGTGTGTTATTAAATGTATCCAGCTCAACTTGATATCCTTAGTAACATCCAGACCGTACTCTGGCCAAGATCCGTTATTTTGTCCATTCACATTACGCTTGTTCGGCAAATCAGTCCTATCGGTATCTCGATGCGAGTTGATAAGTCTAAGCTCCAGCAGCTCTGTGATGTATTAACGGACAAGAATTCTGGACTCTGAACCTTCGCATAACTTTGGTGTAGGGAGTAATGCCCGCTTTCCACGCTAGCTTAACCTCCTCTTAAAGCGTAGATGGTTTGTTAAATTTGAACTAAATTCTGCCTTGTCCTACGGCGTGTCAGTAAGGTCTTTGGAGGGTAGGAGAAATTTGTTTCGTACATTATTTACGTCGCAATCGTTTCTTCTGTGCTTCTCGGGTGGACATCGGATTCAGCCAACTCTATCCTTCGGTAATTAGGCCGAATTCGTGAGCCTCTGAGGGTACTGCCAACAATTCCTTGGCTCCCGAAACATGAACATTTGGCTGCGTGCTAGGGGGTTCCGCTAGGGATGCGTGCTAGTTTCGTTGCCTTATCGAACAAAAAGAGAAACGCGAGTATGGTTACTAATTTTGTAGAGACCGACTAAGGACATCAGTTGGTTCGAACTCACCACAAGGGTCACTGACAAGGTATGGGTTCCGTCGAATGAGGTCCTGTGTAGATAACACTAGGATCTGCTGGCCACACAAATAGTCATACCAAGGCAGACCTACAATTTGATGAAAGAGGATTCTAGATTCCCAAGTACATTCTGTACAGTCCTAGAGCCTTGTCCATATACGCTCTTACCGTTTGATATGATATTTAATAAAACATCCAAAAACCGATGGATACAGGCTGTTGGCTGCCTGGAGTTTGTAATGTGTGCAGCTTTTAAGACATTATTTGCAGCCAGATGTTAGAAGTAAACAGTTCAGAGCTCGATCTTACATTACAGATTTAACTCCATAGAAAATGTAACCTTAATGCAAGAATACTAAACTTAATCCATGGGTACTAGTCTTTCATTGACAAGAGTCAACAGACTATGGTCTTTTGATCCAGAAAAATCTAGGAAATACAGGCTTTGTCAGCTTCTATGTACGTGCAGATGCGCCGTTAAACGAACGATTCGATGAGCAATTTGTACCATCACTGATCCGAAATTACCATCACAACGACAAGTAGGATGTTACCCAAAACGTAGGGCAGGAGAACGAATAGAAAATTGAATATCAGATCGTTGAATTCCTTGTCAGCTCGAGGCTATTCTCGGATACTACCAGCTAGTACAACCTATGAAGCTGTGTTTGTTTTCAATTGAAACGAGAAGAGTACCTTTACCTCTTACGGTGGAAAGCCTTGTGTCTCGAAAATTGGACATTCGAATTGGCAGAGTTTCGTAATTAGCAACCTTAGGAAGAAATGCTTGCAACAACTTAATTGAGATCATCAACAAGTATAGTTCCGAAGGAGAGCTGCTGGCCACATCGACCCCAATCCGTTTGTGACTGCAACAAGCAAAGTTGCACAAACTCCAGTCATGGTCTTTAGTGTATTAGATACTGTGCTGGCAGAAGTTCGTTTGCACGCACATGAGCAGCATTAGAAAATTTTCAGGCATTCAAGCTGTTAAGACATCTGGTGGAGACGGTTTGTATCGCAAGACAATAACACACAGGTAAAGCAGCATTGTGTTTGCTTTGGCAGCATTAATTTTGAAGAAATGGGCAGCAACAAAAAAATTAATTGCGGAGAAACCGGGAGCAAGGTGTCAGTTATGGGGGCAACTCCTTTTCAAGTATCATCATCATCGTCATCCTTTTACATTAGCTGTAGCTGAGCAACATAATTCAGATAGTGTGCCGCAATAAAAATGATAATATTTAGGAAAAGCGAGATACTGGCCATCATGGAACATAAAATGTAGCATATTGTTTAGTAACATATTATACTCTATTAGACAGATGATTTTAAGAAGGCAAATCAAAGCGATATGGGGAATGAAACAGTAACTAATCAAACAAGCTTCATTTAAACCGACCCCTTGGTAAGTCAACAGTTGTTTATCGTTCTTCAGATCCCAGCTAGGCAGCCGGGAGGCACCAACCGATGCTAACTTCGAAGTGAGGACGTTCGTTCCTCCCGATCACGCTCCTCTTGGGCCTCCCCTCCTATTCTTCCACCCACACCTTCGGCACGCAAACAACGTACGCCGCGAGAGTCGGTGTGCTTGCATACGCAACGCGTGGCCGAGTCATTGTAGCCTGGTGCGTGAAATACTGGTGCTGATCACTGCACTCGTCCTTTCTGAACCAAATACACTACACCATTCGCATTCATTGTCAACGCGGTGCTCCCACCAGACATACGCAAAGCTGCGAAGGCAGCGATGATCAAACGTAGCTAGGCTCTTTATATCTGTCCTCTAGATGGACCAGGTTTCCAAATATATAGAGGGTTGAACGGATTGTCACCCAGTGCTCTCTGTCCTTAAGGATGAGCGCGATTTCGCGTCAGCGCCACAGGTTGCAGCGATTAGCAAAAGCAACTCATACTTTTGCTATAAGGTTTGTGACCTCATCTTCTATCCCAAGGAGGCTAATATAACTGCCAACTACTTGCATTCCTGAACGACTTCTGGCGGATCACCGCCAAGGTTCAGCGCAAGGGTTGATCTCTGCCAATCTGGAGGAGGATTTGCATTTCGAGGACGCCAAGCATGAGCAGAAACGACTGACAGCCAATGCTAATTTGTCTTGTGGTATTGGTTACCATTTGGAGCTGTCATATATAAGGGCATTATCAAGTGTTAAATTACCTAGGAGCTGCTCCACGCCTCGTAAGTCACGTCAAGTGAACGCAATTTTCATGAATTCGTCGTTGGATAAGTTAATAAGTGTCTTTTTCCGATACCTTGCTTTGTTTGTGCAACAGCCATCATGATAAAATGGCTCCGTTGTTTGTGTTCAAAGTACTGGTTGTCAGAAGAAATAATCACACATAACGGCCCATAGGTTCCAGGTATCGAGTAGATCAAAAATTCCTAAGGCACAATGGTATCAGACACTTCAGGTCCGTACTTTATAATCCTGCCGCGAATGGACCCGTTAAACGACTAAATCGTACGTTAAAATAATATCCATAAGTCCTTCGGCTTTCAAGCGAAACCTGAGATAATTCTGTGGTATCTGTCTTAGAAATATACAGAACCACTCTGCATACTGTAAAGGCAAGCACCCCCTCGGAGCTAATGCTAAGGCGAACAATACGAACTCGAATAAATGCAGCTCTTACATCCGAAGAAAGCGCCGATCAGAGTGATTACGAAAGACGGGCTATCTACCACGCTACGTAAAGACGTGTTGGGAGAATGTAGCCCCTTGGGACATTTGTTGGCGTGAGACTACTCTAGTCCCGGAACGGAGATAATGTGTTCAGACCCTCAAACCTGGTGGGATATATGTGCACACCACGCATATACAAGTCGACCGATGGGATTATGGTGAATGCAAGGCACCTACCTACATCCTTTTCCCAATGCGCTGTTGGACAGACAAACACACCAACACTGCGCTCAATACAAACTAATTCAAACCTACGGCGAACCAGTCGGATGGGCCGCCCTGTCTATTGATATGCATTAACAGATGACACCACGTGACATTTTTTCCGGGGTTCAGACGGGATATTAGATCGTACATGGACATGCAGTGCTTATATATTTACGACCAGAGGAGGCGACAATGTCGTGTTTCCATATTTTGATTTGTTTGCGTTATCGATTCGTTTATACCGCCTGCGTTTCTACTTAACACCAGTTTGCCCAGTCATAGGTTCTTGCATCTGATTGGTTGTAAGTATAAAGCTTATCTATTTGGTTGTAACGCGCACATGTGAAAACAATTTTCCATGCATAAGTTCCGGTGCTGCTCTGGTCTGCTGCTACTTCGGGATGCAACAATAAAGAACGGTGACAGCGGGCATCGTTATCCTACACCGCTGGCGATGCTGAATGGCGGCGACTGCACGATGTAAGTCCTCATAAGAGGTGCACGCCACACTGATAATGGTTACGTATGTTTTTGGCACAACTTTCCTGAGTAGACCGTCTCAAAGGGCACACTGATCAACCTAATCGGAGTCACGTTTGCTGCAGTGGAACACGACTACGGTGGATCACCGTTTAATATAATGGTGTTTCGGGAATTGATGAATTGAGAAGGTGTGATCGGTTCAGCCATGGTTTAGACCAGGGGTGTCCGAAGTCCGGCTCGCGGGCCATTTGCGGCCGCGCTAATATTTCAACTGGCCCGCGGTAACGTCATGAAATAAGACATTCAGGCTTGGACATTTTTCGTGCATGTGTAATTTCTGTTATTATCCTAATGTCAGATCGAATATAACACGATGTATATTTACCTCACAAAATGTGGTTCCCCTTGCAAGAAGTTTGAACACCATTGGTTTAGATGGAAACCGACTTGCTCCTCATGAATCTAGCCTTCACGGGTGCCATTAAGTAGATGAAGAGCGACAGAAACGAGTATCTTAGAGGCATTTGAGATCAGACTGATCCCTCTATGATTGCCACATTCAGGAGGTAAGCCGCGTTTGAAAATTGGGACTATAAGAGAGCGGATCTGTGTAGGTGGGTCGGTTTTCTGCAACCACAGATACGAAATTTATTCTTGCAATTCATCTGCAAGAGCAGCTTCCCCAAATTTTTAGAGAGCTGGAAGAAATCTATCTGCTCTTGCAGCCTTCTTCAGTGGCAAAATTATGACTTTACTTTGGATTCCTGCGCGTGAAGCGAATCCAGATGGACGGCCCAGTCAGGGGGACGATCACTGATTAAGCTGCTTTTCGAATTGTTCGGCAGGAAAATCCGAGACTTTTGGCCAACCGTGGAAATGTCGTCCATCCTCGTCACGCATGGTCTTGCTAACACTAAATCTCATTCTGCCCTTTTCTTGTACCCAGCGAATAATTTCCGATGGTTACCGACGGCAAAGACAATTTTTATCTCCGGTGCTTAATGAGATCACCAAGCTTCGTGACTTCTGTACAAGCTAACACACACTTGTGCTCTGAGGTGTTTGCGAGTCTGGTGTTTGCTCCCAACTGAAGTGTATCGCGGAACATGCGGAGGCTTCATAAGCTGCACAGAGTTCCAATGTCAGAATGCATGTTCGAATTGCCATATGGAGATATGCCAGCTTATAAGAAGGTCTGGCAAAGGCGTGACCAGTAAACTTCCACTGAGTTCGGAAAGCGCTTACTCAGTTTGAATGCCAACATACGTTGATGCGATTTCGTACATCTGGCTTAACCACCTGGCAAATTTCTATGCACCTACAGCGTCACTGTATATGCCTACGGAAGCAAACTGTAAGATTGGCACAAATGAGTGTGTGATCAGTGACCACGCTAGTGCTCCAAATCGAGCGACATTTTCGGACACAGCTTCTCCAGTGGTAACTGATCGCAATGTGATGGATTTGCTTCCATGGCTGGTCCGAAGCTGTGGGCGCCATGTCACCCTCTAACGGGTGTATCGGAAGTTAATGCTCGCGAGATGAACATATTCACACATGTGTAGCAACCGCACATCGTTAGTGTTACGGGAACCTGCACCATGTTGGCCGCCCAAAGGCAGTTCAGCAGTTGATGATCTTACAACCTGGGCGTTCAGTATACCAGCAAGCACCACAATATCAATAACTTACCAGTAATGAAGGAGTAGGTTCAGTTGTGACATAATTCTTCATTCACCGAGTCAGCGCTACAGTTTTTGTGTGGGAGTACATCGCAATGACAAACAGGCACCATTTGTCAGCACGAGATTTCGAAGCTTTGGACGAGCCAGCAAATCTGATGGCGCACGTCTGGTTGTTGGTTGGGATCCAGTAAAACCAATTGAGCTTCGGTCCGGGGACTCAGAGCAATGCCCACACCAGCTTGGTCAGTACTTGAGGCTGCGTTATTTCCAGGCAAAGGAAATGAGCAACTGCCGCCAGCGTCGCTTGTGGGAGATAGTAGTGTGAACACAGGGCTCGAATTTTACTGGCGAGTTTCCGACAAGCAGCATGTATCGATCGGTAGGGTTACTAATCTTCGGGTAAGTGCTGTCTGTTGGTTAATAGGCAATATGTCTGCACCCTGATGGATGCCAGTCTTAGCGAAAATCGCTGGCTCTGTTTGTGTGACAAATGTACTGATGTTGTCCGCGGGACTGAACTTGGGCTTATCGACATAACTGGAGCGACGCGCTGCAATTGCGTTTGAGTCAGAGCTAAATGACAAGCGACTGCAGAAGCATGATGGGTAGGTCTAAAAATTAATGAGTTGAAATTGGGGGGAATAAGATTAAAGTTACTAACGGACGAAGAATTTTAAGATGCGCATAGAGCAAATAAGAAGACGGGAAGACTAGAGCAGTATCCGCAGATAACGCCGTCGTTGCTCATCCTCTGCGACAACCGGCATAGTAAAAAGCTTAAGAGTAATATGGCGCCGGCAGGATACTGTCAGTTTACCCAGAACTAGACAGTTGGACGACTAGGGCTCTCAACCAAAGCCTTTGATGGAAAAAAAACTGACAGCGAGGCAGCGGGGGTGTCGGCAGTAGGCTACCAAGAGTAAATTATTAATGGTGTTTAACTGCCGAAGAGGAATGGCGTTTTCTTGCTTTCGTCAATCCACACACTAACAAGCACACCGATATCACGTTGATATTGTCAGTAGTAACATCGTGGTAGTTGCTTTATTGATGTCGCGCAAGAAAATAAGTCAACCAAAAGTCACGCGCAAATGTTTCTCGCTGTTTCTTGCTGTTTCGGCGGTCCATGAAACCAATGATTTTGTACGATATTATGAAATAACCGTAGCTGAAACGGTTGGTGGTTCTATTCGCTGATGTCAGAGATGAGTACATAAGCACGATGGATTGATAACGTTATTTTCTCTAAATCGGTTTACTCATTGCCGCCACGAAGCCAACAGGTTTATCCAAATTCAGACTTCTTTTCGCAGGCGATGAGTACCCGAATACTCGATCTTTTACAATCGCCGTCAGTTTGCTAGTACTGCTTTCGAACGTTCTTAGACAAATGGATTTTGCTCAGCAACAATCGATTTGACAGAGCAGTCTGTAAACCAAGCTAAATGGATAGTATCTGTCAATAGAAGCGTACATAAATTGTGGTTTTTCCATTTTTATGCCCAGTGTAATGTTGCTGATGTTTAGTAACCAAAACTCGGATGAGCGCAAGGATTGTCTTTTGCACCGCTAAGTATTTACAAAGTAGCCCACAAAGAATTGGAAGCTCAGTACCTATTCTACGACGGCTGTACCAAAACAATAGAAAGGAAGATAACAGCAGCAAGCTGGTAGGCCGTACCAACGATGCGCTGCCACACAAAGCCCACCAGCCGCAGGTCGGCTAAGGCTACTGCGAGGGCTGCTCTGCCCCCTACGCAAACTCGAAACGACTACTTCGGGGTTCCAAAGCAGACGTTCTGTCCTTGCGGCCACTGGCCTACACCTCGGTACCCAGACGATACTAGACGTGGTATTAAAGGAAGAAGAAGTGTGAGTCCAAAATCTGCCTGGTATTTGAAGTGATAAACAAACTTGTATTGAATTAAAATAATGCATAAATTTAGGTAGAGGATTGTTGCAAGCCAGATACACCCAAAATGTTGAGTAATATAGGAACGATACCGGAAAATACATGGTGGACCGTAAGCGGTGCGCCGCATTGCTTGCGGTGACGAGGTCAATAACGTGGCTGCGGCGTACTCGACGCGATGAGGCATGTGAAACGAAGCCTCAGACAGGATCCAAGCGAATAATTGCGATAGTGCGGACTGATCCCAAGGAACCAGTAGAGTAGCCAGGTAATTTAATAGGTGTCGAACAGTTAGAATTCGATTACGGAATGAAACTAGCTTGTTTATCTATCTAAGCTGCTCAGATGATTGTAGAACACTTGGGTGTGTCACTGCGTTTTCATTTTTAGGTTTAACTGAGTAAACTAGATAATTCCGAAACCAAAAACGCTGTTATCAAGAAATTGGCGAAAGCAGTATACGAGATGTGTACATGATAACAATTTCTATTAAATGTTTGCTCGAAAATGGCTCCAGCATGATGGGCATTATTCTGAGAGATTTACTTGAAGCCTTATATCATCTATACAGTGATTAACTTGCTAATTTGTGCAATCGGTCTGCAAAGTATACATGGGCACTTTAGAAATCCTAAAGAGAACGAAATATAAAATCACATTTATAGTTATTACTTCGTAGATTTGCCTTTTTCTGCGGACGATGCAAAATATTCTACTGTTTTGCATTGTAGCTTTTGGTGGTTTCAATGATCACTCCTAATATGTGGAGCTGTGTTTCAGCTGTAATGCAACTCTGTATGTTTCGGTGTAATTAGAATACCACTGATAGCCTAAATGCAAATTTTCCGCTTTCTTAAACCGACTACGTAGTAATATGTTCATTGAAGCCAAGCACCATATTTCCGAATAGAATATTCTAGCTGATGACGACTGATATCCAGAGTGCACTGTGAGCGCTGCCTCAATGAATCTACATTAATACAGGGTCTCAAGTCTCTCAAACCTTTAATCATAAACAGGCTGATGGCGAATATGTTAAAACCATCATCTATGACATGTTCTATGACTCATATGTCATATGTAGTTACTAGGTAGGAAGATGGTAATAATACAAATAAAATACTACTTTCTCACCGTTTCTGCATTTTGTTTTTGACGCAACACCATCACTTGAGACTGGCTATGTATTTCCTATTTGTTTCTCAGTTCCATACAATCATAAGCTGAAGAAATCGATGAGTACAATCCATTATTGAGTCCCATAGCCTTGACTTGGCACATTTTTAGCATAGATGCCTCCATGTTCCACTTAGAAAGTTTGTTCACTAAGTTTTACTAACGAATAGCATTATCATGTTAACGGTAATAATGATCGAAACCAAATGTTATCGACCCATAATCTGTCCCTGCTTGATGCGTGCGTTCAGGAACATCTTGGACAACAAGCTACACTTGCAAGCCTGTGTAAACCAACAATAGCATTGTTTGTGTAATCTATAGGAACCAGGGGCCCAGACTGCAACACACACTTGTGTTGCTAAGCTATCGATCGAGCATATATAATAACTGACACCCAAATAGCTACAGCCCTGGTTGGTGTGGCAATTTCTGATAGCTGTCGGATGGCTGAACAAATTCGTTTGACCACATGACGGAATCTCGCGATCAGAATGGAATGGCGCTTTTAGTGGACAGCTATAGCCCAAGATTGGTACTAGGAGCAAACACATGGAACGGTTAGAATTTGTTGCCATCAGTTCTGGAATTTTCTGACGGAGAAAGATTTAAGTCAAAAAGCGAGTTCTGCTAGTAGGATTCAGCTAGGTTTTCTGTCGAATACAAACCGACTACACACTTTTTGTTTCGGATAGCAGTGGTCAATGATGGAGAAGAAGTTTTGGCAACGCGACCTGCCATGATGGTTTACCTCTCCTGGATTTCGGCTCTTCCCTGTTCGTAGTGAACTTCACCGCAAACGCTACATCATGCACTTGGTTGCTCTCAGCTTCTTTGCCACTACTTGGTGTAGGCTTGTCAACAGGCACCCACAGATTGTTTGGCTATATTGGTTCCTAAGAGGTGGTTGAGGTTTGACTTCTGGCCACCTACGTTCACTTGACTTTCCATTGCAGGTCTCAGGTTTAATGCGACCTACTCCTGGTATCGGATACGGAGGAACCCAGAACCCCAAACCGAAGTATATTACATATTTGGCGACCCTGACAGCGAACTCCAAGAAATGTTTGTGTAGAATCGATCAAAAACCGTTGAAAGCGGCGAAATGTCAAACTAGCTGGCCGCCAGCCTGTGAGCCGTCCGTGGAAACGAGCTCCGCTTGATTCACTTCGTTTGATCTATACAGCAAATGCCTTACAGTACTGTTACGAATCCCACTCCGCTGGAAAACTACGGTTCTGAATTCGACTATAACTATTGGGAAGGACAAGTACGCTGGTGTGTGAGCTGATTTTCCGTCTACGAAAATGTGCCAACACTGCTCAGTCTTCTTGGCACCTAAGCGTATCGCACAATGGCCACAGAAGGTATTGTAGTAAATGTGGTCGGCGAAAGTAATTTCAGGCGACTTAAGGTAGCATACAGCTTCTGCTGCTTGAGTGTGAATGTGGGCGGCTGTTTCACCAAGGAATGTAGAAAGCTGGGCAACCGTATACCACATTTCCAGCGGCTTTGGTCAAAGTCCCGGTACTTGCAAAAACTTATGACGATTGGGCCTGCCGTGAGTAGTAGATCCTCAAACAAACTCTGCAAAGGACAACAGATTCTCATATCTGGCGTAAATGTCCAGAGACTTCTAGCCAGATTGGAAGAAACATTGCGCGTAGCGGCGCGCGGAGAGCAAACACGTGGCGTTTTGGCTCACGAATGCTAACAGGGACGGGGGCATGCTCCCAGAGTAGCACCTGTCCAGCAGGAAGGAATCTAATATCCGACCATTGGCCAGACGGGAGAAGACTCGCTATACTATTCAACTGGTTTTCACGCGCTCAACCACTTACTCAATCACTCCACGACTACCCCCATTGCAGAAAGTTGGGAATGGCACCATGCGCCTGCGTCAATTACCGCACTGATAACTCCAAACCGTGTTCACTACCAGTGCTTGCCATTTGGAAATGACATTGGTCAGCTGCACCCATGGTAATGAACTGTATGCGGGCTAATGATGCCAAGCGGTTGACGTACACCGGGAGTGCTTTCTCCCTTGTTCATAGGTGTATGTTCCCGAAGAATGCTATGGTCTATCGGGATTGGTCAGTCAACTTAGTAGTTGCCAACGTCTTCACAATTAAATCCGCAGGTTGGACCACAGCCAATGCACAGCTAGGCAGTAATTTAGTTAGCTACCGTTATTTTGTCACGCACAACACCATGGAAAGCGGTATTAGGTGTTGAGATTCTTTCTCCATCGGGCGCAACGATTCATCTAAGAACGCCCTAGTACTTGGCAAATAGGTGATCCCCTTCGCACCAACCAACGGCGAGATGCCGTTGTGTACCTCTAACAAGGTTTCAAATGCGTTTACTCGGAAGTATTAATTTTCGTTACCAAGAATGGTTGATAGGACGAATGCGTTTATTGGGTCCCGCTGGTTTGGATGTTGGACCTAGCGTCCAGCTATTCGTAGGTTGAGCTCCACCCGGACGACTGGTGTAAGTCAACTTTTATCATTCCATCCGGCCTTCAGGAATTCCAGAGGATGCCAACCAGCTTGACAAATTTGTCCGCTGCATTTCAGCGGTTGACGAATAGAACATTAGCAGACATGAAACCTAACCATCGTTTATTGTACGTTGACGATAGTATATTGCACGGCGAATCGGTAGAGGTTTATAACCAAAGTCTTATGTTCGTTCTACACCGGCTAGTAGGATCTAAGTTGAGATTGCTACGCACTAAATGTCAGTTCCAGAAGAAGCAAGTAACATTCTTAGGTCATGTTCTGTCTAAGGATGGGACATGGTGATACCCAGTGATGGTCGAGCGAGTTGCCCGCGACCACTGTCTACAACTGCAGATAAATTCTTCAGTTTTCTTGGTCTCGCTTCCTACCACTGACCTTTTCTACTGGATTTTATAACCATCGTTGCACCTTTGGCGGACCTCTTGAATGCCTGCGTAGCTATATTTTGGGAAAAAGCTCAGAAACATCTTTAGAGAACCTTGGAACCGCATTGTGCGGGCACCATTCTTAGTTGTCCTAGACACATATCCCTCATCCGGGTCTTGCATTTTGGTTACTGACGCCATCTACAACAGTATCAGCGCCGTAGTAACTAACCACACAGCGGACGGCATTGAGCCGGTTATCACATTTGCTTGCTGAAGCCTATCGTAACGGGAACCTAAATCTTGCACAACGCGGAAGGATATGCTGGCATTGGTGCTTTACAGCAAGCACTTTGATACTAACTACCCGGCCACAAGTTCATGGTACTCATGGATCACGAATCGCTGACCTGGCTTCAAAATTTCCGGGGGTCCAAAGGGCAAACCCCCGTTGGCTGAAGCAACTACTGGAATACGAATTCGAGTATCAACATCGTCCAGACCCAAAAACACAAATTATGTTGCCGTGTCGCGTAGACCATTCAATGATCATGGATCTAGTCCCTCCAGCACAGCTTCTGTTATCCTGGACGTGCCGTAAGCCGAGGAATAGGTTCAGTTACAGTCCACGGAGCCCCAGTTGAGCCCATTATACTATGCTTTTTTACGCGGCGAGAACAGACCAAAGCAAAATTATTGATCGTTGCCAAGTAGAAAAGGAAGTGCCTCTGGTCGCTGCCACACTTACGGGTGGGGTATGGTCTCATCTGCTTCCATAATGAAGCAATGTATTTACGGCGAATAATCGTGCCCAGGTTTGCAACTCAATACGTTTTGCGAAGGATTCAACAAGAGTTAGGACAAGCCGGAGGCTGCAATTCTACGTCAGCTCTGTGGGCTCCATCTACGCCGGGACATCGCTAAATATTGCCAGTCGTGCATCGATTGCTCAAGAATTGAGAACACCACAACCACTCGTCGTGGTTCACTGAAGCCAATGACGGCTGGCTTTCGGGAGGACATGTTAAGTATCGAAAGCGTCGGCCCAATTGCAGAACCGGTGGGAGGCCATCGTTACGTTCTGGTCATGGTGCATTACTTTACCAAATGATGCGAAGCAGTCCCCCTTCAAAGTGTACACGCATGAAGTGTGGCAGCAGCTTCCCTCAGTAATTGGATGGCAAGGTTGGGGATCACTCTATGAGTTGCAATCAGACCGCGTAGCGAGGTTTGAAAGCACGTTATTTAGCTAATTATTTCATCTTTTGGCATTCGGGTGACAAGCATGACTGCCTACCAC
>OX104069.1:88377229-88414043 GCA_944474145.2 Dicrocoelium dendriticum | reverse complement strand
GGGAACTACGGAGCGGGAATATGTGGACAGCGCAATAAATCAGACAAATACGCCGCTAGCGCAGCCCACAGGACCGAGGCCGAGCCGATTGACACAGCCCAGAACAAGCAAGTCGAGAGCTCTCGAACGACTCCTGGCCGATCCAAATCGGGTGCAGAGAAGCGGAGATCGAGGCGAAAACAGGAAGGCGGATCTTCCAAGTCAGAGCTTCCGAGGCGAAAGGACTGGCTCGTCTCCAACATCCGTACCTGTGTTGCGTGGTGGGACGGAAATCTAGTCGATATTCGATGGCGCGCGCGAGACCCTCATGTGCCCATTTTCGGTGTGCAATAAACGTCTACCCCCCCCCTGTCGTGTCGTTCTCGCTACATTGGTGCCGTGACCAATCGCGATGGAGTTGACCCGGTTGGAGCAATTTGCGGCCGGTGACGTGGAGGCGTGGCTGGATGAGTTCGACGGAATTGCGGCTTGCACGGGTGTGAGGGGGGATGCAAATTTGCTAATTGCTTTGGGCACTCGGTTGAGTGGACGAGCCAAGGCGGTGTATTTGCTCACACGAAAGGCCAAACCCGGTTGTTCGTTCGCTGAGATGAGGGCTGCCTTGTGTGCAGAATTTGGGAAGGATCTGGAGAGAGAACGAGCACTGCAACGATTTCACGCAGCCAGGTGGGACGAAGGGAGGATTTGATGGTGTTTTTCCAGCAGCTGGACAGACATCTAACGATTGGGCTCCCCGAGTTAGAGGGCAAAGCAAGAGAGCGCCTACTGAAACAGCAGTTTATCCGAAGTCTGCCCGGTCCACTCCATGATCAGGTGAAATTGGCGTCGCTGGTGGGAGACAGCAAAGCGTTGGATCTGGTGACGGGGAGCCCAGAATTTGTCGGAACGAGTGACAGTGAGAAGCATCCAGCATGCTGAGTTGGAACAGAAAGTAAATCGCCTATCCGAAATGGTGGAGCAGCTGTTATCGATAGAGTCTTCAAGCACCACTTCACAACGCAATGTACGGGTAAGCCGGAACGGTCGCCGCTGTTTCCGATGCAACCAGAATGGTCATGTGGCGAGATTCTGCACCAACGTCAATGTGCCCCATTGTTTCTCTCTATCTATGCCGAGTCGGTGGCGAGTACCAGTCCTCCAGGTAACTATAGAAGGTGTGTCTGTCCGAGCCATAGTAGACACAGGAGCGGCAGTGTCAATTACGAAGAGGTTCAATGGGGTTCCAGTAAACCCATCTTCAATCACGATGCAGACGGTCGGCGGGCATTCTTTGAAAGTGACGGGCACGCAGCGGTTACGAATCAGGATAGGAGAAACGCTCATCAGCCATGACATGTTCATCGTGGAGGAGACGACCGAAACCATCATCGGAACCGACATCCTGAAACGGCTCGGTGTCACAATTGACCTGAAAAACGATGTGGTGATCGTGGCTAACGAGACGATCGAGATAAACAAGGGGAGAACCGACCGGGTTGGTGCCCTCAAAGCCGTGCCTGATTGTCAGAACCGTGCAATACGCAACGTACTGAGCAGGTATGCCCACTTATTCACAGACGCGGAAGATGATTACGGATTTTGCAATTGGGTTTGAACACCGAATACCGTTGATCCCAGGAGGACAATGCAAGCCAATCTTCAGACGAATTCCACAGAACACCCTGGTGGAGATACAGAAGCAGATGACCGAGATGGAATCGAAAGGAATCATCAGGCGAACGCACAGCCCGTATTCATCACCCGTGCTATTGACGAAGAAGGCCGACGGAACCTATCGATTTTGCATCGATTTCAGAGAACTAAACAGGGTGACAGTGAAGGATGCATTCCCGATGCCTCAGATGGAAGAAATTTTCTCAAGCCTTCACAGTGCGAAGCAGATATCTCTGATTGATCTCCGCTCGGGATATTGGCAACTGCCAATCGCAGAAGAAGATCGCCACAAGACGGCTTTCAGTGTCAATGGCCAGCAGTATGAGTTTTTGAGAATGCCATTTGGATTGTGCAACGCCCCGGCTACATTCAGGCGTTTGTTGCTGATGGTCCTCGAGAACCTGCAAGGCGTGGTTGTGTACGGTGATGACATCATCGTCTTCTCTGAGACGGAACAGGAACATGTGACCAGACTTGGAGCAGTACTGCAGAGGCTAGACAAAGCTGGTCTGAAACTCAGTCGTAAAAAGTCGCAGATTGCCCAAAAGTCAATTGTATGCTTGGGTCACATCGTGGGCAATGGTCAAGTCCATCCACTTCCGGAGAAACGCGAGACGATCAAGTGCTTCGCAAAACCAAAATCCAAGCGTCAGCTCCGTTCGTTCTTGGGAGTGGTGGCATATGATTCAAAGTTTGTGCCCCAGTTCGCAGAGAAGGTCAGCCCGTTGTTAAAACTGCTTCGCAAGGACGTGCCGTTCGTATGGACAGCTGAAGCGGATCAAGCCTTTGACCATCTAAAGGCATGCATAGCAGAAGCCCCGACATGTCTACGGCTACCCAATCCTGGTGAGAGGTTCACTGTGGCTGTCGACGCAAGCAACGTGGCGATCGGTGCGGTTTTGTCTCAACCGGCTGGGGTGGTGGAGTACGCGAGCAGAGTGCTGACGGGGGCGGAACAGAAGTATTCAACAACGGAGAAAGAATGCTTGGCCATCGTGTGGGCGTTAGAGAAGTGGAGAAATTACTTACTGGCGAATGAATTCCGGGTCGTCACTGACCACAAACCGCTCTCGTGGTTGATGACGGTGAAAGACCCGCGGGGACGGCTTGCGCGATGGGCCTACCGATTGCAGGAATTCAACTTCACCATTGAGCACGTGGATGGAACGCAAAATGTATTGCCAGATATGTTGTCACGCCCGTGTTTGGACGACATCATGCCAGACAATGCCATACCGGTGCGTGCGATCGCGATGGGGGAGAAGAACCTGCTGGGAGATCAAAGGACAGATGAATTCGTGAAGGCGTTGTGCTCTCACTTACAGGCTGGCACCAAACCGGAGGCTACATCGGAGGAAGTGGAGGAACTCCTCAAGATCTGGGACAGGTTGAAGGTCGAAAACGATAACGTGGTGGTGGCGATAGACGGACGGAAAGTGCCTTTTGTTCCACCAAATCAGCGAGAACGGGTGATGCGCATAACTCATGATGGCGCCCATATGGGATTCGAGCGGGTCTTTGAATTGCTGCGGAGGCGAGTGTTTTGGCCAACTATGAGGAAGGACGTCGCGGCATACCTTCGGGAGTGCCCAAACTGCCAAACGAGTCGGGAGATGGAGTCCCCGAGACCGCCGATGCGATCGATGGAGGTTGGTGAGCCACTTCAGTGTTGGGGGACTGGACGTCTTTGGGCCCTTACCAGTGAGTCGAACAGGAAACAGATACATTCTAGTGATGATTGACCACTTCACTCGATGGGTGGAAGCCATACCAATCAAGGACCAAACAGGCGAGACAGTGTCGCAAGTATTCGAATTCAATGTGCCTGCAAGGTATGGGATCCCACAGTGTATCATCACGGACCAAGGGCCCTGCTTCGAGTCAAGAGCGTTTAAGTCAGTGTTGGACAAGTGGGGCATCCAGAGACGGCGAACTTCACCGTACCACCCACAAACCAACGGGATGACCGAGCGGTTCAACCGGACATTGAAGACGTGGATAAACTGCACGAAGTTGGCATGGGAAGATGCTTTGCCTCAGGTTCTGATCGCGTATCGGACCAGCATGCAATCAACCACCAAGGTCTCGCCATTCGAATTACTGTTCGGCAGAGAACCACGGATTGCGCTCGATACTTGCCTACCGAACCAGAGTGAGTTGAAACATCCAGCTGAGCATCAAGAGCGACTGCGAGGGAAAGCTAGAAGCGAAACCGAAGCTCGACAAGCGCGGAATAAGCGGAATTACGACGCCAGGCATGAGGCTCACAAGTGGAGGCCATTCAGGATTGGAGAACGGGTCAAGTTACGGAACAACGATCGGCCGGATCATGACGGGCCGGGTGCAAGCAAGTTCAGAGAACGCTGGAAAGGCCCCTACACCATTATCGACCAGAAAGCGGGCAACTTCTTAATAGATTGCGGAGGAATGAAACGTTGGGTGAATGCTGCTCTCCTGCGACCATGGTACGAGAGGAAGAAAGGTCCTCGAGGAGGGGCGGGTGTAGAGGGGCCGCTTCCAAGAATGCTTCGGGGGAGCTCTTCGGAGCTAGCTGAGAGCGGATCGAGAAGGACGGCTAGCGACGAGCCTGGGCCTGGAACTACGGAGCGGGAATATGTGGACAGCGCAATAAATCAGACAAATACGCCGCTAGCGCAGCCCACAGGACCGAGGCCGAGCCGATTGACACAGCCCAGAACAAGCAAGTCGAGAGCTCTCGAACGACTCCTGGCCGATCCAAATCGGGTGCAGAGAAGCGGAGATCGAGGCGAAAACAGGAAGGCGGATCTTCCAAGTCAGAGCTTCCGAGGCGAAAGGACTGGCTCGTCTCCAACATCCGTACCTGTGTTGCGTGGTGGGACGGAAATCTAGTCGATATTCGATGGCGCGCGCGAGACCCTCATGTGCCCATTTTCGGTGTGCAATAAACGTCTACCCCCCCCCCCCTGTCGTGTCGTTCTCGCTACACTATGACTGGGCAAACGGGTGTTAAGTAGAAGCGTAGGTGGTATAAACGAATCGATAGCGCAAACAAATCAAAATATGGAAATACGAGATTGTCGCCTCCTCTGATCGCAAATATATATGCACTGCATGTCCAGGTACGATCTAATGTCTCGTCTGAACCCCGAAGAAAATGTCATGTGGTGTCACCTGTTAAAGCATATCAATAGACAGGGCGGACTATTCGACTGGATCGCCGTAGGTTTGGATTAGTTTGTATTGGGCGCGGTGTTGGTGTGTTTGTCTGTCCAACAGCGCATTGGGAAAAGGATGTACGTAGCCGTCTTGCATTCACCCTTATCCCATGGGCCAACTTGTCTGTGCCTGGTGTGCACACATATTCCACACCGGTTGGGGGTCCGAACACATTATCTCCGTTCCGGGACTAGAGTAGTCTCACGCCAACCAATGTCCCAGGGGGATATATTCTAGCAACATGTCTCTACGTAGCCTGGTGGACAGCCCGTCTTTCATAATCACTCTGATAAGCGCTTTCTTCGGATGTAAGAGCTGCATTTAGTCGAGTTCGTATTGTTCGCCTTAGCATTAGATCAGAGGGGGTGCTTGCCTTTGCAACATGTAAAGTGGTTCTGTATATTTCTAAGACATACGAATACATTATCTCAGGTTTCGCTTGAAACCCCAAGGACTTGTAGATATTCTTTTAACGTATGATTTAATCGTTTAACGAGTCCATTTGCGACAGGATTATAAAGTACTGATCTAAAGCATCTGATACCATTGTGCCTTAGGATTTTTGACCTAGTCGATGCCTCGGAACTGTGGACCGTTATGTGTGATTATTTCTACTGGCAATCCTTACTTTGAACACAAACAACGGAGTCATTTTATCATGATGGCTGTAGCACAAACAAAGCAGGGTATCAGAAAAAGACACTTATTAACTTATCCAACGACGAATTCATGAAGATTGCGTTCACTGGACGCGACTTACGAGGCGTGGAGCAGCTTTTAGGTAATCTACCACTTGATTTGTAGTACGCCGTAGACAATGCTCTTATTTATGGTAGCTCCAAATAGTGACCAGTACCACAGGACAAATTAGCATTGGCTGTCAGTCGTTCCTGCTCATGCTTGGCGTCCTCGAAATGTAAAGTCATCCTCCAGATTGGAAACGATCAACCCCTTCACTGACCCTTGGTGGTGATCCGCTAGAAGTCGTTCGGGAATGCAAATAGCTGCAGTTATATTAGCTTCCTTGGGATAGAAGATGAGGTCACTAACCTTATAGCAAAAGTATGAGTTGCTTTTGCTAATCCTTGCCACCTGTGGCGCCAACGCGATTTCACTCGTCCTGAAGGGCAGAGAGTACTAGGTAACAATCCGTTCAACCCCTATATATTTGCGAACCTGGCCCATGTGGGGGACAGATATAAAGAGGCTAGCTACGTTCGATCGTCGCTGCATTCGCAGCTTTGCGTATGTCTGATGGGAGCACCACGTGGGCATTGAATGTGGATGGTGTAGTGTATGTGGTGCAGAAAGGACGAGTGCAGTGCTCAGCACCAGTATTTCACGCACCAGGCTACAATGGCTCGGCCAAACGTTGCGTATGTCAGCCGACCGACTCTCGCGGCGCGCCTGGGGGTGTGGATGGAAGAATAGGAGTGGAGGCCCAGGGGGGCCTAATCGAGACGAACGAAGGCGCTCACTTCGAAGTTAGCGTTGGTTGATGCCTCCCGGTTGCCTAGCTGGGATCTGAAGAAAGATGCGCAACTGTTAACTTGTCAAGGGGCCGAGTTCAATGAAGCTTGTTTGATGAGTTTCTGTTTCACTCACCATACCGCTTTTATTTGCCTTCTTAAAGCCGTCTGACACATAATGTATAATATGTCACCAAACAATATGCTGCATTTTATGTTCCATGATATCCATTATCTCGCTTTTCTCAAATATTAGCACTTTTACTGCTGCACGGTATCCGAAGTATGTTTATCAGCTACAGCTGATGTATAAGGATGACGATGGTGATTATAACTGAAAATGATTTGCTCCCAAAAGTGACACATTGCTCCCGATTTCTCCGAAAGCAATTCCTGTGTTGCTGCCCACTTCTTCAAAATTACTGCTGGAGAAGCGAACACAATGTTGCTTTACCTGTGTGACTTAGTGTCTTGAGACACGAACTGTCACCGCCAGATCTCTTAACAGCTTGAATGCCTGAAAATATTCCTAGTGCTGCTGGTGTTCTTGCAGACGAACTTTTGCCAGCGCATTATCTAATACACTGAAGACCATGACTGGAGTTTGGGCAACTTCGCTTGCTACAGTCACAAACGGAATAGGGTCGATGTGGCCAGCAGCTCTCCTTCCGGACTATACTTGTTGATGACCTCAATTAAGCCGTTGCAAGCATTTCTTTCTCAGGTTGTTAATTACCAAACTCTGCTAATTCAAAAGTCCAATTGTCGAGACACAAGGCTTTCCACCGTAAGAGTAAACAGTACTATTCTCGCTTCAAATGAAAACAAATTCACCTTCATAGGTTGTACTAGCTGGTAGTATCCGAGACTATGCTCGCTGCTGACAAGGGATTCACCGATCTGAAATTCAATTTCCTGTTCGTTCTCCTGCCCTACGTTATGAGTTAACATCCTACTTATCGTTGTGGCGGTAATTGTGGATCAGTGATGGTACAAATTCCTCATCGCCTCGTTCGCTTAACGACGCATCTGTGCGTACATAAGAGCTGACAACACATGTATTTCCTAGATTTCTCTGGATCAATAAAAACCCTAGTCTGTTGAGCCTTGTCAATGAAAGATTAGTACCCATGGATTAAGTTTAGTATTCTTGCATTAAAGTTTCCTATTCTATGGAGTTAAAGCTGTAATATAAGATGGAGCTCTGAGCTGTTTACTTCTATCAACTGGCTGAAAATCATACCCTAAACACTACACACATTACAAAATGCAGACATCCAAAAGCCTGTATCAATCGGTTTCTGGATGTTTTCTTAAATATCATAACAAACGGTAAACACATAAATGGACAAGGTTCTAGGAACGTACAGAATAAACTTAGGAACCTAGATCCCTCTTTCTTCAATGTGTAGGTCTGCCTTGGTTTGATGCTCTGTGTGACCAGCAGAGCCTAGTTTTATCTACACAGAACTTTCTTCGACGGAGCCCCCATGCTATCGGTGACCCTTGTGGTTAGTTCGAGGCAACTGATGTCGTTAATCGGTCTCTACAAAATTAGTAACCATACTCGCGTTTCTCTTTTTATTCGATAAGGTAAAGAAACTAGCATGCATCACTATCGGAACCCACCTAGCACGCAGCCAAATGTTCATGTTTCGGGAGCCAAGGAATTGTTATCAGTACCTTCAGAGGCTCATAAATTCGGTCCTATTACCGAAGGATAGGCGTAGCTAAATCCGATGTCCACCCGGGAAGCATTGAAGAAATGATTGCGAAATAAATAATCTATGAAACAAATTTTCCTTACTCTCCGAAAACCTTACCGTCAAGCCGTAGGACAAGGCAGAATTTGGTTCAAATTTAACAAACCATCTACGCATTGTGATGAGGTTCAGTTTGCGTGGAAAGCGGGAATTATTCCCTACCCCAAAGCTACCCGAAAGTTCAGAGTCCAAAGTTCTTCTCCTTTAACACATCACAGAGCTGCCGGGGCTTAGACTTATTAACTCTCATCGAGATACTGATAGTACTGATGTGCCGAACGAGCGTAACCTTGATGGACAAATATGCTGACCTAGGCAGCAGTACGGTCAAGATGGTACTAAGGCTATCAAGTCGAGCTGGATACATTTAATAGCACACATCTCAGAAGAGAGTCGGTTAAATTAAGCCCATGATTTACCCAGCCGTAGCCCTCTTCTTACTGCATTCTCGAGTTATAAGAACTGGTAACCTTGAAGTACCCAATAGTTGTTTTATATTTTAAAGCCTTAAGCTACCGTAAAGCACACGACCTCTTCACAACTGTTCAAAAAATTAATACACCAAACACAACCTACGGAAGAAGAAAAGAAATTATAAAGCATGTGAAAATACTTGCAGTCGCATTAACAATCTTATTGCAAGTACATGGAGGAACGCGCGATTCCATTCTCCTTTCTAGAGTAAGGCGTTGTTGTCCGTGATTATGCAAATGATTGAACAGATAGCTTTCTTACCCACTGTTTGCCTAATTTAAGCATTTACTTATACTCATTTCCTTCAACTGCATTTCCTACTGGTACGTCACATATCAAAGCAGTGATAGCACATGCATACTGCTGACTTTTATTAAAGATTTGAAGTGAAATTTATCCTCATGACGTTGCTGTATAATATGAACCTCAAAACACTGGACCAGCAATACGGTGGGTGCTAAATTAGCACCAGAGTTTGGCCTTGACACGTTTGTATATTCATTTGCAGGGATCTTCTACAGTTCCAATCGGCCGCGTACAAATTAATGAGATTATGTCATCAGAACACAGGGCACTAACTCAGACAAATCATTTTGCAGCCAACGTCCATTAATTGGTTAATGCCAGCGCATGCAGAAATACCTTAGTCTTATGGTGCGGGGGGAAATGAAGTTCGGTGAGGTAATCAAATCAATTAATCGTGGCTAAAATCGCTAAAAGTGTCTGTAATGGACAGCCCAAGTAACCAACGGCATCAGTTTTTTGATTTGCAAAAGAAGTAGTGCCTACAAACAAGCTGTCTGCTATTACTCAATGAAGAAGTCGCTTTATTTGGTGACGAAACATTTGGAACCAAATTGCTCAGCTCGTAGAACAAATCAAGACTTCTATAGGCAAACCGAACTACCGCATTTATCTTTATTTGATGATGCTTCGCGGTAGCTTTTAAATCAGGTAGCCTCGCTCCCCTTCGGCTGCTGGTGGACCAAGTAATGTGCACTACTTGCATCAGAGAGACGGGGTATGAAAGCACATTCCTTAATGAACGCGACAAGGGCTAAGCAAACCCTCATCCAAGCGCAAGTATATGGGTCATATTTCCGTCCCACAACGTGTTTCATGTCTAACAGACCGCTTGTTACTTTCGTGTTTCAGTCGGTTCCGGTTTGTTGAATTTCCTCTGTCTGTTTGATATCTTATCTTTGCTTTCGTAGGCCGCATTCTGACCAGCCTGGAGTTGTGCTAAACCTCCTGATTGGCTTGCTAGCAGCTGCATTTTTCTTCATTATTGTACTCCTGTAAGCAAGAACAAAAGCGTGTCTAACTGCTTCATTTAGTCGTTCGACCAACACCTCCGTTTCCACAGGCTGCGGCCCGCTACCGCACTACTTTGGTGATGCGCCAGCCGCTCGTACTGTCGGGACTGTGCTGCACCGTATAAGCCCGATTATTTTCCCTGTGCCTATTTCCGGTAACGTCTGAGTTCATGCAATTCCATTCTTCTGTGTGACCGTTGCCTTTTGTAAAGCTACAAAGAAAAGTCCAGATAAAACCAGACATCGGGTTCGTTTTCTTTACATGAGTAGAAAGCCACGTAAATTGAAAACTTTTGTGTTGTGGCTACAATGTATATCCCCTTTTTATATACCGGCAACAAATCATTATCTTAACGACTTTGCTGGCGACTATCCCAACCCTAAATTCTCAATAGAAGTGACCTAAAGTTTTCCATTTGAAGGACACAATTACCAGCTCTGTAGCACACAAAGAACTACTGGCGTCTTGACGACTCTTACTGTGTAGTCAACATCGTGACGAATACTCGATTCATTGCTGATACTGATACTGAGAAACTGCAGCGAGTAAAGTTGCATCTGTGTAGCTGCATCTAATATTTTTTCATAAGATTTACCAATTAAGATGATGATTATTCCCGATATCTCAGGTCGGAAAATATGTCCAGGAGTTGCTTAAACTTCCACGCCGACTTCGTTTCGACTATCTCTGCAGGCAGGTTGTTCCAAATATTCACCACCCTCTACTGGAAGCGGAGTTGGTGAGCGACCAGTTTCAAATCCGATACGACAAGCATGTAACGGTGTCCTCGTGTGCTGCAACTTTTCGGCCATCCGCCGGAGTTCCCTGGCTTGAGCTCGTCATTTGTTACCAGCTGTTGGGATCAATCCCATCTTGACGGAAGCAATTTGCGTTTTGTTCACAACGCCCAACCTAATTCTGGTCGGTTCAGTTGGTCCTTGTGAAGGTGAGCAACTGGCTGGGTCCACGTGTTGATTGGCTTTCCTTCTGCCAGATCTGTCGGTTTCGTTTGCTCACCCTATCGGCTGCCATTCGCTACAAATCAGTGTAACTTCCAAAATACTCACTTGCAGTTGACTTAGACCAAGATCGTACATGACTCACGGCGATGCAAGTCAATTCAGTCACCTTCATTTGGCCTGCGTTAGCGTGATCACTTTCTGTTCGTGGTGCTAAGTGGCTTTCTACTCTAATATCCGGGAACCGGTTTCACTCGCCCGACTTGCCAGCTGCCTTTTCATGATCTGCCAAAGATATTGTGCGCGCACAACTGACTGGTAGACAAAGACTGAACGAAGATACTGGAATGCTGCTGCTATCAAGGTAAATGTGACAAGTTCAAAATGCACGTCGTTATGCAACGGCATGCATTAAATTCACGATGACCGGGAATCGACAGATCCGACAAAGGTTTTTCTTCCTGTCCACTCTAATTCGGACGCCTCATGGAGTTCAATAATCATAATAGATCTGTTCATTTCTTGCCGATCACAAGGATGATATAAATAGTTATGTGTCGGTTTCATCCGTTAAAGATAGGTGCTCTGATGTCTCTGCCAAGCGTTGTGCATGAAAGAAAACGGATAACTGCAACGTGCGTTGTTTACGCGCCTGGGGTGTGGATGAAAGACGAAAAGGGGTAGCCAAGCGATGACTTGATCAAAAGCAATGAGATTCCTTACCTCAAACTTGGCCTCGATTGTAGCCCCACAGCTCCCAGATTGGAGACGGAAATGCGCTGAAAAAGTTTAGCTGCAAACACTTGCTGACATGGCTAGGAAACAACCTCCGTGGTGTCCGTGTTCTTCTCCCTTCCCATCCTTCTTAGCCTTCCCCGCAACCGCGATCTCATTTAGAAGCATAATATAAAATTTGCATGTTAATTTTTTGCTGTACAGTAGCTGGATGATAGCTTTCCTGAACGCTGCCTATCAGCTCCCGGTAGCTCAGCTGGCGTGCACCAGTTGTGTCTTTTATTTTCTATTTTTTGCGGCGCAGCGGTAGAAGTGTATTTCACCTCTAGCTAACGTGCATAATGAATGCGGAATTCGCAATAGGTTTCACAGCCTGTAAGCGAAGTTTCACTGAAAACCAATGGCGCGCCAATCTAATGCCAAAAATGCTGATTCTAGAGTTAAGTCGAGCATTTTGAACTGCACTTTAATTAGTTAGCAGCACCAATGAGTTCCCATTTTGGAGCTCAAGACGCTCCCAGGTGTGTAGACACTTTATGATCTTCCGAGGTTGAGGTTGCCCATGCAATTCGCCTCTTCAGTCACTACAAATCCTCTGGCCAAGATGAACTCCCTCGGACTCTTTTCAAAGATAGCGGCCCATCATTTGCTCAGAAGTTGAGTTCTCTCCTTCAAGAGATCTGAGTCACTGAAATTATCCCATCTTACTGGAGCCTAGCGGATATCGTGCTGTCTTCAAAAGGGCATCTGAACTGACTGCGCCAAGCACAGTGGGATTAGTTACATCTGTGTTGCTTCCAAGGTGCTCGCAGTTCTGCTTCTAGAAAGGCGCAGCCTGGTACGCAGACAGAGCACAAGCGGAGAGCAAGCTGGGTTCCGTTAAGATTGGATGTGCATCGATCACACCTTTATCCTCCGCCAAATACTCGAGGGTCGTCAAAGAGTTGGCCAACCAGAGATGGTTGTATTCTTAGACATACGAGCCGCTTTTGCATCACTTGACAGAGCTGATGTCTCGAGTTGTCTACTAAGAAGGGAAGTGCCGGAGAAGTGTCATCTTACTTAAGACATCTACTCTCAAACCTCGGGCGGAGGGCTGGTATACGGCGGACTTTCGCCACGCTTTGGTATAACCGGTGGCGTGAGACTGAGTTACCTCTCATCCCATTCTTGTTCATTTTTGCTATAGACGAACTCTTGGAAAGTGCTCCAAAGAACGGAAAACCCAGCGGCGTCGGGCTATTTCCGCGGGACCAACTTCGGGCTTTGGATTATTCAGACCACAACGTCGTAATCTACGCTTCCTCACAGGTGGCGCAAAATGCCCTGTGTATGTTGGAAGTCTGTCTTCCAGTTTGGAATGATCTAAGCACCATCGAAATGCATGGTTTGCTTGCAGGACTAGCTAGGTAGTGCTCTTAACCTTACCCTTCTAGGACATTACCTGGAAGTGGTGGACAAGTTCGTTGGCCTCAGAAGCTACCGTAGCGCTAATGATTTAACGGATGGAGTCTCGTTGCACGTCTCCAAGGATTGGGTCGCTTTTACCAATCTCCGCTATCTCTAGCGCCGAGATGATCTGAGTCTGCCTCTGAAGGGTTGAATTTACAGTACCACAGTTAGAGCGCTTCTCGTCTATGGCTGCGACGGTTGGTCTGTTTAAGCAAAGGATGTCATTAGGCTGTTTGTTTTTAATCACCGTTGACTTTGGAGCATTTTTGGTGTATCGTGGCGACATCACACTAGAAATGAAGATATTCGACTAAGGATTTTCAACTCAGACAGACTTTGCCTGCCACGGATCAGTATAATTTCCCTGCTCATTGGCATGATCAGCGGGTTATATGACGCAAGCCACAAGCGGTCGTGGGTTTGATCCTCGGATGAAAAGCGAAGGACATTTGACATTTTACGAGCTGCAATACGGGAAAGAGGCTAACTGATACTTTTAATTTAATGAAGGCACATGACGATGTATTTCGCTTCGCCGCCTCACGTCGTCCGGCCGTAAGAGCACTGGCCAAAACCTGGTTAAATCCCTAAATCACTACCCAGTAATTTCAGATCAGGGGCTGCTCGTGCTTCCGGTGCGACAGACAATCAAACGATCAAGGCGGCGTGCTGTACTACATTCGGTCCTAGCTGTGGGGAGACTAGTACACACCTATCGTAGCGAAGATGGCTTTGCGAACAGTTATGGTGCTTGACCCGCCTGAGACAGAGTGAACTGTTTGTGCATGCTTCTTATCGCAACCTACGAAGTCGATGGCTCTATTAGTTGCCGCATGTCAGAAACTACGTGAGTCGGCCCCGCTTCCTGCTTATGGGTGATTTAACTTCCCTCGAATATGGTGGTCTGCTGTTCAACTTCTCCCAAGGCACCGTGAAATCGAGGCACAGTTTGCTTAGATGGTGTTTGAAACAGAGGCAGCACAACATGCCTGTCAACCGACGCGCGTTACACCGCATTTCGTTTCATCGTGCCTTCACCTACTACTAACTAGTTGCAAGCAACTTGTACACCAAATTCAGGTCTTGGAGCCTCTGTCAGACAGTAACCACGCGATGGTATTAGCCAGTTTAGAGCTGCAGCTTTTCCACTCGCGTCTGCCGGAGCTATCTTAGAATTATTGGAAGACCGACTTCAATCGTTTAAATCGAGCCGCCAGTGAAGTAGACTGGTCGCTGCCAAAAGATTCATCTGTTAAAACCACGGCCTTTTAGAAAAGCGAGTGTGCAAGTGTTTTGCGCTTGTTTCGTTCCCCTCAAATACCGGAAAGCTGGACCAGTGAAGCCACATTAGTTAGCCAGAGCGTATAGTCAATTGGCTAGACGACGACGCGAATTGTAAAATAAATTCCTCCTCTCTGACTCTACCAATGAATCTGAGGCGTAACAAAGGCAGCGGAATCAATGCAATAGCGCAGAAGCGCGAAAGCCCCTGCAGTTTGAAGAGTAGGTTGCAAGCTCAGAGTAGACGGCCCGCAAGCATATTTTGTTTACCTGAAGCGCAGCCTGAGGCCCACATTTGACGTGGCTGTATTAGAGGGCAGTCTCTGACCTCCAGCAATGATGCGCGTCCGCATTGGAGAAGCACTTTGCATCCGCATATAGAAGTGGGTATGCGCATTTGCCGAGCTCAACGTGTGCAGCCCCTACAAAACGCGACGGCCTTGGTTGCGGTATAGAAGATGTCCGCAATCTACTCGCCAGTATCGATGGCACAAAACTTGCAGCATCCGATGGAATTCAACCTCTTATTTTGAAACATTTTGGCCATCATCTCTCCTGCCGTAATAGATCTGTTCAACAGACTGCTGTCCAAGGGTGTACTTTCGAGCGACTGGAAATGCTCGGTTGTGATGTCGATTCCAAAAGGTGGTGACCCACGCTATGTAAACTATTACCGGCCGATTTGTCTCACCGCTGTTTTGGTGAAGGTGTGCCATTGTGAAAAAGGGTCTTCTCCAGCTGCTGGAGTCCAAAGATCTCCTAACACCGGTACAGCCCGGCTTCAGGAAGGGCCGTTCTTTTATCACCAACCTGCTGTTGACGTAGCAGGAATGGTTTCAAGCGTTGAATCGAGGGAAGTCAGTGGATGCTATCTACATTGATTTCAGTAAAGCTCTCGATAAAGTGAACTATAAATTGCTGCTCCACACCCTGAGAATGTGTGGTGTTGGTGGCGCACCGCAGCAGCGGATCAGTGACTTCCTTAATGGGAAAAGATGGCGAGTTCAGGTGAATAACCACCTAAAGGAATGGTACCCGTCCACTAGCGGCGTACCCCGAGACGCAGTACTGGGACCCATTTTATTCCTGATTTACATCAATGAAGTACCTCAGCTTCTTTGGGCACCCTGCGTATAATTTGCGGATGGTCTAAATATTTGGAATATTAATCATTCTCCCGGCGAATTGACCTCCTTAAGCAGGACCTCGATTGCCTATCCCGGTGGTTTGTAGATGGGGACCTACTGGTCGACATGGCCAAGTCCACGTTTATGAGCCTGGAGAGGCATTGTAATGAGTGTGCGTACACTCTGGCCGGCCACTCGCTGCATCCCACCAGTTCAGTAAAGGATCTAGGCCTACTCATACGCTGTGATCTGGAGTCCGTCGACAATACAAACAGACTTTACGTAGACGGACTACACCTAATTAGGACACTTGGACGCAGCTTCTGCACTTGGTCTGAAGAGATTTCCACCCGCCTTTTCTCCTTTAAATTAAGACCGGTGCTTGAGTACAGCTCACTCGCCTAGTGCGTGATCATACTAGATGAGGTTCACAGACTGGAACGTGTCCAGCCTGTACCTACCCGGCTCCTCCTAGTTTACGGGGTATGTCATACGAGGACCGATGTTGGGCTTTCTACCCTGTCATATCGTCGGCTTCAAGCTGATCTCATTATAACGCATCCGATACTGCACCTGAGCCACTTTCGTATGTTGAAGTCGTTGCTGCACGTTCACGCACCAAGCAGCACATGCGGCCAAAGGTACAAACTATTGTTACCGGATTTAAAGCACATCGTTCACCGTCAATGCTTTGAGCGTCGACTGGTGAAATATTGGAACAACGTGTCGGAGACGCTAATCAAGGCGAAATCGGTGTTGGATTTTATGTAGTTTGTGACGCCCACTTTACGGATCGAAGGTATAGGGAGCGTATCGCACCCGAGTAAGATTTATTGCAGCTACAATATGCTGCCACGGCAAAGCAGCCGGCAACATGGTTCCGCACATTTGCCCATCCAACTAAGATGGAGCAACGCAGACTTTTATCTTCTCGTAATCTATTCTCAGTATTCAGTATTCGGTATAAACTTCAGTGGCTTGGGCCCGTTTTTCGCATGCCTACTCGTCGCTTATGTCGCCGTTCTGCTTTCGCGCACGCAGAAGTCGGCTGGAAGGGAAAACAAGTTGGCCAACATATGACTTAAGCAAGGAGCATCAAAGAGCTAATGTCAAAGTTAGCCGTGGTCGGGCGCTCTCGGCTCCCTGACAGAAGTGTAAAGCATCGGGAAAGCACATGGCCAGAAAAACTCTCGGATATGGTACGAAATCGCGCACAATGGCGGATTTGTTGTGACACGCTATTACTATGAACACCGGTTTTCCCCCTATTTTTATATGCTTATTTATTTTTAATATCTTGTGGCATTGCGTTAATTGGACTACGAGCCATGTTGAATATATATATATATATGTATATATATATATATAACCATACTAACGTTTTATCATGCGGGATACAGCCAGCCTTGCTGGTAGTTCCCTAATGGAATGTGCTTCTAGTGAGAATACCCGGAAGTGGTTTTATCCTTAAACCTACGAACAACCCCGAGCACGGTGAAGAAAGTTGCTTGCACCAACCAGATACTGCGCCACAGGTACATGGTTCTGAAAAATGTAGCCTGAGTTCTTCAGACAACGGATTTCATCTTAGGTCCAACACTGAAATACGAACCAACTGCCATACATCCTGTCACAAATTATGAGTTTAGCTTGAACGAATCCCTTCAGATGTGCAGATCAGAATCCCTGTAAATGCGGCGTGATTTATCATGTACATTTCGATATCAGCATATGAACTTTCTTTCTCTGGTATACCGTAGCCTTTTTGGGATCAGATGTACACTCGACACATTCTAATAGATGAAAAGTGTGAAGATGCGTTTTTCCAGTTCAACTTAGATAACTTGACAAGGGGTCAAAGTTGGAAAGTACTTATTCCGCGAGGTATCCACTTTCTCTCAAACATCACGTTATCCAAACGAGTAGTGAATCAATAGAACAACGTAACGGAATGTGTTGCGATGCTTAGACAAGGGATTGTTTTACGAAGCGGTTTGATAACCACACCTAGAGAACTGCGGATTCCGTTCCTTTTGCTACGGATGTAACCATCCCACATGAAACAAAGTTTAACCAGGACAAGCATTATTCAGCCAATGAATAGCAGATGATGCAACCGAAACGAGTTATATTCTTTTGCTTACTACAACAATGTGAAGTTATGCAAATCGGCTGTTGTTTTATATGTTAGAAAGCAGGTCAGGTAAGGTTCCAAGGACGAAATTGGCGTGCGCCTAAAAATTGCCCTGTATCCTGTACCAGCAAGCAAACCATGACTACCGGTACTTCGTCTTTTGTGCTTTCTTCCTTTCATATTTTAACAATAAGCATTTAACAATAAACAATAAGCGCATTTGTTCCATGTCGAAGGTTCATAATAATTTATAAAATTCAACAAAACGCGGGTGATAACCTGGATTGTTTCTTTTATTATTTCTCTGCCACACTGCTTGTGGGGAATCGTTTGAGGTTGAGGTGCATTGCTCCTTCAAGTAAGACAAATTCCTTTCATAATTCTCAGCCATTTTCTGAAACTATCAGCGTGATGTCAAAAGCTTACGAAGATCAGTAGAACAAGTGAGGTAAATGTGCAGTTTATCTAAGATTAGTTCCAAACGTGGGATGAAAGAAACAGTAAAAAGACAATAAATTCCATACGATCCCAAAATTCAAGAAGTTTATCTCATAAGGATTAGATGTTCAACAGGCAAGCTCCTATAAATAAACTTCTTTACCGAAACAACTTTCAAGCCGAGTCACTGCATGTGCACGCTTTAGACCATAGATGACGGAAATGTGAGCGGATACGCAAAAATAGTGACCTTTGTCCAGCGCCCAGGAAACTATGCAGTAATAATAACGACATACATCCGACGCGGCCAGAATTCAGACCTAACTCGACTTGAGCTTCGTGCATCAAGGTCAAATACAAATTAACAAGAAAACAGAGAATAATCGATTGTATTGAACCACAACTATGTTTGCTTTCGTTACTATCCAGTCAACTTGCTTACAGTCCAATATTTTACCAAATAACCTGTGCAAAGTTCAGATAGGTTTTCGTTCCAACTAAAAGTATTGCCTACAACAAGTACTCGCTTATACGGTGCGAATTACTGAGCAGTAGTATATCACACCGAAACAAGGATGTAATACCAGACTTACCCATTTGCGTAAAGTAGGGTATACTTAATTTTTTTCATGTCACATGTATCCAGCAATGGATTTCATTACTAGTTTCGGGTTCATTTGTAATCTCCTGGTTGAGAAAATTGAAATAATATTCCTAATGTTGGGTGAGGATTGTTCACAGATGCATTCAATGCTAAAGCACAGAGCCTTGAGCAAATGTTACCACGATGGTTGGATGGTTTGCTTGGTTGTATTTTACAACCTGTGTGGATGGATTACATGCTTATCCTTATTTTGGACTGAGAGTAACCTTTTAAGTGAACCTCGGGAAAGGAACATAACTTTTGTCAGCTCCAAGCGAGTGAAATGGTGGAAAGTGCTCAACTGAAGCCGGAGTCAAACAGGGGCATGTTGTAACTCAAAAAGGCACATGTTTTACCTAACTCCATCTCTATATGCTTTATTATAGCTCAAGCGATTGCTATTAGACTAAGGTCATTGTGCTACGACCTAAAAATTTGGAATGCCTTGGAATTTGTCATTGTTGATTTCATGCCCAACTGCAATATTACCCTTACGAATATGGACATGCAAACAAAAGTTACATGCTTCTACGTAAGTCGATACGGCTTTATAAAACTGCACAAATGAAATAACGTTGTAATATAGAGGTACGTGGAGTTCTTCATTCGGAGCACATCTTGTACATTTGCAGCTATGGAGGTAATAAAGTTGACCGCTACTGCTACCATCTATACGCAGGCTATGTATAGTGTAATAACCAAAATGTTTAGCTCGTTTCGTCAATTCCTTACATTCTAGCTCTGGCTACTGGTTGTTGATATAAGTGACGGCCAAACCAATGCATTTGCCTAGGTAGCGACCCAGTCGTTATTGGCCATGTAATCCATACACTTTCGCAACTAGTCTGGATCAGCTGTGGTACAAACATAGACTGTAAAGGCGAGAACCTGCCATAAGATTGAGTTACGTCTGATAAGGCACCTGAGGCAATCCATCAGGCCTTGTCGAACAGTGATCTGGTAACCCAGCTCACCTTGAGGTGAAGCTTAGGAGGCCGTGTCTGAATTTACCACATCAATTACTCCAGCCTGAAATATTTGGATCTAAATGTTAAGTTGACCATCAGACCATCAGATGACCATAAGGGCCAAAAAATATCCCTTGCATAAATTAGCTAAATTTAGTTCATAGCTAGCCCAAATGAAGAACGAACACAATGTAAACTAGTTTCGCTGAAACAAATGGCGAGAACCTATGCCATAATGATTCATGCTAAGTACCAAGACGATAAGATGGCGAAGGAAAAATACCGATTGTAGTGCCTGAAGTAAATGTATAAAGAAGCCAAACGCGTGTCTTAATCATTCTTAAGCATAATTACACACATACTGAGTGTACCACGAAGAATCTTTTAAAGTACGTTCTCAATAGTAGGACTTGCAACTATGTTAAAATAACTGAAAGAAAGGGAATAAACATTGTTCCTCTCACGACTTGTTAAGCAGTTGAAAGCACTGCAACACAGATTTAGAAGCGTTATTGTATTTAACATAAGAATCATCAAATCAGAGCCTAAAAGAAGTGAATACTAAAAAAATAAGTGATACTTATTACCTGCCCAAAATATAAATGAAAGGATTCTATCGCAAATAGAAAAAGATGAGTAAACAAATTCCGGGGACTCGAAATATATTTGGCGGGAATTTGGTAGCCCATGACAAGACGAACAAGCAGGTTCCTGAAGAACTCGTACGAGTATATCTAATAGATAACAAAGCTCACCAATAAGCCGGATGAACTAATGATAAGCTTTGATGTCAATGAAGAATGAACGATGATTTACACGGGATAAAAGCAAGTGCTTGAAACGTCCAGTAGGATGGTTGGGGTGAATATGAGGAAATCAAAATATATCTGGGTCATCTACCGAACATCTACCGAGTTGCATCCTTTGATAAATTACATCAGTCAAAAACAAAAAAATCGAGCTTAATCGTTCAGAAATACACTACGGTGCAGTGATCGTTGATATAAGGCGTGAGAAAAGTAAAATATGGTCGCTCACTTGGGTCCATTTGATACATAGATCTTGTGGAAAAGCACTTTTGACGTATTCCTCAGTAGAGGAGTTTAGATGCCAAAATGCTGGGAGCTAAGAGTAACATCTAATCCTTTTTTAAAAACGTCCAATGTAGGACAGAATACAACCGAGTCTGGGAGTGCGTTGCAAGGTTGGCAAACCTGAGGGGAAAAGTAATTCCGTTGACACTCTACACGGCCGTATTGTTCCTTCAATTTTAAGCAGTAGTCCCTGAGTTGCGTGTTGTGAATGTTTCAGTAAATGGCGGTATACGTAGTTGAGATCACTCTATTTCTGATACGCTAATATGAGGTCGCCGCGCATTCATCGAAAGCGTCCGCTGAAAATTCCCAGCAACTTCAGCCTTCGGTGGTAAGAGTGATAAGGTAGACCCTTTACATGCTTTCTTGCTTTTGTTGTGGTGCCTCTAACGTCTCTAGGTCGCGCTTTAATCAAGGTTGCCAAGCTTGGATAGCGTATTCAACATGCGGGCGCACGTAGGAATCGTGCATCATTGGAAAGGTTGATGGGTCAAATCTCCCGAACGCTCTTCGCAGCATGCCGACATGTTAATTGCTTTTAATGCAGCTACGCCAGCCTGTTTTGGACAGTTAAGGTCGCTCTGTACGAGCACACCAAGGTCACGTTCCTGGAAGCTGATCTGCAATCCGTTTGTCCTGAGCAAATAGGTGTAGTTATGTCTATGGCGTAATTGTACAACGCGACATTTGTCTACGTTGTCTACGTCGAACTGACCAGTTCGACACTGTGTTAAGATCGCGTTGGAGCCGTTCGTGCTCGTCCGCTCCTCTGATCCATCGCCATATGTTGATATCATCGGAAGCAATTGATTTAGCCAAATTGTTAACGAACACCAAGGATGGACGAGGTCCAAGAACCGAGTCTTGTGATCCTCCACACGCCACATTGATTGCATCAGACAATGATGCTCAAACTCTCACCGTGTAGAAAATTGCCAATCTAACTCAGGATTGGGTTGCCAATGCCGTAGTTCCAAAGCTTCGGAAGGAGAATGCGATGGTCTAAGCGGTCAAGCGCTTTTTAAAACTCCAGGTAGATGACATCGACTCCTTCTTCATCATCAACAGCTTCAGTCTAGCTATTACGTGCAATTAATAGGCTGAGGCTGATGTTGCATTCTTGATGCTTCTTCACCGCAGTTGGGCTAAACCAACTTACACTTAAACTAGGTCTTTTTAAGCTGGCTAAATTTCATTCCACCTTATTTGGTTTGTTCTGCCTCCCTGAATAATGTCCTATTAACTGGCCACGTTGCTTACACTAATTGCGCTTATCTTCGGTAACTTTGTTTCGTTTTGTAGCATTTTTAAGTAACTTGTGGACATTCTTACTTATCACGGATTTGTTGTTAACGCACTTACTTCATATGGTAAATTAGCGAAGAGTTATGTCACCATATCTGTATGCATTGTTGGATTTATTTTATTTCAACTTGTCGTTTAAAGTGAATGGCTGTTGTTTGATATCCTCGGTGTGGTTGCGCTTGATGTGTATGTTGACAAGGTGCCTACCTGTCTATTACCCACTACATCGTTCATACTGGCTCCAGGAGACAGTTGGTCGTTGCTGGAGGGGACGGGGGTGCACGGTTCTTGTGGCCGTGCTAGGCTCAAAGAGCGGTTCCATGCAGTCAGTGTGGAGCGGACTACGGTCCAGCCACCGCCTTGTGTGCGGTTGATTCCCCAAATACAGCGTGCTTGTGTTTGCCTGTGAAGGAGTGTGGGCCGGCTCCGTTGATGAAACGTGGTTCCCATCCACATGCCTCCCGGTCTTATTCCTTCGGGTTTACACTGGATATGGGGTGTGTGGTTGGAGCTGTGGGTGGTGCAGCGCAAGCCACCCATGGTCCCTCTGTAGGCGCAGGCGTCCTGTGGCTTGCCACAGTGACAGGCAAATCCGAAACCGGATGCCGCCAACCATTACACGAATGCTTTTGATGAAAGCCATGTTGCTCTGCGGCTATTAAGTTGTGGCTTTCCAGATACTGCATCAGCTCATCTGCGATGATTTATTCCATCGTTTTATATAGTACAGCAAATAGTTTTATTAGTCGGTAGTTAGTAGGATCAATGCGGTTAATCCGCTATGGGTAGGAGTGTTGAACACTGGCTTCCATACTTGTGGAATATGGTTCTCTTCTAGACATTGCAGATAGAAAACAGCCAGCGTTTCTGCTAGATTACTAGCTACAGACTGTAGAGCCTTTGGTCGGATGTTGTCGACTCCAGGAGAACCGTGAATACGCAAGCATAATAAATTCTTCAACATAACTTCCGCAGTGAAGTTGATGTTATCTAAACCCGATGGTGGAATAAAGAAATGAGGAGAATGGTTGGGCACGTTCCTTGCTGGAAAGTTTGGGAGTAATGAAGGCATAGGTGATCGCCTGCTTCCATTTCTGATCGTGTGAACCCATCAGCCGTGACAAGCGGTGGAATCCCGCGCTTCACCTTTCGAAATCCGTTAACGTATCTGTACAGAAGTTTGCGATTCGCGCAGGATCGCTTCATTAACTCCTGCTGATGCGTGATTTTGTCTTCACGGATTAGGTTCACACAGAAGTTACGATGTATCACGTATGCAGTCCAGGTTTAGACATTCGAGCAGTCCTGGTGAGCCGGCCATGCCAAATCTCTCCGGGACATATATTTTTGTGTTCTGCTCCCCAGCACTGACAAGCTTGTTTTCGGTTGGAAGGACTTCTGTTCTGATGCGTGTACTAGCAGTGTGCTAAACGTTCTTGCAAATGTTTCCCAGGCAACATCTGCGGAGCATTCCGTTAAGGAACCCCAAGATGTATTTGGGCGTTGCTCTTCCCAAGACTCTGTCAGTGTTAGGAAGATCAACCCCCAAATATATCCATTCAGGATACGGTTCTCTAGATTGAGAGGACCGAAGTTTACCTCAACGTGAGCCGAAGTCCCAATAGAGGTTGCCGTTCGCAACCCAACCACACAGCGTGCTCTCTAAATTCAGCTTTGAATGCCCAAGATGTATCCTTAACATGTGTAGACAACACATTATAGTGTTTGCGAGTATGCACCTTAACATATTCCTTTGCAGGATACTCCGCATAGCATATATAAAGAGTAGAGTAACATGATTACTACGATCAAGTGCTATGCTTGTAACTATCCCGTCAACCATGAGTTCTTCGTTAGTGAACGCAAGATCCTGTGTCGACGGCTTGTTAGCAGTTCGAAATCTCGTGGGTTAGTATTATAACTGCGTCGCCACTGTTATGATTGAGGGAACGCCGCCTCTTGAGATAATTGCGTAATTGCCTGATAAAAGGGTCGCTGGCACGCCTACGATAATTGCTTGCTACGCTGACCACTCGAACGGAATTGCGCTGTCCTGATGACGCTAGCTTAGCCGGTGAGGCGGATAATTGAGCGAGCTTGTGAACAATCCTAGCCGCACGTGTTCGGATTGACGCTGAGCCTCGGAACGGACGCAAACGAGAGGGGGTTATGATAGACGCGCGCTAATGACTTAGACGCGAGGGCTGGCCAGCTAACGACTCACACGCAAGCACGCGACCCGACCGACTCCCAACTGAGACGAAGAGAAAGAAAAGGCAAGTGGTCCTCTGTAAGCTCTTTTACGACCAACAAAGGGCAATCACAGCCGATGCTATGGGTTATTAAGTTTGGGAAAACAGTCACTACGAAGAGGTGGTAGTTTGCAATTGAGCATTGTCCAAAGGTGCGCAGCTGGGACGCGTCTAGGAGTGGCTGAGCTCTGCTGCGTTGTTGGGAGGAATTGGACCTCGGTTTCCACAGCCATTCCGTCGGGGTTTTTGGCGAGTTTTTGCGGGGATTTTTGACGTGCCCGCAACAGTGAGGTTATGTGGTTGTACAGAGAATGGCTAGGAATTAGCTCTTGCAAGCAGGCTTTACACTGCATACCGTCGGTTACTGGCGTTTCTATGTCGTGCACGTTAAAGTCTCCAGCGATAAGAATGTGGGTGTAGGACTTGTTCAAAGCAAACTGCAAACGTGGTTCAGTTTGGCGTCGATTTCCGACGATGAGTTTGGTGGGCGTTAAATCACGGCTAGTAGATATTTGTTTTAGTTTCTCAACCTTAGGCGGCACCAAAGCTAGTCAGGAGTTCGGATTTCCGAGTGCTTGATAAATATACATCGGACGTTTGTACTACAGTAAAGAACCACACCGCCACCCCTTCCGGTTCTATCAGTCCGAGGCAGCAATATAATGGGTAAATGTGTCTCAGGATCGGTTAGCACAAGGTTTATCCAGGTCTCTGTCATCATGACGACGTCCCGCGGTTGTGAGGCATGGAGTTCTCTAAGTTTAGTTAACGTACTTAGAAGGCCTTGGGCGTTTGTGTATATGCAAGCTAGGGATTGCGTTGTTTGGAGTGTGTTGATGGGGGTTAACTTTGTGTTAGTTTTTAAGCCGGAGGTTAGGGGGCCGGCCATTAATTGTTTTTGGTTTAGGACTTTCAGTCAAGTTACATGGCGTTATTGAGCGCTCCTGAACATAGGTGCTGTGCTCTGTCCTATTGCATGCCATTGGCGCTTTTGTGTCGGTTTCTTTGCAGGACTGTGTAGATAAAGAAGTTGCAGCGTTTGCAAGTTCCATTGATTTGCTTCCGACGTATGGCCGTTCGCCTGATGCCTTTAGCCAGATCTCTGTTGGCAACCTAGCTCGCGACGACAGACAGCTCTCCAGCAGAACTTGCATCATTCCCTTTGGAGTGTAATATTACTTTCATTAGTTTTGGACCGCAGCCCTTGTAGTTAGGTGATGACGGAACTCTTGTCAAGGATATGGCAATAACATTGTTGACAGAGAATGCTTCGCGGATGTAGCACCACTGCTCTCTGCCATGTATTTGTGCATCGTGATCAGAAGAATGCAGAAGCTCGAGAACACCATGAACAAATATTGTTTTCTTGCTATCCCTACTAGGAACGCCGCATTAGTTAACTGCTTCTTTCTGGCGATATTTCCAAGGTAATCAGGTAATATGCGCACTCCGCTCGGTGAGTTGCGAAGATGAACTGCTGAGAACAGGACAGCTCCTGCCTCATCTGCTGAGTCTAGTGTTACTCGAAGCATTCGAGGTTCATCAGAGTGCACTGAGGTCGGGTGACGCGCTATGCGTTGCAGCATTGTAGGCTCAACCCGAATAATAATCACCTCGCTGGTGGAATTCCACTGTTTGCGATCGTCTTGCAACTTGCCTTTTTTGGTACCAAATTTGGACTCATGAACGTTGGTGCACAGGAGAGTTAACGCAGCGTGGTTTTGTCTAGCGAGTGTTGGCCTTATACTTTTTGCCGACAATTCTGGTTGTTTAGAAGGCACCGCTGGAGTTGACAGGGAAAGCTGCGTTGCTCCACGTGCGCTCGGTACAGAAGCCGGACTTATGCGTGTCGCTCCCTGTGTGTATTTTGAAGAAATCGATGCGTACGTTACTCGCTTGTTATCTGCACCGGATTGCCTTCGGCTCTGAGCTGTCGGTTTCATGGCTGAATCTCCACGTGAATCGTCTTTGGTTGGAGAAGTGGAAGCAGGCATGTTTGAGGCTTGTCCACTTATGGGAGTGAGGTGACCCAGTGGATTTCGAGTCACAGAAGTTGCAGTGTGGTGGGAGCGTCTAGCTCTCTTCTTTGGGTTAGATTCGGGGCTTCCTTTTGCTGGATGAAGCATTATCGTGGCCATATTTACCTCAGCGGGATCGATCTCATTATTTACCAAACGCGCGATTATCTCAATCATCCTATGGCATTTGTTCATAAGCAAAGCTAAAGAGTTGACAACTGGAATTACTTGACATGTTGGGCAAAACAAATTTATGTCCGCAAATCTTTTGTCTGTCTCACATCTTGGACGGAGTTGCCTACCCATTGCAGACAGTACGACCTAATGCTGCTAAAACAGGTTACACTGATCTTAAGGACTTTGCTGCAATTGTATGCGAAACATAGGCGACATCAGACCATTAGAATGCTAGTCTTCCTCTTATTGTTTACAGCAAGACTTATCTAAGCGCTCACTTTGATGAGCGTAATTTGCGCCAGGCGTGACGCACCAACAGTCAGAACACGCACACGAATTGAGAGTTTTTCAACCACACCAAGGTCAGGCGGTAGAGCAGATGGTGGTCTTAACGCGCAGACTGTTGGATTCAGCGAGCAGTCGACTCGCAGTTGAATACACATACCCACACAAAGCGGCAGCGTGTGTTAATCGGCCTGCTTTAAGCGACGATGCAGGTGGAGCGCTGATAAGCGTCTCTAGAGCTGCTAAGTTGATGAGCGGAGCAATCAGAATGCAACTTTGTTGTGCTGCGAGTTGCAGGGATGGCTGCCGCGTAGTTTGGGAGCCCTCAGCTTCTTCTTCGAAAGAGACCAAAATCTTTTCATAAAACTTGGTTTGATGCGGTTACACAGGTGGAACTCGGCAAAGAATATGCCGAAAACTGGGAACTGGAGCAGGAGTATGATCCACACAGGTTCGATCCAAGCGTTGGGAAGCACTGAGTCGAGCTCGTCGAACTGGTTCGAACGAACGCACACACAACATTGTGTGGGGAGAACTGGAGTGGCCTCAGAGGGCAAAGCTAGTGCCGGGTTAAAGTGACGCGCCAAGTCAAAGATAGTTCAGTCGGTGGCATTTAGCTTTTTGTTAATGTACCCAAAGAGGAAGCCTTGGAGTTAGCAGGACGTTGTCTAAACGAGGACAGCACACTGGGTGAGAGAACAAAGCTTACAGTTGGTCAACTCGTTCAGGGTATGGCATTGTGCCTTAGCATGTCCTAGTTCGTTTTCCGGTCGAAGCTACGCACCCACGAACAAGATTTGGCCATGGGCACGCCGTTATCCCCTATATTGGTGAAGTTGTACATGGAGAACTTCGAGAAGGCCCTTGTAAACTCCGGTAGTGCACAGAAAATTTGGTGCCGCTACGTAGAAAACCCCACAGTGATAATCAAGTCAAGTCAAAGTAGACTTTATGCATCCTAGTAGGTGTATTTTCAGCATGTTGCGCTATCACTGTGAAAGGTGATATATATGAAATGGTTGTTATAAAGCAAATAAAATGCATAAAATGTCCACAAATATCACTCAATCTAATGGTTTCGCATCTTACTGAGTTCTTGGTTGGGTTAACAAGCAAGCGGGAAAGTTACCGTAATAAAGAATTGCCGCGACATGGTGCACGTGAAAATATCCTTAAGTTTGGAGCGAGTAGAAAAAAGGGTGGGTTTTAGGTCACAATGTAGTGGATGAAGTGGGTCTTTTGGCATTTTGGAGGGAAAATCGGCACAAGCGTCTAGGTGCTTGTTGATAATTTAAGCTACAAGCAACTCTCTGGATAATCCGCTGCAGCTGGAACGAAGACTTACGCACCGTAAAATCAATGTATACCCCTTTTTGTGCAAACCAGAGTAAATCAAATAGGAAGCATAGAGCCCATGTCGCAGTATACATGCGATTACAAATCTAAGAATTAAATCATGGGGTACTGAATGCACTTTAATTCGAAGAGCTTAAAGCGACCGTCGATATGATTGAACTACTACAAGTAGATGGGTAAAAGACTAGCTCGTGGATATGATAAGGTAGTATGGATACGAGTTCAAGAGTCGAGAGTCCACAAGTGTCCCGTAGTGGCTGAGTTACACGGTTCGGGAATGGTTAACTCACTGATGATTGAGTGAGCAGTGGCACAATCTGATTGGATCGGGGGACAGCTGGGATCGGATCATGTGAAGAATTGGGTTAGGCTTTCATATATGACAATAACCGTCTAACGTTTTAAAAGATTTCGGCAACGTGGGTAGACAAAGGTATGTTTCGGGTTAAAATTCCCCTATAAAAATAATAATCCCTTCTGGGTATGCAGTGATCACTCATTGCCAATGGAGAAGTGACATCTAAAATAACTCGTACCTTGCCAGCTCGGAGAAACTAGGATGGTAATTCATGACATTCAGAAGGGTTCAAAATCAGGGATGGGGACATGAAACAAAGCAAGGGACACATCTAGACCATTTTGAACAGTAATCAATGTCCCAACAGTTGGTGTTACGCATTCTAATATGACAACATCAGCTACTTGCATATAATAAAGGTAGATTGTACGGAAAGCTTTTCAATGTATAGAGAAAATAAAGCAGGTGAGAGGATGGCTCCCTGTAGAACTCCTCGACTTGGAAGCAAGGCATAAGAATTCGCTCGGTTAATCAGGGTGAATTGAGTACGATTTGTAAATTATTGCTTTAGTAAGATGCAAACAATTGTTGAAACCCCAGTTGCAGACAGCTGATTAAGCAGGGTGGATCTGTCAATGCTGCTGAAAGCATCTGTATAGTCGAGAAACTGGAGGCGAACTGCTCAGCTTTTACCGTCCAGTAAAGAAACAGCAGAATGCACTAGGTATGACACGGCATCCAGAGTGGAGACGTCAAGTTTGTAAACTAACTGGTATATATCGCTTGCATTAGTGCGTGTGGAAATCTGTGGAGCAAGTAATTTCTCTAAGATCTTCAACATCAGCGATATATGCGCTATTGGACGATACTTTTGAGAGTTCTACTTTGGAACAGGTACCATCCTACCAGACGTTTAAATGTTAGGTATGGTGCCCTCATGAGAAAGCATTCTCATGAAGACGAATGACTAGAGCCATTATTGGGTGCTTTTTTCGCTGTTCATCCGGCAACTTTTCGGTTCTTTGCCGTAGACATATACAGTAACCGGGGAATTGTTAGATAGCATACCTCAATAGATGACGCCGCGGCCATATTACCAGGTTGATAGCGCTAAGTTTTGCTGGGCAGTTCGCCTTTCGGGACGTGCTTCAGCTACTGCGTTCCACTGACGTTTTCTGCTTTGGTTAGCGTGGAGCACCCATTTTTCTTCTGCAGTAACGACTTCGTTCAGCCATCAACAATTGCATCCTTGGGTGAGCAATAAAAGTGCGATGGTACAATGGTTCAGAAGCTGCTCGATAGTCAGATCTTGTGGTACCAGTTATGCGAGTTTGCGTCCATTCCGAATTATCGCAAATGACGACGTACGGTGGTTTGAAAGACTAAATTGTCACGAAATTTGACCCATCCTTTGTTTCGGATCCTCCTTTAACGCGTCCTGCATGATATTGATCAATTCCGCTGGCATACGTCCTTAACCTCCAAAGCTTGAAAATTCATATTTCCTAAAGATAAACAAAACATGAAGATTTGTGCAAACAATTGTTTTCGATTGCTTCCTCATCAGGCTCATACAGTAATATACATTATGTAAGCGTCTGTTGCAATCGTTAGTGGAACAAAGAAACAATTGATCAGAAAATTTAACTTTGATCATGATGACCTTCATCTGATCACGTGACTGAGGTCAGGTGAATTTGCGGAGTACCATTACTTACTTCACGGCTGGTGGTCGGCCAGGGAAGTTGTAGTGTTTGTATTAGTTTCTTCTGAACACACAAGTCCGTATTTGTTAGACCTATGCATATTGCCTCAGCGGTGGCGAGTATGCTTGCTCTTAGACGATGATTTTGTCTTGATGGTATTCTGTAGAGAATTTGAAAGGCTGTTCGTTTGTCTATCTGGTGACCTGTGTTTATTTGATGGTTTGTAATCGCACTATAGTTTGTTCTATTCTCGTGCTTGTAGAGCCAACCTGGCAGGTGTTGCTTAATTCTCTTACCTAGATGCCTGGTCGTCCGTCCAACGTACCTGGCCCCGCACGGGCAGGTGAATCTGTAGATTAACATTGATTGGAGATTATCAGGCACTCGGTCGTTGAATCTCGGGATTAGTAAAGGTCTGCTAGTGTAAATCACATTCAGTTGAGCCGCATTAAAGGTCTTTTTGCAGCTAGGCTGTAGTCGGCGTGTGCAAGTCTCAGCCGCACTATTTCCTTTGAATGGAAGTATCAAGTAAAGCTATTCCTTTTCAACGGTTTTTTTTGATACTTTTGGTATGCATCGCTTCATATGGGCCTCGATAAATCGCTCCGTCACGTGATCAGATGAAGGTCATCATGATCATAAGTTAAATTTTCTGATCAATTGCATCTTTGTTACACTAACGAATGCAACAAACGTTAACATAATGTATATTACTGTAAGAACCTGATGAAGAAGTAATCGAAAACAATTGTTTGCTCAAAGCTTCGTGTTTTGTTTATCTTTCGAAACTTGACGTAACAAATGGGCATTCTACTTGAGTTCATATTTTCTACATTGCATCAAAGAAACCGAAATTACACCACACCCTAACATGGAGCATCCGTGCGTAGTACGCCACAAGTGTATTAAGAAGCCTCGATGGTTTTGCGTCCTTCAGGAAACCGTACAAGAAAAGTACGCTAAAAACACGTTGTTCATTTGCCAGTACCGCAGACACGGTAGAACTTAGGTTGGATTACCAAAAAAGATTCTTGGTCCAATGTGACCCCTTATATACCCATAGAAAAGAATCTTCGAGAAATGTCAAAATGCTAACATAGCATCAAATAAGATCACTTGTTTCTGCGACTACCATTTTATATATATATATATATATATATATATATATATGCAATGCTACAATAAACGCCGCCAACGCAAGGAAATCTTTGACTACATAAAAACGGTGTGTAAACCGAGATTGGAGCCGCTGAGAACGCTGACCCATGGGAGCTCAAGCGCTACCTACACACACACTGCAGATATAATGCAGATCTGGCAAAGGAATTTGACTGTCTCTTGAACAACCGGTCAGAGGTCAGCTTCCTTACTTTGATCGGCCTAAAGAAGGACGATGTGAAGATGAGTCTGGCGTACATGTCGACATTAGGTGAGACACAGAGAACACTTGCTCCGCTGCGAAACATAAAGTGTGGCGATAACAACGGGATCCATCTTGAAGTATTTTAACACGGCGGACTCACTTTGGTGACTGCGCTCCACCAATTGGTGTGACACGTGTGGATTAAGGTGCAAGTGACTCCTGAATTGAAGGTTCTGCTTGTGTTCCCACTGTTTATTGGCAAAATGAGCAAGCAGTGTGCCACGAATTATCGTGGTATCAACTTGCTGAGTTGTGTGGCAAGGCAAATTCCCGATTCCCTGCTCAACCGCCTCGTCAGTCAAGTTGTGGAACCGAACATATTTGGAGACCAATCCTGGAGCCCCTTCGGGTCGCAGCAGTATAAATATGTCTTTTGCGACTCGTCAGTTGCAGGATAAGTGCAGAGAAGGACACCGGCCTTTGTAGTCGCTTTTTGTTGATTTCACCAAGGCATTTGATACGGTAAATCTCGAGGCATTTGGTTAGTGTTGGGTAAGTTTGGTTATTCGAGTAAATTGGTAACTTTAATTGAATGTCTGCACAGTGACAAGCAAGTGATGGTGAAGCTGAGTGACAGACCTAAAATGACTTTGCTGTTGTCTCTGATGTGAAGCAAGGCTGTGTCTTAGCTCCTGCTCTGATTAATATTTCTCTTCATGCCATAATGTTTTGTGCTTTTCATGCGGCTTGCGCTTACGGTGTTCGTTGGGAGTACCGTGTGGATGGTAGGTTGCTGAACATCCGTCGTTTCGGTACGAGAACCCTAGTCTGTGAAACAGCTATCCGTTTGTTGACAACTGTGTATTGTTTTCACACAACGCGGAATAGTTGTAGCACGTGACTGGTGCTCTGGCTTCGACAGCGGCCAAATTCGGGTTCACCAGCAACAAATATAAAACTCTGTCTCTTTCATCCTTCAGCGGAAGCGCAATCTAGAGTGGTGCCGCGAATCAGCATTGGTGCTGAAGTATTGTAAACCACCTCTAGCTTCTGCTAGCTTGGGAGTGTGGTGTCGACTGACCATCAACTTCACAGTGAGCTTCGTATCCGCGTCTCGAAGGCAGCGACACGATTCGGGAAGCTAGAACACCGAGTGTGGAACAACCATCAACTTACCGTTGGCACGAAGATAATGGTGTAAAAACCCATGGTGCTGTCCGTTCTTCTATACGGCAGCGAAGCGTAGACCCTGTACCGGCGAGATGTGCGATATCTCGAGCGGTTCAATCAACAGTGTTTGCGACGCATTCTGCGCATCTGTTGGTGCGACAGAGTTTCAGACACGGAAGTGTTGGCCTCGAAGTGGAGAGTATACACTAGACTCCTATATTTCTGAGACACTTGAAGTCATGTGTGGCGGACGCATTGGCAGCGGATACCGAGGCATTTATTACATGGTCAGCTGAGTATTGGGAAGCTGCATGTCGGGAAACCGAAGCTTCTCTACCAGGACATGATCAATTTGAGCCTTTCACGTTCTAATCTTGATAACAGGTCATGGGAGTCGAAAGCGGTTGATCCGTGGGGATGGCCTGATCTGATCAGGAAGGCCGCTGCCGACTTACAAGTGTAATCACTCGTGCAAGCAGAGAAGAGGCGGCAATTGCGGAAGTGACTGGTGCCCATCGGTTGTACTCCATCGGGCTCAAGCGCCTGGTGCTGTGGCACATACGGTCGCGAGTGCCTGAGTCAGGCAAGTCTAATGAACCATGAGCGAGGCCACTCGGGGCCATCACGGAAGCGACGACGGGTCCTGCAGAGAACGTAGGCAGAACCGGCGCAGCTTTGATAGGTGAACATTATGCGCTTTCATTTAATCTACCAACTGCATGCTTGCGTTCTGAGTTTCTTTATTTAAAGTGATTGGATTTGTTACATTACCTTAATGCTTATTTAATAGCGTTTAAATGGTAACCTGCATAACCTATTATTTTATAAATGTGGCTTAAGCGAAAGAGGGTTAATTTCGTTTAGATTTTTTCGTTTTGATCCCTTGTTTTGCAAATTTTGATATATTGTGTATTTTTTGATAACCCGTTTATTTCAAATGCTAATTGAGCGATATATCCTTATGGTCTTTTATATCTACTTCCTTTGCTATTATCATTCCAACTGATTGGCCTTTACTTGACATCCCCGGTGTGGCTGTGAGTGATTAAGATTTTGACTATGTACTTACCAAGCTAATACCTACTGCCTCGTCTATACTGGCTCCAGAAGGCAGTTGGCTGTTGCTGAAGAGTACAGGGTGCACCTTCCTCGTGCCTGTGTTAGGCCCGAAGAGGGGCTCCATCCGGTGTGGAGCGGAGTACGATTCAGGCACTGCGTTGTCTGCGCTTTGTTCCCCAAGTACAGCCTCCTGGTGGTATGTTTTGGTTTGCACATTTGGAGTCCACTTGTTACACTTGTAGTATTTCTTCTGATGGTACTACATATCGCCAACTTAGGTCTCGGTTTCCGCATTCTGTATCAACCCATGTGAGAGACATCATAGCTTGCCCTCCTCCCGATGAGAAATATGAGGATTTATAGCAGGCGAATCACGCCTTCTGACAAAGTCCGACTGCAGCAACTGCTTAGGGATTTTCAACCATGGAGCAAGATGACTACAGCGTTGTTGCGACAGGTTCAGCAGCTCCTAGGCACATCCAGCATGGACGCGGAGATTCTCTGCGGAATGTGAATGCAACGTTTCCCGGAAAACACACAGGTCGTCCTCGCCGTGGCAAGCGCCCTGCCTGTCGCAACAGTTGCAGTATTAGCAGACCATGTCATCGAACGACATCAGCCAACGAACGAAACTAGGACACTTACTAGACTTAGCCCCGTCGCAGCCCCAGCAACAACCGCCACTAGTGAGCCGACAGCAATTGATGATTTATTATCATAAATGGCGTCACTACAACGCCAAGTCGAGAAACTCGCCCTAGACAGTAATTAAGGGAGTCACTCAACCTCATCACCCCGTCTCACGAAGCGTAGCAATTCAGGATTTTGTTCTTACCCCTATTGCTTTGACAACAAAGTCCGTAATTGCGAGTAATCATGTAATTTCTCCGCCCAGAAGCAGGGAAACTTTCATACAGGCCCGTAATGGCGACTTACCTTGTCGGCAAAGTATAATTCATCTCATCTACAATAGGGTTTATGATTCCGAAACCCAGTTCTTAGTTGACACCCTGGGGGTGAATTCAGCTTCGTTCTCCCTATTTGAGGTAGGTCAACAATTTCTATGCTTACAAGGCTAAGTGTCGCCAATGACATGCCAATACAGTCGTCTTTTGTTTACCTGGATCTAGGTTTTCAGCGCACGTTTCGCTTGGTATTAACCGTTGCCGCAGTCTCCTTTGCCATCATCAGCATTGACTTGCTCAAGCATTTCGACCTCCTAGTCGATGCAAAACGCCAGACGATATTCGACATTGCAACGAAACCCAGTGTACGTGGCATCAACGCTGGTATCGCATCTATCACCCCGGTCCTAAGCCTTTTCCAGACCTCGCCAGTACTACTAGCTTGTTCAGTCAATGAACGCACCTTTCCCCTTCGCATCTCAAGTCAAGCACCACATATGGACGAATGGTACACCAGTCTCATGCTGTCTACGCCCGACTATCACCCGAGAAACTTAAGGTGGCTAGGGCGGAGTTTAAGCACATGCTCGGACTTGGAATAACCCGCCCTTCTGGCAGCCCTTCGTCCTCTGCCTTGCAGATGAGACCTAAGAAATCTGGTGACTAGCGCCCTTGCCTTGATTACCGCGCACGTAACTGGCTAACCGTCCCAGATAGATATTTTATCCCACATATGCAGGACCTTGCCGCATATCACGCTGGTAAGACGATCTTCAGAAAGATAGATCTGGTTCGTGCCCATCAACAGATACCTGTAAAAGAAAAGGACATTACTAAAACAGCCGTCATCCCTCGTTTCTGTTTGTCTGAAATTTTAAGAATCTCATTTGAACTGTGCAAAGCCGCGCAAATTTTTCAACGCTTTATGCACGATGGCACTCGTGGCCTAGACTTCGCTTATTTCTACCTCGATGGTATGTTAGTAGCCAGTTCATCGGAACAAGAGCATTTCGGCTACATTCGAACTCTCTTCCAGCGTTGACCCAACGTGGAGTCACAGTAAACCGTGGTACGTGCTAACTAGGCAAATCAACGGTAGAATTCCTAGGCCAACCTCGTTGCATTGTCCAGTGCTGAACTCCTTCCCATAAATTCCAGTTAGTAAGAATGTTCCAGATCCCACTTCGTTCAACCACCTCCTTCGATTTTGTGGATTTGGTCAACTATTTCGACGCTTCATTTAGCGCTGCGCTTAGCTCATGCAGCACTGTGACTGACCTACTCAAAGGGAATGAACGTAATGTTCGCTTTCCTGGACACAGCACGGACAGCCTTCGCCGGGCTCAAGGATGCTATCCTCCAACATAGCCTTCCTTGCTCATTTCCGTATTAGACTGGCCGCTTTCTATCACGACTGCTGCCTCAGAAGTCGCGATAGGAACCGTCCTCTGCAACAACACGTTGGTTGGCAATAGCAACCCATGGGGTTCTTATCCAAGCGCTTGCAGCCAGCGGAATCCCGCCGCAGCATGTATGGCAGAGAACTGCTCGCCCTTTACCTAGCCACTCGTCACTTCCGGCACACACTAGAAGGCCCGCGCTTTCCACGGTCTACACTGACCATAAGCTCCTCATATTCGCCTTCCAACTCTGCCTGCCGACAAATACTCACCCTGGGAAACAAGCAAATAGACTTTGGTCACGCAGTTCGCTGCTGACATTACGTCATGTCTCAAGTGTCGACAGTCCCGTCGCCGACGCTTCTCTCACGTGGGTCAACCTCCACTCTCAAGTCTTTGCCTACAGTCATTACTTGTTTGCCATGACATCGAATTAGAGACTCAAAGATGAAGACATACTACGCCACCCGCGCAGTCCCCACTTCGCGCTTGCACGTGTAACCTAGTTGTTTCTATTCCACCCCATGGAAGTGAACCATCCTCCTGTAACACCTCCACAAGGTTGTCATAGGACGACCTAGTACGCCGTCTTCCTCAGACGCCACAGTATTTCGATGTAATCGACTCATTGGCACATCCCGGTATCCGTGCATCTTTGAAAACTGTTCATGGAACATTACGTTTGGGCTACGCGGTAAACCATAGATAAATCGTCCATGGGGGTTCGGGACTGATTTTTCAAATGCCAACGCTCCAAAATACGTCGTCACAACCCGCAGTCCTTCGTGGTTCATCTCCCCGCCTTAAACACTCGG